>CM076578.1:1549542790-1550021690 GCA_034641835.2 Pinus albicaulis | reverse complement strand
CGACCATCTTCATCATCCTCACTGCATTCATCAATCTCGCCCACAGATTTCTTGACAGGTTTGTTGTTTTGCAGGGTTACTAGAGGTGGAAAACCGCCATGGTTCAGTTGTACCATCTTAATGGCGAGCTGCGCAGACAGAATTAAATCCGAGAGCTGGTACTACCATGAGATGGTCAAAGAAAGTGGCTGGCAGGACTTGCATTAAAGAAGGGCAAACTTCAAACAATGAAAACCTTCCAACGCCATTAAAGCTTGAGCTAACCTGACAGAAGCAGGAACGGAGCAGCAAAGTGTTTCAACGCAAGGCAAAGAGTTTAAGGCGCGCTAATGAAAATCTTAAGCCTTAAATTAGTGGTTTAAAAGGCAAAGCATCAGATTGAAGACCCCGAGGATCGATCAAAAGGTCCTATGCACAGTAAAAGATAACATCAAGGGTTTCTCATCAGCATAATATTTTTCTTCACCAAGTACATGGTGCCCATACAGTCTCTATTATACACCATGTCTCAGAAGTTTTTCCCGCCCCATAGTAGTCCTATTCTATTAGAGCATTTGATTCACAGCATGGAAAACCATGGCATCATTTATTTCCTCTTTGTTCATTCACCAAAAGTACTACAGAGCAGCGCAGCCAAAGTACACCAGAGACATACCAGGAGTAAATGGAAAGATCATCTAGCGCCAAAAGAGTGGCAGGAATTGAATGCACACGATTTAAAAAGAATGGGTTTCGGCCCTCTTTCTTTCTCTGGAGTTTAATGCTTCATTTAGTGTTTCATCTACTCTCTCTGCTCCTCCTGAGCTATAAATTCTTGAAAAAACTGATTGTAAGGGTTGTTGTTGGTTGTTTAATTATCAAAGAACTGCAAGCTTTTACGTTGAGATAAGTCTCTGTGTGAAGTAGTGAGATAGGTTGTGGAGGATGATTTCATGGCTAAGTATTCAGATATTGGCAATGTTGTACTTGATTGGTGTTGTTTCTTAATATGACAAGCACATTTCTTTAGATCCTAATCTAAAGCAGTGGTGATGTTTCCTCTTTCTCTGTATTTGTGATTGACTTGCTTTCATTTCATCTTTCATTTCATTACGTTTCTTCAGGCACGCATCATAAGTTTGGCATAGGATTTACCCTTGTTAGGTACCCTATGTTGCTGCTCTCCCTGCCTTCAATGTTTTCTACTTAATGTGTTATCTAAGAATTGATTTCAGTTGATTTAACCAGTGTAGTGGATGTTATTGCCTGCTCTCTTATGTATGAATTAAATGGATTCTTTCTTTGATGTTCTTGTTAAAAGTTAGCTGGAAGATTTGGGAACACTGGGGATTATATTTAGACCTATCCCTTAGGATCCTCGTGCAACCAGCTTGCCTTTCCAAGTTCCCTCATGCTACCTCTGGTTATGTCCAAGCAGGTCTGGAGTTAAATGACCTCTGACCTGATCTATAGACATGATTGGTTGGTTTTTTCCTTTACTCACTTTCAATCTTCAGTGTTCCACTCCATACCACACTATCATCTTTAATATCCAATGTTTTAGATGACTAGCCCAAATGAAAGCTTGTACGTTGATTAGCGAGTAAATCCTTTCCCAACTCCATTGCCCAATGGTTTTGAATACTTCCTGGAATACTTCACCTCTTCCTAAACCCTCCTTGCTCATCCTTGTCTTACATTGAAACCTTCTTTCCTGATGACCAGCAACCAAACAAACAATCAAACAAACAAAACCTGTGCTTCATACCTAGCCTAATATCTCATTGTGAGCCTTAAAGACAGAAACTTTGACTATCATAGAGAGATCCCTTTCTAGACCTAGGAGGGATAGATCCTAAGGTCTGAAAGTGGTTCTATGTTGTCTCATCTTTTGGTCTTGCCAACCTGACCAAAACATGGGAACCCCAACACCTTTGACCCTTGGCCGTGGACAGTTTCCTATAAATTTTTTGTTGGACGTTGGACAACAAAACACAGGTAGTACAGCCAGGGTTGGAAATTTTATTTTAAAGGCGTGTGTGCATGCGAACTTCCTCATTGTGGTCGGTACAATGGAATAATCTGCATATTCCCTTGATGGCAGGAACAAGGTCACAATTTTAGAACATTCCTCATCGATTTTCCAGACCATGGAGAACGGGCTATGGTGCAGTGTTAGGCCGATGGCAGCATGGACATTTTTTCTTTTAGCGAGACATGGGTTTCGAAACTCATCAATCATCTTCAACCTGATTTTGCAGAAATTGGTAACTGTGGTGTAAACGTTTGGGGCTTTGGCTATGTTGGCTTGGACTTTCGACTGTTTGAATTTCCAACGCTTTGTTGTTCCACCTAGGTGTTGCTGGTGGTGTTGGTACTTCTTAAGCTCCTTGAACACAACATCACCACTATGCTCCACTTTCTCAAAGGTTCCCACATCCTTTATGACATGATGTCTTGTTTTAGAATTTAGATCTTTGAAGCCATCAAGGGTTACCTTCATCGCCATGGAACATTTAGACGAATAATTTATGCAATATTAAGAACTTCTCCGACTCTCATTTCTTGTCCTTTCCATGAATCCAACTCCTTCTCCTCAATATCCCCTGTGTAGATGCGTTTATCAACTCCGCCAGAGATAAACCATTTACCATATGGAAACCAACCACAGGAAGTGAATCCATTGTTGGCTTTATCATAGGCCAGTTTACATTCACCAGTATCGACATTCCAAGGCTTAACAATCTCTTCAATGCCGCATGTAAGCATCAGTTTATCATTAGGACTCCAAGAAACAGGTGAAACTAGTTTCAGGCGTGCACTTAATCTATGTTTCATGGACAAGGAATTTCCTTCTGTTATTTCCCAATTTATTGTTGAACAATATTTTTATGCAGAAGCCAAATAATCCCCATTGTTTGAAAACTGGTATACATGGAACTTTTGGAAATTTTCTCCACGAGAAGATATATTTGTTTTATGAAAATAATTGTTAGAAGCATTCGAGAGCTTTCCATCACCTGTATATATTAATATAATTTCTCTTTTATGGCATACATTATTTACATCACTATTCATGGGGTGAATTTCACTGGGATATTTTTCCGATTGTTTTACCTGAAACCTGATAGAAAAGGGAACATCCTCATCTGAATCATCGTCTTCATCTTTAGGTGGATCTTCTTCATTATGATCAAGTTTATATCCTCCATTGTTAAATGTAATGTTTTGCACAGAATTCTCACCATTTTTATCATGGTTTTCTTCATTCTCTTTCTCATACTCCTTTTTTTCTTCTTCCAATGTGTCATATTCATAATTATTTTCAAAAATATCTTCTTATTTTTCTCCTTCCACATTTTCCTCTTCATCATCATCAATGTCTTTTTCAACATCTTGATTGATATATTTTTCATATTCATCATTTTGATCAACATCTGCTTCCTTATTAGGGATCTCTTCATAACCTTTCTTAAAATAGGTTGTAGCTTCTGCACATGACTTTTCTAATTGCTGAAGCTTTTCTTGAATTCTTCTAATCTGCTCACTTTCTTTAGGATCTACATGTAATAACACATTGTACGGTAAACTATGTTCATAGTCTCGTAAACTACATTCATAGGCTCGTGAGACTATTGTGCAACATGGCTCTGATACCACTGAAGCAAAAAAACTAATAGACTTATTGACTTTAATGTAAAAATACACAAAAGTTATTTGTAATAATAATTTATTATATATATAAAATGTATATGTGATGATAAAATGTTACAACAAGGCCATGCTTTTATACGTAGGCAGGTGACCTTTCATGACTGGGCATGTCTTTTAGACATGTTTGTTCACTATACTTAATGATTAATTAACGTAACCTTATTTTTATTATTTAATATTTACATTTATCTATGAGTTCTATTTGTTATGAATTATATTTATAACAGATTCATTATGATTTTGGGGGAAAATTATGAATCCTCCCATATTTTTGTTTCAAGGAGGGTATGATTATTAATAGTGGAAAAAAAAAATTCATGGCAATTAAATTAAGAGATATCTCATATGGTAGTCTCATATATGATAATTAAAAGGAGGATATTACTTCATACAAATAGCTTGGAATCAAAATCCATCAAAAGCTAAACTGAATTATAGGAATGAGAAAAGGTTAAATATAGGATGAAAATCTTATTGTGGCCTTGAAAAAAAATGTATGTTAGCAGATCTTTAGATATGGGATGATTTTTTTTTTTTAAATCTTTGAGACTCTTATCATACCCATTATTTTATATGGATGTGAAGTCTATGGTTGCAACATCACTAAAGAGTTGTGGAGGAATATAGAACAAATCCAAAAGTTGTTTATAACATACAATCTCTTGATTAAAGGAAATATGGCATATCATATCCTCCTAAATAAGACAAGCCTTTCCCCCATTTAAAGAATTCCTATGACTAGGTATATTATGTATAAGAAGTTAAACAACATGGAATACAAAGGATTTCGTAAAATTTCTTATAAAATTAGCTAATAATGGGAATGGCATAATGATGTGTGGTATTAGATAAACCATTTTTTTGTGAGGTGAAATTTGTATTTCATGAAAAAACTTGAAATTAAATCAAGAGAAACATTTTTCTTGCTAGTATCTCACTAGAGAGACCCAACCATAAATATTAAAATACTTCCCATAGAGAGGAGAATGAAACCAAAAAATAAAAGGAAACCACAAAATTCAAAGTATAGTTAGGGTCCTTTCTTGAGATACATTGTCTAGAAATAATAAACACATAAGTCACATGGAAAAAATGCATTAGAAGGCTACTCTAAGGGATCTAAATCAGAGACAACAATGTGAAAAACATCCTTTGAGCCTTTGTGAGTAGTTCCCAGCACTCAAGGGATACCAAGGTGCTACTCTATATGATCTAATATGGAGTCCAAGAATTTGACGTGACAGTGAAGGTAACCCCAATGAATGGAAGTCATCCTCCTTGTGCTATTCCTTGTCCACCAATGTTCACCCAAAAAAAAATTTATTTGTGAGTATAGGTCAATTTTTTTCATGCACTTTTTAAAACAACACTTGGTGTGCCATGTATCATGGATCCATTTAGCCCATTCTGCGAATGCCTCAATGTTTGAGATTTTGTATTGGTTTGAGTATCATCCAACGAAGTCCTAAAAATGATGGGATTGTTACAGTGTGACCCCTTTTTCCTTTCTCTTAATAGTATGATGCCCCCCTCAAATCGTGCTTGATAATGTGGAATTAAGGTAGGGGATAAATTCTTAGTAGTCTAAAATCAAGAGAGAAGGAAATAGTTTATCTCAAAATCATTGAGAGTTTCCACCTGATGTAAATGTCATAGTGTTGATATGTTCTAGATAGGGGGTGATGCATAAAATATTTTTGCCAAGTCTACTTAGTTAAAGATGTTGTCTATATCTTCTAATCACACTACCTCTATACAATATAGCACCCCCAAGAAAAAAACTTGCCATGAATTCCCCTGAGGAACCAAGATTGAATAGCTATACTAGTGAGCCAAAAATGAAAACAACCATAAGACCACGGGTGGTAGGGGTTGTGGCTACACATACAAAAAATAAGGAATACATATCTACTATAAATAAAAAAAATTAAATCGAGGGGTTCCTAAATCCCCCATTTCTTGTGCCCTGATAATTCTCAACACAACACCCCTCCCTTCAAAACTTAAATTATATAGAAAATTAATTTCATAGGAGGTAACTCAAATAGGAGTTCAAATAATCCCACATAACAATGATGTTCATAAGAAATTAGTGACCATTCCCTCCAATTATTCCAGCAAAGCAAAATATGGGGCCTTACAATAAGGCTTCACCATGTGAGTCCAATTCACTTTCCAGGCCAGAACAATAAACCCAAATTCAAGCATACATAAAACAATTAGAATTTCTAAACATAAGGATTCATATTCTCACAAGTATCTAGGAATTCATCATCAATATCAAAACAACATACCCGAGCCTTGTCACATATTGAAAAATAATAATACTATTTCCTTTGTTTGCATGTTATGGTCACTAGAAAAATTACTAGCAAATAACATCATATACTAAAACTAGAATCAATACATGATAGAAAATTATCATCATGTTTATTCTTTTCCACACAATTGTAAGTAAAATATAACCCTCTAGACTCATGAAATAGTTGGATGTCCTCATCTAGTACAACAAGAAAATAGGTATAAATAACCAACTTCCATTCCCTCCAAAAAAACCAAAAGGGGGCCTTACAACAAGTCTTCGCCAGGTAAATCCAATTCACTTTCCAGGTTAGAAGCAATAAAACCAAATTCAAGAAGCCCAAAAGAAATTGAAAGTTAAGGATTGAGTCCACTAGAAGGATATGGAACTTCTTCATCAATATAAAAAAATATACCAGAGACCACAGCCTCATCACATGTATTAACAACATCATTTCTATTTCCCTTTCTCTCATGCTATAGTCTCTAAAAAAATTCCAATTTCCTTCTCGCACCAAACTCAATAGGATAAAAAGTGACAAACCAAAAACACAAATTATTTTCTCAAAGAACGCCATGAGGGGGTCTTGTAATCGGCCTCCTCCACTTGAGTTATAGACTCAAAAAATCGCATAATTTCCACTGCGACCATTTTTTTTTTCTAAATAAGACTAATTCTATTAAGTGTAAAGAGTACTAGTACAAGACTGCCTCAGCGTCTGCTGTGAAAGCTAGACAGCTGGGCTTGATAAGCATGTTGTTCATAAAAAGTCTGGATCGCCCAAAATGGGAAACCGATCCTGTTAACATCATATTCTTGGCCGCCCATTGTAGGGAAACCGGCCTTGAGTTTATACAAACCATAGAGACATAAATATATATACTGAAAACGTCTATCAGCCATTCCAGCTGTGCTCTGAAACTAAAAATCAAAAAAGCTCCAACATTGATTGAACAAAGAAACCTGGAGAGAATGAAGACGGAACACATCGGCTCACCCTTCATGTGCTGGAGACATCGGCTCCTCAACGATCCTGCAAGAATATTCGTAGTCGTTGTTGTTGTCAGCCATGCCAGCTTGGCTGCCATCCTTCAGGTCCGGGTCCTCAGCATCATTACTCAGCACAGCTTGAGAAGGGAGAGAAGAGGAGTCTGAGAGGCTCTCTCTGCCAATGGAGCGAGGGGCGCGAGGAGGCGAGGGAGAAGCTGGGCGGGTAGGGGCCTGATAAGGAATTTCCTCGCAGAGGGAGACGGTAATGAAGGCAATGATGATGGATTGAATGGAGGTACAGTGAAAATGAAGCTCTGTGTGCTGAGAGATTTGCCTAATGGAGGACCCCGAATGCACTCTGCCAGAAGGGGTAGAATTTGAGAGAGGAACAGAAGGGCCATCGTGGCTGGAATCATGAGTGCGCCCTCGACCTCTGAATCTGCCTCTACGCGAAGCCGGAGGATGGACATGCTCATCACTAGCAGACGAGGAACCCGAGTCAGAGGAGGGTGAGGGTTGAATAAAGGAGGCTTGGTCCCGGCTGACTCCACGCCGAAATCTCATCCACGGGCGGAGACGAGGCATGGAGAAGGGAGCAGGGGGACGACGACAGAGGAGGGCCAATTCATCACCAGCAGGAATGTCTGAACCTTCAATGAGCTCTGCAGAGACGCTAGGGGAAGAAGTAACACTGCAGAAGGGGCTATTGGAGAAGTGAAGCCCAGGGAGAGTCTCCAAGCAGGCCAGAAGACTGCATTGATGCCCTGTTTGAGTTTTTATGCTGGAGTCGGCAAAGCCAGGAGGGAATTAACCTTGGAGGGGAGTAAGAACCCTCCCACAGCTGCTGCTATCGTGGTTGCAATCCATAATGAGAACAGAGATCAGAAGAACCGCCATATACAGTGGCATCGCAGGGCAATTAAACGGCGGATTGACAGCCCGAGGAGGCATATTAATAGCGTCATTAAGGCTGGTACAGGGGGCCATATGGGCTTCCCATGCGAGCTCCTTTGGGAGCTGCGCAGGGGCCCAAGTCCCATCAGGCTGCATCCACATCCGCATCCAGAGCCCACTGCGACCATTATGTTTCATTACATTTAATCATTTTAGGAATCATTAATGAAATGGTTCTAAAGTTGTTGACGATGATTTAGCATCTTAGGGAATTACTGCCACATCCATAGACTCTTTATTTAGGCTGGGTGGTTTCAGCTAGCACACACCCACCCCCCTCCGCCAACTTTGTCTCAAGAGTCACTCCATTTGAGGCTAAACCATCCTTCATAGCTAGTGACCATCATGCGACTTTTGTGGAGATTGTTGTATCAAAATCCTAGTAGAAAAAGAGAGGTAGATGCCTCTTAGCATCCATAATTTTCAAGTAGGCCAAAAAAAAAAATTCATGTTCTAAAAACATGAAGAGGAGTGTTGCAATGTCTATGATGAGAGAAGATAACTTAGTTAAGATGGATTTTAGTTGCTATATTGAAGAAACCTTGCAAATCTGAATACCATTTTTGATCTTCTTGAACTTTTTAATGATAGTCTACAAGTCTCCCTCTAACATAAGCTTGGTGTACCATTGAGTGCATGCAATCTCCACGTCCATGATGAGTCCCATCATTTTTGTTGCATTATTTCTTCTTATACCCATCATTCCTAATTATATGAAGATAGCCATGCCTTTACAATGTATAATTATTGCACCAAAACCGAAATATCTTTGGTTCCTTTTTGAGGCCCCAGAAAAAATTCAATTTTAGGAAAGAATGTGGAGGGGGAATCCAATTTGTAGGGATTGTAAAGGGAATAAGGGGAGTGGAGAGGAGATTAAACCTATATTTTTCGAGGGAAACCAATGTAACAGAAGCCTAGCCTCACTCCTTGATGCCTACCAATATTGAGAGGTCCATGGAATAAGAAGGATAGATTCTTTGATTTCATTGGTGAGGTATTTCTAAACAGAATTTCCTGGAATAGAGTTTCCTTAGAATATTCACCAGTTACAGTCTTTCCATATCCCAAAAATTATAAAACTCAATGCCAAATTCTAAATACAATTAAGTGAAAGATTTAAAAAGGCCCAAGAACTCTAGTTGGACAAATTTTAAAGTATATTGAGTGGGTACCTATCTTACTTTACGAAATACTGTGCTAAACAAGTCCATAAACCCATAGAGAGAGTTAAACTATAAAAATGATTTTCCAAGCTCTCTGGATAAAGCAGATGGAGAAAACGTTTGGATGGACCCTGGTAATTTCATCCTCAAATGGTTTCCAAGTTTAAAGGTTTCTTCTAGAGTAGAATCAATAAGAAAACATATATTTTTGGCCAAAAATTCTATATCCATATATTTTTCCATATCTATTCTACTTGCAACCCTTGGTGGCATGCTTCTTGGAGGTAGGCTTCATCGATAGAAAAAAATCCTTTAAATTGATAACCCCACTCACTATTTTCTTATTTAGAGAGTGGGATACATTTTTTTGGAAGATTTATCCATAATTCCTACCCTATTTCTCCATCAGGTTGTTGTTTCCAATTTTATGAAGGTATCCATGTACACCATTGTTGAGTATGACCCCCCTCTACCTAGTAATCAACTACAATGATTCTTCCTTAATATTTCACCATTTGAATTAATCTTTCCATCCTAATTATACCTTCCAATTTTGGTAGTTGATGTCATGGGTCTCCCCAAAAAAAAAAATTTGCTACCATTTTTAGCTTCCCAAATATTTTTTTTTGAATCAATTACATTCATTTTTTTCTAATTTTGAAATTTATGAGCCTAGAATTGAATTAGTTTCATATATTGAGTTCTATTCAACTATGTGAGGGGCATGCTTGTATTTCCATATTCTCATCCAAATATCACAATCTCCTTAGAGCCATCACCACGAAATTTTTTCTCCATGGACAATAGACATGGTAGTTGTATCTTGGAGCCCTAACCAACCCTTAATATTCAGACATAATAAATTATTTGAAGCCACCAAAGACCACTTATTTTATTCTATGTGAGCTCCACCATGAATAAAAGAGTGTTGAATTCTACAAAAATCCTATATAGAGGTTATGAGGAGAAGGAACACATGGGCATTATAAAAAAATAACATCTACCTTTCCTTGCAATATGGGAATTTGGATGAGGATAAGCAGAACCAAAGTCCCTTCTCACATTCTTTCTAGGCATTAAGTTTGTGATAATACCATCACACCATATGAAAATGATTGACATGAACTTGAAGAAACATTTCTAATTAATAGTAAGACTGAAAGGGTGTGAATGTCTACATAAACAATATTAAAAGAGACCAACAATCTAAATGTATATACATTGAAAATTATCGGCACCATAAATGCAATGAAGAAATTCAACATAAAGTTTATATTTCTGAAGAATCATTAATATTTACTTGTATCCATATAGAGTATGGATGTGCATTCCTCTAAACCTCTACTTATGGAGAAATAAATTAAATATCATTTGAGCAACTCCATTTTGGATATATTTTTCCCAATTTTCTAAACTCAATTTCTTGCATGTTTTTTTATGAGTTTCCTTAATTATTTTTGTCCATTTTATTTTTAAAAGTGTGTTTTAAAATTTTGGAAATGTTTCTCCATCGGTTTCTAAAAAATAACTTGATGCAAATAAAATCGCATGAGACAAATTTCCATTATGATAAGATATTTAAAACTATTAATCAATAAAATTTTATAATATATTTTAGGTGATTAATAGGTTTTCCACATTCCTTTTTTCACAACTTAAGTGTTGGGGTGATAAGTAGGAAAACACAGCCATTATCATAATGAAATAATGAATTTTATGATGAGAAGTGACAAGGAGGGGAAGAGATTTACCCTTCTCACAATGTAGGAATTTGTGTGATGATGAGATAAATAAAATGCATTTTCTTGTAGTATGGGAAATTTGAATATGGGGAAAACGAGCACATGGTCTTTCTTACATTATAAGAATTGGATTAATGTGACCAGGAACACATGCTATTTTTAACAATCCACTCATTCCTATTTCGAATAGAAGGGGCATGTGCCTCTTCTAACACTTTATTAATGAAAGTGATGAGTATATATAGGATTAACCACATACACTTAGAGCCATCCCAAGCCCATCTTCTTGACAATCATTGGGCTCGTTTTGAAAAGTACCATTTTTATTATTGACACGACTTCATCTATGTATGGTATTTTGGATAATATGTGAACAATAAAGGAAACTAGACATAGACCCGTTCATTAATAGAAATTATGGGTCACCTATAAATTAATTAAGAAAAAAAATTAACAAGTAGCACACATACCTAAAGATAAAATATAACATAACAAACATACAACATAGCTATCTACTTCCCTATGGTCATTCAAGTATATAGTTAGTATCACTTCCAATACTAATGGTATCCATTATCTTATTGTGATCATAAGAAGATAGGAAGTATCATAATATTTATGACTTCTTCCTTGGAATTAATTTTAATTGGAGGTTTTACCAACAACTAGGTTTTGTATCATTTCACCTAGTCTATAATATTCAAATACATACCAAATATTCTTCTGTGTTATTTCATCATATGTGAACTATTCTCCTTTAATAGCCATTAAACTAATTAAAATTGAATGCCTTAAAAGTACATTAATGAGACATTGAGGATATGTTTTCCCTCTTACCAACATGCCAACCAATAGTTAATGCCTCATTCACTACCTTTTGGGGTAGCCATTTTGTGTTGCCTACAAAACATGGAGTTCCAAAATGTGAGTCCACTAAATACACAAAACATAATACATTCAAGCTACTTAATCAAAATTAATAGAATATTAACTAAACCTTTTTGCATAATATCTAAGACATGATCATAAATTGGTGAAATCGTTAATTGGTTCTCCTTTAGCTCATATAATTCCCTACGGTGAATGCATGAATATGTGTTACAGTTTTGGGCCAAATGTGGTGAAAAAATTTCAAGTTTTTCCTCATTTATTGAATGGAAACCCTCAAAATTCATATAAGAATTGTGAATATTGATTTGGAGTAAAAAGACAATATGTGTAAAATTATGTTTTTTTCCTAACTATATTTTTTGCAAACAAATTTAGTGTAATATAATCTCTCAATTTTCTCTTATATGTTATACTTGTCCTTGCAAATTTTCGCACATCTTAAGAGGTATGTGTGTGTTCACGTAGCATAACTTAGTAAAAAATGTGTAATTTTTAATATATCTATATATATATATATATATGAGTATGTATATATACATATATATGTGTGTGTGTATATACATATATATGTGTGTGTATATATATATATGGAGAGAAATAATTTTTTCATATTAAAAATTTAATTTTTTATGCAATTTTTTTTTCTTTTTCTGAAGTTGGGAAAGTAATATTTCAATTGCATTTTGGAGACACGTAATTTCGTAATATTTTCTTAAACTATTTAAAAAATTTGAAAAACAAAGAGTACCCTTTTTAAGAGGACTCACAAAGAAATATAGTGGCATTTTTTGAAATTCTTTGGTTGTGTATATTTTATGTGGATTTTTTATTCAACCCCTTTGAAATTGTCCAAAAAAACTTCAAGCATTATGTTTAAAAGAAATTAGATGAAAAATATCAATTGAATTTGAAAGTGTCACATTCATATGTCATTGGATAGAGGATTCTTTCATGAATCCAACATGATCAGCTCTGCCACTTAAGGGAAAATTCTATCCTAAATCTGCTATGGTAAAAAATGGAGTTGTAGAGAAATCTACAGAAGAGGTGTTGAAACTATGATTTTTAGAACCTCGAGACTTAAATTCAAAATTAAAATTTCTCAATCAATAACTAAAGAAACCCTCAATTGAGTCATATATATGGTTAACAAATGGCTCGATCAAGCCATAGGCTCGATTGAGCCATTTCAAGGATAACCACCTCCAATCGGCTACCAACTTTTATTAATGTTATTAATGAAAAATTCTACAGCTCAAGGGCTCAAGATATCCTCTGATTTCAACCCAAAAAATATAAAATAGTCTCTAAATTAAAATTTAGAAAGAAAAAAAAACATTCAATCACAGAGAAATATCAGAGTCTGCAAATTATACAAGGATTCACAATAAGCATTGGAAATTGGATATTTGGATCTAGAAAAAGAAATAAATTTCCATCCATAGAGGAAATGAGAGAAAAATATAGAGAAAGGATGAGAAAAATACGCCATACATTGAGAGAACAAGAAGATCATGAAATTCAAGAAATTCATCCAAATACAAGTAGTTCAAATTGTCTCACTTCCCATATTACTTGCTCCATGTTTTATGCATTAGGAAATATGATTGAAAAATAGAAGCAAATGGAAAATGAAACAATAACACTAAGAAAAAATAACCATTGAAAGTAATACCATGTAGTTAAAAAATGAGATGTAACAACAACTTAATATAACCACTTGAAACCATCACAATTATTGAAAACCACTTGAAACCATGCAAATTATTGAAAACCACTTGAAAACATGGTTTATTGAAATTTTATGAAAGCAATTAAAATCATAAAAATTATGAACCACCTTCTAATTGTAATGGTTTATGATAACCCACAAAAAAGGATGTGATTTAGCCAAAGAAAAGCGTTGGAAAATAATTTCCATATATTATTTACATGAATTACAATTCATCGAAAATATTTACAAGAGTGATTAGAAAAAATAGTAGTTACATAGGTGCTCCAAAAATTATAAAAATTAGTTTGATTAATGTTTGATATCATTATAGGAGGTAAAAGAGAGAGAATGTGTCAAGATATAGAAGGAGTAAGAATATCCCTACTTCCAATGTCGATGAACTGAGAAGACATTCTTTCTTAAACATATATAATGTAACATTAAATGTTCGTAACATTCATCATCATATATAAAATTTAATGGTTTCTGGAATCCTAAATGATGATCCCTACCTTTGAAAACCTCACAAGTTTTTTCTTTCAATTCTCACATGAACGTCATGAGAATTTTTTAAAGAGAACAAGTTTTTTAAAGACATACAAACTATAGTGTAGATTCGTGCTTGCAAAAAAAGGAGTGTATTATTGCATATAACTATAGTGATCCATGGAAGGCTCCTGTAATTAATCAATATTAAATTCATAAATAATAAATTCAAAATAAATAAATTAGCGTGCATGTGTTGATGATATGCTAGAAATGTTTACAATGTTAATATTCTTAGACCGTGGAAATCTAATTTTGATTAAATTCATCTAATTGTTTCTCAACATGTAATCATGAAATATATTGAAAAATATGGTTCAAAAGTAAAAAATAGGAGTTCCTTATTTTAAACTTTATCAATATTTGATGAAATAATTGTAAACATAAAATACATTGGATATCCATCTTTGCACATGCATGAAAAAGGTTCCTTGTAGAAACATATAGTTTTTAAAATCCTCTTACGCCTCATTGTTCCATACATGATTGTTGTGCTAAGATTTCCATGTAAATTCTCCCAAAAAAACACTCAAATCATTTGTGCCCCTCTTCACCACAAATGATAACAATGTACATTCATTTTTTATAAGACCTTGAAGCTTATTCCTTGTTCTCTAAATCCACTAAAACATCTATCTCTTCTTTTCTTTTTATTTACTTATAAAAAAATTCATCGTCTTTCTCATACTTCTCATCCTACATATGTTCCACTTTTTATTTGGAATTTTGAAATTCTCTATACTTATGATAAGTTATTCGTTTAAGAAAGTTCTTCTTAGTAGTGTTTTATGGTATTTTTAGTTATATATTTTAAAATTATAAATGATATGGTCCTTCTAATGAAGAAAATATTTTCCAACTCATTTGATTTTGTATAGTAGGATTTCAAATATTAACATAATAAAAACTAGTTGAATAGATTGTTTATTGTATCATGGAGTGTGTATTTATGTATTGTATGGTGTTCTACTCACAATTTATCTTATAGTTAATTAAATTTGTATAAAATTATAGATGTATATTTTATTTTCTCTCATGAAATAAATTTGGCCCTTCATTTTGGTAATCACTAACTTGATTTTCTAAGAATCTCCCATTCTCTCAAATTAAAAATATTCACCATATAATTAAGTTCTTTAAGTAATAATTCCATCTGAAATATGTATTTATAATTTTCCTATATAAGAATTTAAAATTAATTTCTATTAGTAGTTAGTTCAACAACCTTTCAAATTATTATAAAAATGGTTAGATTTAAATAATTTTCATTGGATTTAAATAATTGAAATGTTTGGAAAATGAGATACATGAACAAAAATATAATACCAAGGCTTGTTACAGTATGGATCACTTTAAATTTGGGATTTATATAGTCTTTTGAAGAAATTTTTTTTCTTTTTCTAAGAAGTAAATTTGAAAAATGTCTTCAAATACTTCGCTTGGTAAATGTCACTTCTTGTGAAACCAAAGAAAGCTCCAAACCTAGATTCACAAGTAAAATTTTGGGGTTCTATTGAACAATATATCACCTTTACCACACACCCTTCAATCCTATGACCAAATGGTTTTATGTTTTTTAATTTCTTCAACATGTGTTGCGGGGAGAGTGAAGAGAGACTATTGCTTGCATCCATCATCCACACATTATTTCTTTTCTTGCAAGGAACACATATCAAGTAGTGTAATTAAGAGAATTGTATTAAAAGATTGTGAACCACATATCCACATTATTTAAATTCAAATACTTTGTATGTGCACTAGATTCACCTTGCACACACTATCGCTACTAACGAGTTTGCTTTACCAACCATTACAAGTAGAGTAATTACTTATATTTTATTTTGAAATTTTGTGGACAACATACGCTCACATAGTATAATTAGGAAATAAGTAAGTTTCCCATAATCCAAAAATAATTTCTTTTCTTGCAAGGAACAATCATCGAAACATAGTTTAATTAAGGGAATTGTAAAGGATCACTGCATATCCACATCAATTCACACTTTATATGATCACAATTTCACTTTCGCACACATTCACCCCACATAGTAATTTGACTTAAACTTTGTATAAAGGGTATCCCTTTTCCAGAATATTTGTACCTAATTTATTTGAGCTTATATTTTTTAATACACCCTAAGTAAAGAAAATATTTTCTAAAAAAAAACCTTAACTTGAACACACTAAATTCCCCACAAGGGCCACAAGATAACCTATAGTTTAGGCTTCGACCATGGCGACAGACGACACAAAATACATAATGGTTTTTTTTCATATTGAAACATAGAAAGTTGACTTTTAGGGAGCTTAAAATCGTATATCATCCAATGAAAAATCTAGTACAGGGAAAGAAACCTATGTAGGGGGTAAGGCCTAGGTGGTGGATCATCACGGACCTTCATGTTATCACCCGATATGTGGTAGGGGGTTTGGATCCAAAATTGATAAATAGAAGCTGTAATTCATCCCATCCCACTGGACACATGTATTTAGCGGCCAAATATTAGGGTATATTTCTCTATAGGTTGTGGTGAAGGAGCACTTAGATCTAAGGTGATCTTGGTCAAGCTACTGTAAGTGTCGCTAACTATTTTGGAATGTATCCCTACTACATTTTTCCACTATAACCATGTTGATAAATTGGTTGTTTTTTTGGATAATGGAAGTGTCACAAATGAAATTTATGACATGGCCTTAGTACCCTCTTCTAAAATATTCATAAGGCCCAATTACTACTTCAGCGGAAGTTCGTTAGGTATTTTTCTCATACACAAAACCTAAGATAAAACTTTTTCATTGATTGTTTTACAAAATAGAATTGAAGGGAAAATTATCCATTTATTTTTTTCTATCTTATATATGTCATTCAATTGGTTTCCCTAAAGAAAATGTATGTGATAAGGTGTTCTTACAAATGTATCAGTCTCAGGTTTTGTTGATTTATTTCCTTTCTTTCCAATTGATTTCTTTCTCAGAACAAAATGCTTGTCATTAGCTACATGTTTCATAGGTATTATATCATCTTCAGGTGCATCCTACATCCAATTCACATCATCATGGAAATTCTCTTACCTTTCATACATGACGAATTATTTTATCTTTCATCATATTCTAAATCACCCTTTTTGTTGACACAATGATGACTAATTTTACTAACCTGCTCTGTTCTTCTTCCCATCTTTCCCTGAGCTCGAAACCATTTTATTTTCATGTTTCAACTTAGAACCCTTGGTCCATGTCAAATTCTTCTACCTAATTGCTAAATGTTAAATTGTTTTTCATTTAAATGTTCCCTAGGGTTTGTGACTAGAATTCTAGGGTTTCTAAATCGATTTTTATTGATTGAGGAGGAATGTTTTTACCTTTCATAATATTATGAATCACCCTTTTTGTTGACATAGGGACTGATATCTTTACTGGTGCACTCTTCTTTGACCCATATTTCTATGAGATCAAAACCATTTTATTTTAATGTTTCAAATTATAACCATTGGTCCCTATCAAATTTCAACTTCTGCTCCTTAGTTTCCAAATGTTAACTTGTTTTTCGTTTAAATTTTCCCTAGGGTTTCTCACTAGAACCTTAGGGTTTCCAAATAGATTTTTATTGATTGAGGAGGAATGATTTTACCTTTCGTCATATTCTGAATGACCTTTTGATCTGAATGGAAAGTGGCCTACACCCATGGTATTCATCCACCCATAGTATTTATCTGCCCATGGTATTGTAAGTGACATCCATCCATGGTATTAATTCACCCATGGTATGTAGCCACCCATGGTATTCTTCCACACATGGAATTTACCTATGGTATTGTAAATGGAATCCACCCATGGCAGTCATCACCCATGGTATTTATCCACCCGTGGTATTGTAAGTGACATATACCCATGGTATTCATTCACCCATGGTATTTACACACCCATAAAATTTACCTATGGTATTGTAACTAAAAGATGCTATAAGTAACAGGTCACATATTGTAAAAGGACAAATTGTCCACCACAATGTAGCTTCTACAATTTTTCTTTTTTTTTTAATAAAAATTTCTTCATAGTTTTATTTACAGTGTCTTCTTTCCTTTTTCTTGCATTCTAATTCTGCAGATCTTCCCAGATCCATTTCAAAATCTTAGATCTTGGGGGCCTCCTACCAAGATCCAGATCAGTGGTATCAGATTTAGGTTACGAATCCATGGGAATAAGGGTTTGAAGCATATTTAAATTTAAATACCTTTCCACCATATTGATAAAACTCCATGAAAGTTTCACGACCTCCACAGAGCACTTTCTTGGACAAAGTGGGAAGAATTCTTGTTTTATTTTATTTTTTTTGCAATTTTTTTTCGGCGACGATTTTGTAGTGTAGATATGAAAATATTGGTGCAAAATATTCGGAACAAAATAACATATATCTATTCCTTGCAAAAAAATAACCAATTAAAAAAAAAATGAGTCGAATCAAAGTCTAGATGAGGGATATATCCCTAATTCAAAATCAGTAATGTTGCAGAAATGTTTCTGATGACAATTCATGGACGGCAACTCTCTTGTCATTTTCTGTAGTTTTCAGTGAAAATTTTCAGAGAAGTGATTATATATCTGAACTCCCCTTTAAAAATCACCTGATTTCAATAAAAAAAAATTAGTCGAATCAGAGTGCGAACGAGGGAGTTATCGATGATTTAAAATCAACGTTTTTTCAGAAATTTTACGACAGTGGGACATTTGCAGCGTGAATATGAGTTTCTAAAGTCTTCAAATAGTGATTTAAAACACATAGGAAGATGAATAATGATCATTCTATTTTTAAAAACATGTTATAATAAATATTCTAAGTTATATTGACCGATTTATGCCCATTTTAAATCTGGAGCAACATTCAAAGCAAGTTCCCTTTGGAGATTTTCCCTCCCACCTTGCTTTAGTAGGCACCTGATTCACATTCATTAGTTTCAGCATAGAAACATTCATATTGGGTTATTTGGAGACTTTCCCTCCCACCCTAGGCTATGTAGGCACCTGCTACTTTATCAACAGTGAGCATCATGGTTACGGGTAAAACGAACAAAATCCTTCTCATCGAAGTTCATTTGCTAGGCCACACACTGTTAGTATCATAGTTGGTCACAAGAATTACAGGGCATATCTAAACTTAGATCTTCATTTGTCATTTTTTTCGGTCATCCATAAATGCACACTTCATCAAATTCCATTTTCTAGGCCACACACTTTTAGCATCACAATTGGTCACAAGCATTACAGGGTATCTCTATACTCGGATCTTCATTTGTCATGGTTATAGGTCATCCAGAAACCCACACTTCATCAAATTCCATTTTCTGGGACACACACTGTCAATATCATAGTTGGTCACAACCATTATAGGTTATCTCTATCCTCAGATCTTTGTCCATCAGGGTTATGGGTTAACCACACAAAACCCTTCTCTTCATTGGCTCTTCATATTAAACAAATGCTTCCCAAGAGAGAACTTCACGCAATGGGGACCATTTATTCTCAAGGAGAGAGGAATGATCTGAATGGAAAGTGGCCTACACCCATGGTATTCATCCACGCATAGTATTTATCTGCCCATGGTATTGTAAGTGACATCTATACATGGTATTAATTCATCCATGGTATGTAACCACCCATGGTATTCATCCACACATGAAATTTACCCATGGTATTGGAAATGGAATCCACCCATGGTATTTACCCACCCATGGTATTGTAAGTGACATATGTCCATGGTATTCATTCACCCATGGTATTTACCCACCCATAGAATTTATCTGTGTTATTGTAACTAAAAATGCTATAAGTAACAAGTCTCATCTTGTAAAGTGACAGATTGTCCACCACAATGTAGCTTCTAAAGTTATTCCCTATTTTAATAAAAAAATTATTTGTGGTTTTATTTACGATGTGTTCTTTATTTTTTCTCGCATTCTAATTTTAATATCTTCCTAGATCCGTTACAAAGTTTTAGATCTTGGGGGCCTCCCACCAAGATTCGGATCACCCTTTTTGTTGACATAGGGACCAATACCTTCACTAGTGCGCACTTCTTCGAACCATATTTCCATGAGCTTGAAACCATTTTCCTTTCATGCTTCAACTTATAACCCTTGGTCCATGTCAACTTATTCTACCTAGCTTCCAAGTTTCAACTTGTTTTTCATTTATCTTTTCCCTAGGGTTTGTGACAAGAATGTTAGGGTTTCCAAATTTATTTTTGTTGAATGGGGAGGAGTGATTTTGCCTTTCATCATATTATGAATCAACCTTTTTATTTACACAAGGAACACTAATTTTACTAGTGCACTCTTCTTCAACCCATATTTCCCTGAGCTAGAAACCATCTTCTTTTCATGTTCCAACTTAGAACCCTTGGTCCATGCCAACCTCTGCTACCTATTTGCCTACTATAAAATTTTATTAAGACCTTCCATCTATGGTGATTTCTTAAGTAAACATGTGTATCTAGATATACTGTTCAATTGTATTATGATGATGATTCACTTGTCTTACAAGTATATTTTGTATTTGACGATGCGGGGATGAAAATTGAGCATCCACAAGAGGGAAAATATGTGTCCTATCAATTTGATCAGCCAAATGTTGATTAAGATGTGCCCCATGGACCTGATCAATCAATAGAGGATCATGTTCCCTATCAAGATGATCAACTATCACTAGGGGAAAAATATCTACCACATTAAGCTAATCAACCACTAGAGCAAGACGATTTTCACTATCAAGTTGATTAATCACCAGAAGAATGAATTGTTTATTCTCAAGTTGGAAGTATAACAGAGAGGTTTATGGAAAATGATAATCGGGAGGAAAAATGGGTTCCTACGCATTTCAGAAACACATTGTCGGAGGTGCTGCAAAATGTTTACGTAGAGCATTGTGAAATTTTTTCGTAGTGCCCTTGGACACTCTATTCTCATCACTAGGTAACAAAACTGACTAGTGCTCACTACAAGCTTGCATCTCCATATCTGAGCATGTCCTTATGCTCAGTAATGGCCTCCCTCATCTCTTCTCCCAATGGTTATACTTGGCTCCAACAAAATCATGACAACGTCCAGATCACTGACAAACTACCCAACATTTGATATTCTTTGGTTCAAATCACTAGGACCCTCGAATAAACATACAACATGTTGATGTTTGAAAAAAAAAAGATATGTTGCAAAAATATATAGTTCAAGTCACAAAAACGAATGCGCATAATGATCCCTAGCTCAGAAATCCATCAATTGTAAGCACATAAGTCTACAAGCTTTGTCCACACGGGTTCTGGAGTAAAATAAAATGTAGATACGATTAAAAAACATAGGGATAACAACAAAAGGTCAAAAATGCAGTTTTATGATATAAACATGCTACACATTTCTTTTATTTATTTATAGATACAAGTTCGAGGTAGTAGAAGCATCCCCCTCTCATCACAATTGGTGCTCTTTTTATGCACATCTTTGGAAACTGTTTCACTTCCTCTTCTCTCTAGTTGATGAAAGTAAAAAAGACACAAGGAAAATGACTCTTATTTTCATAGAAAATACAAATTATTCAGATTTAAGATTTACATTGTTTAAAATCTCACTAAAGGAGGAAAATTTGACTTTTCCATCCCAACATGTGGACAATCCACCACATTGTCAAGCCCCCTTCATTGTCGACCATGAACTTTGTCTAATATTAATACATTAGACTCCCTAAGAAGAAAAAAATCATGAGCTGCTTCTCATAAGCTCGTCTATAGAGTAAACTACCTTTTGTAGTGTTGCAATTCTCATCCATGTAGAATCCTCTATCGAATTGTCCTTCCACTTCACCAAAATATCCAGATACTCTTTTCACCTGGCCTACTTTGCAACTCTAGTTTCCAAGACTCTTTCAACCTCTAGATCCTCTATCATAGGCATATACTTTACCCAACATTGTTCATTGACCCTATTAATGTTCACACTTGCTGTTGTGGAATCCTCCGCCTCACCTTGATAGGGATATAAAACAGCCACATCGAAGAAAGGTGAAATATCGAGGCCCCTAGGTAACTCTAGTTCATAGGCTATTACAGAATTTTTTTTGAGTATCTAGTAAGGTCGCAGTTTCTTCATTTTGATATTGTTATACTCTCCTCTTGGGAATATATTTTTTCTCAAATATGTTAATACCATGTCCCCTACTTTAAATTTTACCTCTTTCCTTCTCAATTCTGCTCTTTGTTTGTACTTGTAGTTTTTTTCCTATAGCTTATATTTTACTTTCTCATGTAATTCACTTATTTTTGTTGCAAAGTCCTCCCCATCAACGCTACTCTGCTCCAATTTTACAAAATATCTTAGGTTACAAACTTCTTTGAGATGAATTCCATACAAGATTTCAAATGGATTCTTCCTAGTGGTCCTATTTGGTGAATAATTGTATGCAAACTTAGCTTTACCTAACACTTGATCCGACTATTTGGGGTCTTCCCCCATGAAACTCAATATATTTCTGAGATTCATGTTCACAACTTCAGTTTTCCCATCATATTGTGGGTGATAGGCTGAGTTGAAGTTCAATTTCATTCCAAGATTCTTCCATAAAGTGCTACAAAAATTTCCTATGAACCTAGTGTGCTTGTCACAATTGATATTCTTCAGAAACCCATGCAATCAGATAACCTTATTGAAAAAAAGAAGAGCCACATGTGTAGTATGACTAGTCTTGCAACATGGGATAAAGTGAACCATGTTCGTAAACATGTCCACAACTACAAGTATAGAATCCTTTCCTTTCTACGTCCTCGTCAAAACCAAGAAAAAATCCATACTCACCGAGTCCCAAGGTCTACTTGGAATGGGTAGAGGAGTATACAACCCAACATTTTGAGTCCTTCCTTTTGCATACGAATACACTCTACATCTGCCCACATATTTATATGTATAAACTCTCATCTTCGGCCAAAAGTAGAAGTTTAATAATTGTCAAAGGTCTTTCCCACACCAAAATTCCTTGCTAATCCTCCATTGTGCTTTTCTTGAATGAGATTCTGCCTCATCGAACAATAACGATACATAATTATCTATTTTTTAACAACAACCCATCTTCCAACATAAACTCCTTTATTGGGTTGATATCTCTTGTTGTGAAACCAACTCCAAAAATAGAAGAAAAGAGATATCAATGCCTTAGAAATAAGCCACTTCGAGGGGGAAACCTCCAATACATTACATGAATGAAAAATTCTTGGATGATACAAATGAAAAAACCTCATTTCTATACATAGGAGTCCATGGGGCCACAATGTAATCCTAGTGGGGTCACAATGTAATCCTAGCCGACCTAACAATAATAATGTAAGGGCACAATAATAACAATATGGGGGTTACAGGGTTAAAACAATAACAATAAGGGGGGCTACACTAACATAATAAGGGACCACACTATTAATATAGGGACTTAACATTCCCCTCTCCTTCAAACAAATGTTGTCCTCAATGCTTGATTATTTCTTGATGCTTCTGTATAAAATTCTCATCCTCCCATGTGGAATCTTCTACAGGAAAGTTCTTCCACTTCCTGAGATACTCTGAAATTGATCGTACTTGTCGAGTTATTGTTTCTGTGACTTCTTCAGAACTTATTTTGATGTGATGTTGATCTTCTTGTTGTTTTATTAGATTATGCACCAAATTTCGGTTATCCTTTGAGAGTTGGAGAACTTGTTGTTGATGCTCGATGTGATCTTCCACTAATTTATCATCCATATTAGCTATTATTTGATCCTTCAAACCATCCAAATTTTCCTCCATTTATGATTTTAAACCATCTATGTCATCTTTGGTTGCTCTTCGTAAGATCAAAATTTCTTGCACTTGGTACCGTAATTTTGATATCTCATACTGCAATTCTTCCTCTTCATGCATCATAGTATAGATTTTTTAGGGCTTAATGGGTATGGAATTACTTTTTTGAGGCATTATAAAACCCAATATTGTAAAAAATTATAAAATATGCCCTTGGAATCACTTCAAATCCCTTTTTCAAACAAATGCTATCCAATTTTAAAAGCCAAATACACACCTTTTTCTCTCTTTTGAGAAGCTTGATATCAAAACTAAATTATCTATGTGATTTCAGATCCTCAATAACTGAAATTTTTCCCTGAAGTAGCCCTCTAAATCTTCTTTCGAATTCCATAGGCCTGACCTAATTTGGATCCTTGAAGACAAGGTTATGCCCAATATCCTACGATCACCTAATTATGAACTGGTTTAGTAGAATGAACTTGTACAACTTTCCGTGTCTCATTGTTTCCTCCTTTGGCTCTGAAATCAATAGAAAGGAAGCTAAATTCCGTTTTCTTCCATCCACTTTTTACAGAATTCCAATCCAATGCTCAGAGAGAGAGTTATGAAGGTTTTCCCACGATTACCTCTTTGAGATGAAATTCAAGAGCCTGCAAAAGATATAATGTCCACAGAACATATCCACGTAAATATTGCGAACCAAGATTTGAAATTTTGTGAAGATGTGCCTCAGTAGTTCAGCTTCGCACTCTAACAATTTTAGCTTCTGAACCTTCGTAGCAAAAACTTTATAGCGAACATTCTGCGATGATATGTTTAGGTTAAATTCAAGAGCCTGCAAAAAAACCTAACTTCCATAGATCATATCTCCAAAACTATTGTGAACCAAGATCTAAAATGTTGCGACGATGTTCCTCATCATTTTTTCTTCGAACTCTAAAACTTTTAGCTTCTGAAACTTCGTAGAAAAAAGGTTATAGTGAAAATTCCACGATGACCTATTTAGGTTAAATTCAGTAGCCTACAAAAAGAACTATCTTCCACAGATCATATCTCTGAAACTATTGCGAACTAAGCTCTGAAATTTTGTGACGCGGTTCCTCGAGATTTCTGCTTTGCACTCTAAAATTTTTAGCTTTTGAACCTTCGTAGAAACAAATTTATAGCGAAAATTCCACGGTGACTTGTTTGGAGCAGCAAAAACCCTAGAATCTAAAGCTCTGATACCAAATGTTGTGAAACCAACTCCAAAAATATAAGAGAATAGATATCAATGCCTTAGAAATAAGCCACTTTGAGGGGGAAACCTCCAATACATTACATGAATGAAAAATTCTTGGATGATACAAATGAAAAAACCTCCTTTCTATATATAGGAGTCCATGGGGCCACAATGTAATCCTAGCTGACCTAACAATAATAATGTAAGGGCACAATAATAATAATATGGGGGTTACAGGGGTACAACAATAACAATAAGAGGCACTATACTAACATAATAAGGGACTAAACTATTAATATAGGGACTTTAAATCTCTTTTCACGGGCTTCGTGGATGTTTCAAAGGCTTCTCGGAAGTCAACATCATACTCATAAAAGTTCTTTAAATATTCAAAGCCAAAAATCTGCACATGGCACCCCTACATAATGAAGCTCCTCCTGATCAGAGTATTGACTACCTTTTTCTCTTGTCCACACACATGTTTTGGAACAAAGTTTAAAATTTGTAGGACTTCCACCCACTTGGCATGCTTATGGTTCAACCTATTCTATTACATTATATATTGTAATGCAAAATTGTAACAGAACAAAAGAAACTCCATGGGAAAAAAATAGTTGCTCCAATGCTTCAATTCTTGAACCATCGCATAGAATTCCTTGTCATAAGAGAATTATTTGTGCTTTGATTCATTTAATTTATCGTTGAAATATGAAACATGTCTTCCTTCTTGACCTTCAATGCTGGTAGCTTCAATACTGGTTTCTCAATGAAATTTTTCTTCAAGAGCTAGAAACGTTTCTCTGTTTCTTCTATCCAACAAAATGGTTGTATATCCTTCTTGATTTTCTCAATGATAGGTGCACAAATACCGTTGAATTTCTTCATGACTTTTCGATATAAGCTATCTAACCCATGAAAAATCATAACTTCGAAAATGCTCTTGGGTGAAGGCCAAATTATAATTTCCTCTATTTTCTCTCGACCCATTTTTAGCCCATCCTTTGAAATGACAAAGCCTAAGTATGCCAATTCAAACTTCATGAAACTAAACTTCTTCAGGTTAATCAAATATTTCTCTTGCTACAATATTTCAAGCACATACCTTACATGCCTAAGGTGCTCTTCCTTTTTTTGGCTGAAAAAAAAAATATCAACTAAATAAACAATAGAAAAATTACCAAAAAATTCCTTCAAGACCTCATTCATCAACCATGTGAAGTTACTTGGCGCATTTTTCATCCCAAATTGCATGACCAACCATTCATATACTCCACTATTGGTCTTCAAAGTTGTCTTCCATTGGACCCTTCTTTGATACAGATATGATGGTAACCACTCTTCAAATTAACCTTTGAAATTGCCCCGCTCAAACAGTCCATCATGTCATTCATCTGTGGTAATGGAAATTTGTACTTGATTGTAATCTTATTAACTTCCCTGGAATCTATGCACATCCCCTATTCCCCATGATTCTTTGGGCTAAGCATTGTAGGGACAGTGAACACACTCAAGGTTTCCCTTATCAATCGTTTTTCTATAAGTCCTTTAACCTCCGTCCTTATATCTTCATTATCCTTTGGTGTATTCAGTAGGTCACTTTTTTTGGAAGGTTTTCACCTGGTATCAAGTCTATGTGATGGATGATACTTATCTTAGGTGGTATTTCAATTGGCAAGTCATCTACCATGATATAATTAAACTCATGCAACATCTCTTGAATCTCAATAGGTAAATCCATAATTTCAGTGTGTATGAGTAGTACCTTTTCCCTACAGACCACTGCACAAATGAACTCTTCCTCCTTCATTTTTTGCATAATTTCCTTTCCTCCTAATAACAATGCTTTTCAGTTTTTTGTCCCATCAATAATTTCTTCCTTCAAAGGCACAAGGGTGTGCTTGATGCCATGCTTTTCAAACTTATAAGTGTTTCTCTCTCCATCATGCACCACTCTCCTATAAAATTGTGAGGTTTGTCAAAAAAGAATGCAAAAGATATCCATTAACATGATGTTACAAACTATATTATCCTGATATCGCCATATCTGTAACTCCACTTTGATCTGCTCACTCACCAATAATTAGTGACCTTTCGGTAGCCATGATACGTTGTATGGTGTTGGATGCTTCAACCTTTTCAATCCAATTTTTTCCACCATTTCCGTGGAAATGATATTGTCATTGCTCCCACTGTCAATCACCTTTTTGAAACATTTCCATGTTGCCTTAAAAATAGTCCAAAATAAGGCTTTCCTCTGTACTCCTTCAACAATCTCCCCAGATGGTTTCAACATGACTTATTCATCATTAAACCTTCTCCCATTTTTGATGCATTCTATGACACAGGTGCCCACGCTTCTACTACTTTCGACTGAGATACATATGCATCTCTCTATCCTAATTTTTCATTATCGGGACATTCAAATGATCTTTGACCCAATTCTTCACATCTATACCATCGGTAATCAATATTTTTTCCTCTTCCCCTAACTCTACCTCTCTGGTAAGGTCCTCCTCCTCTGGAGTGAGCTTCTTTCTCTTATTGGCCTTACTATCTTGAGTTAATTGCATAATTATTTTGGGCTAGAGTTTTCCCTATTCCAGTTGTTTTTACTTTTCCCTTAAACCCACGACCCTTGTTTGAATTTTTCTTCCTCATTATATTGTCTTCCACCTTCAAGAAAAACTAGTATTCTTCTTCCATAGTCCCGGGAGAAAGCATGTTGATTTCATCTCAAATTTATAGCTTCAAGCCATTGATATACCTTGTTGTATTTTCTGGGGTGTCTTCTACATAACCTTCCCTCAAATTCACCCTGTAAAACTCCTCAATATATTCTATAATAGTTAGCATCCTTTTCTTAAGATTATGCACCTGTATGTAGAGCGATATATGGTAGTAGTTTAGAAGAAGCTTCCCCTTCATCTATGTTATCATCCTGTCCCAAATTTTAATCAATGGTTTCCCCTTTTTCCTCCTTTCATCCTGCACATTGTCCCACCACAATGAAGCGTGGCCTTTCAAGCTAGTTACAAAAAATTTTACCCACTTATCTTGTTTAATACCTTCTTATTCAAAATACTTGTCTAGTTCTCTATTCTAGTCCATCAAAGTCTTGCCTCCCATACTTCCATCATAGGTAGACAACTTAGGTCTACCTCTTGAAATTTAGCTTAAAACTAACCTCAACAATTTAACCTCAGCAGCTTCATCCATAAGCATTTCTCTTTCTATTGTAGCTTCTTCCTCTGACTCGTTGTCATCTCCAACCTCAGGGTCTTTCTTCTTGCTGGTATCCATGGCTTATAAACAAGCTTGTAGGATCTGTATCTCCTCTTTTAACTTCATGTTAGCTAGGATCCTTCCTCTATGACCCCGTGCCCTTGTTGCTCGCACTGTCATTAGGGGAATTTTGAGGTCTAAAATGGGTCTCCTAAGGAAATTATAAAATAAGAGTGGAAATAATAAAATAAGATTATATTACATCATCAAATCTTAGAGGGAAAAAATAAAAGTAAAAATAATAAAAAATAATTAAATAATTAAGCTATTTTTTCAACCTATATTTTCAACTTATCTCCATAATTTTTTACTCAAATTTTGAGCGGGATTACTTTTTGGATGTAGAATTTAATTCCTCATCCAAGGAGTACCCATGTTGCATACTTTTGATGTACCCTGCTACATGGAAAATAAGAAATACATCAAAAACGTTATTTCAATCACACTTTTCATGTATTTCTCATTTTTTGTGTAGCAGGGTCTATATAAACTATGCCACATGGGTACTCCTTGGATGAGAAATTAAATTTTGCATCCAACGAGTACCCCCGCTTGAAATTTGAGTAAAACCTTCAGGAGATAAGTTGAAAATAAAGTAGTTTTATTATTTTATTATTTTTTATTATTTTTACTTTTTTACTTCAAAAATGGTGAATAATCCCCCATGGTTGACATCATCATCTTGAATCCTTTTAGTTCTTATAAATTTTTTTTTTTTTGTACATTTTTCTTAGGAGGCCCATTTTAGACTTCAAAAGTCCCCTAATGCATCTCTCTCCTCAATAGGATACACCAGCAACACCAAATGTAACTTGGTCAGAAATGTGGTTCTACTTAAAACCCACTGTGCTACCAATATTTGACGGAAATTAACAACCGAAAGGAAAAATGGGTTCCTACGCAATGCAAAAACAAAATATTGAAGGTGCTACCAAATGTTTTCGTAGCGCCCCTAGATGCTTTGTTCTTGTCGCTGGGTAAGAAGACTGAATGATTCTTGTTACTAGATATACTCACCACCTCTAAAACATGTCTCAACGCTTAGAAATGGTCTCCCTCATATCTTATACCAATGGTTATTCTTGGCTCCAACAAAATTGTAACAACGTCCAAACCATGGACAAACTACCCAACGTTCAAGATTTTTTGGTTTCCCATACTGTCTGTACTCAGACACGATCCCCTCGTGCCTATTCCATGACTAACATCATCGGTTCAGATCACTAGGACCCTTGAATCATTATACACCATGTTTATTCTTGAAAAAACAAATATGCTACAAAAATATACAGTTTGAGTCACACAAATAAATCTGCATAAATGATCCCCAACTCAAAAATTGAGCATTTGTAAGCACATAGGTCTACAAGACCTTTCCACATGGGTTCTGGAGTAAAATAAAATTTAGATATGATTTAAAAACACAGGAATAACAATAAAAAATTCACAAATGAAGAGTTGTGAGATAAACATGCTACACATTTCTTTTATTTATTTATAGATACAGGTTCGAGGCAAGAGAAGCATCCCCCTCTCATCATAATTGGTCCTCTTTTTATGCGCATATTTGGCAATCATTTCGCTTCCTCTTCTCTCGAGTTGAGGGAAGTCTAAAATACACAAGGAAAATGACTCTTCTTTTCCTAGACTATAAAACTTATTTAGATTTGGTATTTACATTTTTTTAAATCACTAAAGGAAACAAATTTTACTTTTCCAGCCCAACTTGTGGCCAATCGACCACATTTTCAATCCCCCTTCATTTTACACCACAAACTTGGTCTAATGCTCCTGCATTAGAGTGGTAGTGGTTTGGAAAGGGGTGGACCATTTGCAAAAAAATTGGATGCATGCACAATAAAGGACTTTAGGGAGCCTATCCCTACTCGCTTCGTTAGAGACCATGTCAATAAACATATTTGACAATATTTTAAGAATCATTGAGTGGTTGCACAAGCTCATATAATACATGGATTGATCAAACATAAAAAACTAAAACATGCCACAAATAATTTTGGTGTCCAAGATATTTAGATCAAGAAGACACATATTAATTTCACCGAAAATATATCATAGGAATTTGCTATTTTTGGAAAATAAAGAAAACCCAATGTTTGAGTTGCACATAGGGAAATTACAACCGATATTGTTGCACCAAGTATATCAAGACAACAAAATTTGGCAACAATGTCAAAATTGTTCCATCTATTGAGAAAAAAATTTCACAAGAATACCAAATTAAAAGTTCGAGTGAATGAAAATGATTAATATTCTTGTTTGGCTATTATCAGTAGGAAAACCTACCAAGACAGGTGTAACCACCCACTCCCACATTTACCCAGTTTCACCAGTGTGTTAGGGTAAACAAGATACAAAAATCTATTACAAAATGACCTAACCTGCAAGCTTCAATTATGGAAGTGGGGATGAGAAATAGACATTACTATCCACAACCTGACATCCTACACAACTTACAAGACACTCAAGGGCCAAGAAAAACCACAGGTGACCAAACCCTGAGCTAAAATTCCTCTTTAGTGAACTAACACCCAAATCACATGCACAAGCCTGCATGAGTGCGATTGTGACCCTCCAACTACATGCATAATCTTTCCTGAGTGAAATTGTGACCCAAAATACTTATTTTAGTGCATGTGGTCCTGATATCCAAGCCATAATTCTAGGCCAACCTCTAGACCACTGCCCAGAACTCCTAAGACTTTCCTAAAAGATAAGGGACCTGAGTAAAGTTCTAATCATACAAAACTTGATTAAGGAATTGACCTAACCAAGCCTAATCATGACAGTCACTTTGTGAAGCATATTACGAACATATAAACTACTGGTCATGAATGAATATTTGATAATACGAGTCTTTAAATTATCCAAGAACCACCAATAAGGTCTAGTTCCCTCTCATAATAGCTACAATAACACTTTCTAGCCCATGCATTCATTAACCATCAAATAGTTATCTAATCTTGAACAAGACATAGCTAGTGTAATGACCTTAGGTTAAAATTTCATGTAATAAAGTTAATAAATGAAAAATAATGGAAAGGTTATGGGACACGTATTCTAAGCTAAATGTTGGGGAAAACATCCTAGTGGTGTTTTATCATGGATAAAAGGAAATTGGCAAAGGCATTGACAAAGGCTTTAGAAAGGCAAGAAGGCATTATTGGCATTTTATTTACGAAAATAATGGAAGACAGGAGAAAAGGAAGGTGAAAGGTAACAAGTTGCGTGTGAGGAGGAAATTGAAGGAAAATAGAGGAAAAATGAATAAATTAGAGGCATCAATAATAAAAATGAATCATAGCATCAGTTTGGGGCCTTTGGTCAGTTAATTTTTGGAATTGGTTTCAGAGAGGAGAAGAGAAAAAAGAGGAGAAAACAATCAAGCAAGAAAATGAAGGATAAGGAAAGCAAGGATCAAACAAACAAGAGTTGGATTAGGCAACTTCGATAGGGATAATTTTAGGTAACATGTTGCACGTATGATTCCCTGGCTAGTTTTGGCATGCATGGTATATGAATGTTTGTATTTGGTTCATTTCTTGTCATTAACATGGTATTTTCCTGGTTTGACAATTGTTTCATCCTTTCATTTCCATTTCTAGATAGTCATGATGTGATGGTATTCATTCTTGGTTGATCTTTGGATTGCCAAAAGGTTTGGATGTTGGTGAGGTGGTCTTAGGAAAATCCTAATGGTTGGGAGTGGACATGGTTTTTTATGGGAAGCCCTCAATAGGTGGGGGGAGACAAACAAAATTCCTCAAGGGATGGTGAGAGAATTATGAGGCGTCCAACCTTGGTTTCGTTTTATGACCACTGGATTGGTTTAGGTGATATAATGATAGTTCAAGGGTGGCAGTGGTTTAACCTCTTGATTACCTTGGTTTTTTATGCTTCTTTTTTCCCATGAGATCTCACATTCATGCTTGTAATATGGCACAAGGGTGATTGGAAGAAAGAGAGATTTGGATCAGCCCAATATATGATGGGGTGGTATATGGAAGTACCTAACTTGGTTGGATTTTACATATGATTGGTAAGAGATATTTTCCCTTGTACCGCATGGTAATTTTTTTTACCTTTGGAGACAATCTCTAGTTGAGGAGAAATCACTGCCCAACACATTCATGTAAAATTGAAAAGGAATTAATTGATTTTCCCTTAATTTTATAGAACCCTAGAAATATGATTTAAAACCCTTTAAATTTCCATATGAGAACAATGCTTCCACAAAGGCCTTCTGATGTTGAGTATAAATGAATGAAAGAACAAAAAGAAGTGAGGGTGGAAAGTTTCAGATAATAGGTTTTCTTGCACATAATATTTTATCTTCAACTTTAGATTAAATATGATTGACATGCAATCGAAATTTGAAAATAGGAGTGCATCATTAGGGATTTTAACTTTAACTCAAAAAACTATAAAATTAAAGACCAACATCTTCAATACTCAATTCTAAGAGAAGAACATTAATAAAAGATGTAACAATAAAGACTTATCATACCAAACAAATTTTGGAATATCTATGAAAAAATTAAAAAAGTTATTCATGAGCATATGAAAGTAAAAGTACAAAATTGCAGTTGCCTGTAAGGTCTAAAACTTCGAAAGATTACTTCTTCTTTCAAAGTATTTTTATACAAAAATTTCATAAGGGAATTTATGAAACTTTCAAGATGGGTCATCTCTGCTCGGGATACAGTAGATTCTCTTGCGGGGTCCCTGCAAATTAATTTCGTACACATTCTCAGTTCGAAAGAGCCTCTTCATTATTGGCTCAAGTTCCATAAAATCCTGATCCATACACCCTTGAGGAAGCTTCAGGTCATCCATATTGGGATGAAGTTATAAATGAAGAATATTGTTCCTTATTGGAAAATGATACTTGGGATCTTGCTCCTCTCCCAAAGGGAAGAAAACTTGTTAGATGAAAATGGGTTTACAAAAGAAAGTTTGGACTAGATAGAAAAGTGGACAAACATAAAGCTCATCTTGTTGTTAAAGGATTTTCACAAGTTGAAGGAATTGACTATATTGAAACCTTCTCCTCTGTTGCCAAAGTGAACTCTACCTGCCTTATTATTTACCTTGATGCCTCCTTTAATTAGGAAGTCCATCAGATGGATGTTAAATCCGCCTTTTTACATGGAGATTTGCATGAAGAAATATACATGGAACAACGCCCTAGATTTATCCAACACGACTCCAAAATGGATAGCTTCCTATTAGATAATGAATTTTCTAGGTGTCATTATGACAACATTGTCTACACCAAGAAAGTGGGTAAGTCCTTCATTATCCTTGTTATTTATGTTGATGATATTATCCTTACTGGTAGTGATCCAAACCATATAAACAATGTAAATTCTATCCTCAAAAATAAGTTTGAAATGACAGAGTGAGGACACTTGCATTATTTCCTTGGCCTTCAAGTCTTGCAATCCAAGAAAGGCATTACCCTTGGTTAGTCCAAGTATCCCTGTGATCTACTACACCAATTTCACATGGAATACTGTAAGCCAACCCCTTCTCCCTTTCAGTTTGGATTCAAGCTTTCAGTCACTTATAATACACCTGAAGTCGATGCTACCTTATATCGTCAACTTGTTGGTAAACTTTTGTATCTAACCCATACCCGTCTTGACCTTTCTGTTTCCATTGGTATTTTTGCTCGGTTTATGCACCAACCTCATGAAAGTCATTGGAAGAAAGAAGTAAAATAACACTTTGATATATTCGAGGTACAGTTCAGTTCGAGATTCATTACAGTGTAGGAGCATCTCCATTGTTGATTGTTTTCATCAATTCGAATTGGGCCGGTGACCCTTATCATTGAAATTCTACTGCAGTTTATGTATTCACTCTTGGTTTAGGTCTTATTACTTGGTCTTGTAAGAAACAAAGTGCCATCTCTCTCTCCTTGGAAAAGTCATAGTATCGTGGTGCAGTTGAAGTCATCAAGGAACTCTTGTGGATTCATCAGATCCTAACCAAATTTGGTCTTCATCAGCAGCATCCATCTACACTTTGTTGTGATAATCAGAGTTCCATTCAGCTATGCAAAGATCCAGTTCAGCATCAACGTATGAAACACATTGAGATTCACATACACTTCATCAGAAATATCATTCATGATTGTGTTCTTAAAGTGCAGTATTGTTCAACAAATGATCAAGTTTCCGATATCTTTACAAAGGCTCTCACAGAAGCGAATTTTACCAAACTTTGATCTATGCTTTGAGTTCAAGAAAGTTATCATTAAGGGGGGATAGGGTCTAATGCCTCCTTCCTTCTCATATTGTGTCATCTTTGTAAATTCTTCAATCCTATGCCAAGTTTTTCTTAAGAGGGGATGTTAGGATATTTCGACACATAGGAAATAGTCTCCTTTTGTGTTACCCTTGTAAATCCTTCAATTATATCCCAAGTTGTTCGGGGATGTTAGGATATTCAGAAACACAGGAAATAGTTTATTATAACTTGGTATAGCGTAAATTTAGGTAAAGTGTGTTTCTTTACTATGTACAATTGTAACTTATAATTTGATGCTCACGATATGTAGTGATCCTATGGTTCACTCTCTCCTTGGTATTACCGAAACTTGATCTGTGGCTTAACACCTGATTGGACCATGATCTCTATTTAAAGAGCATGGAGGGTCATTTTTCTGATAATAGTTTATGAGAGAAGATTATGTAAATTTTCTTTCTTTATATTAATAAATTTTCTGAGGTCACCACGTTGTCTCAAGTCATGGATTGTTTTCCTCCTCGTGGGTTTTAACCATGTAAAATACTAGTGTACTGATTTGTGATATGTCTGTGAACAGTGACCTTTGTTGTTTGATCTAAGGAACTTATCCTATAATTTCCTACATCATACTTATCTGAAATTCGTAAAGAAGCATTGTTGCCTTATCAAAATAGTTGCATTATCATCTATTATGACATATATACATTGTAGATTCATTTACTAATCACAACATGATGAAAACCATACATCAATTATGTCATAAAAATTGGTCATATACAACATATAAGAAATGAAAACAACAAGCTTATAATAGCCATAAAATCCACATATAATCCAGTAAATTTACACATAAGATACCAATGAGAAGAATCTCTTATTAACGAATAAAAAATCCAACTCAATATGGGACTTGAACGAACCACTCGACCATATATTTACTAAACTGAATATTTATTTCAATGTTTCATCCTTGTGCCATATTCCAAGCATAAATGTGGGACTCAAAACCAATCCAAACCAGCTTTCCATAGGCTTTGCCACAATCTCCACTAGATCACTATGCCCTAAACAAGCATGGATTCCATCTGATTTCTACACCTACACCATGAGTAATTTTCCTTCTTTTGAGTCTCTAGACTTTACGGTATATCCGACCATTCACTAATTGAAAATTCATAGACCTAATCAAGAATCCAACACCCAAGCTCTATTTTAAAATAATATTATATTTATTTGCGAAAATATATATAATATTGTCATTATTTTTTTAATTATTTAATCATATCCTTAAAAATAAGTATCATTTCTTTTATACATTATAATTAAAATATCTTTTATACATTATAATACTTTAATTAACAATTTTAACCATCTCTATTAAAAAAAATTGTTATATGAATAGTATTTGTCCTACTTTTTATTATTTTATTTATAATTGTAAGTGTGAGAATGACTCTTATTTTAGAGTACGCTTTAATATTTTATAGCTTAATATTTTTTTAATATTTTATAATTTACAACAGGAAAAAATGATCACATAGACATGTTTTTCTAGATTTATTGAACCAAGAGGAGTGAGTTATATTTATATAATTCATCTAGAAACTTAAGTATGTAAATTTAATAAATTAAGTAGGAAAAAATGAATTTTTTAAAAATAAAAATAATAATGAAAAATTACATAAAAATGTCTTAATAATTATTAAATTTTCTAATTAATTAATTTTAGATGAATTTTTCACAATTTATCATTCCTTTGATCCTGGTTAAGATAGTAATGTTGTTACTTTTCTTTTAAAATCCTGTTAACTATCTTTAATAATGTTTTAGGTAAACCATCCTCTTAACTATCTTTAGTAATTTATTTTAAAATAATATTATATTTATTTGCAAATATATATATATATATATATATATATATATATAATATTGTCATTAGTTAAATCCTCTTAAATTACTTTAGTAATTTATTTTAAAATAATTTTGTATTATTTACAAATATATATATAATATTATCATTATTTTTTTAATTATTTAATCATATCCTTAAAAATATGTTTCATTTCTTTTATACATTATAATTAAAATTTCTTTTATACGTTATAATACTTTAATTAACACTTTTAACCATCTCTATTAAAAAAAAATGTTATATGAATAGTATTTGTGCTACTTTTTATTCTTTTAATTATAATTGTAAGTGTGAGAATAAGTCTTATTTTAGAGTACGCTTTAATATTTTATAGTTTAATATTTTTTTTTTTTAATATTTTATAATTTAAAGCAGGAAAAAATGATCCCATATGTTTTTCTAGACTTATTCAACTAAGAGTAGTGAGTTATGTTTATATAATTCATTTAGACATTTAAGTATATGAATTTAATAAATTAAATAGGAAAAATGATTTTTTTTTAAATGAAAATAATAGTGAAAATTACATAAAAATGTATTAATAATTATAAAATTTTCTAATTAATTAATTTTGAATGAATGGTTCACAATTTATTATTCTTTTGATCCTTGTTAAGATGGTAATGTTGTTACTTTTCTTTTAAAATCCTCTCAACTATCTTTATTAATCTTTTAGGTAAACCCTTATCCCAATTTTGTAGTTGACACAATGTTAGATTGTTAGTTTGATCTATATTTTATTTCCCTCGTATTATCATAAAAAGCCACAACTTCGAAAATAAGATTCAAGACTCAACATCTCTCTATCAAAAGGGAGAGGCAATCCATGTAACTATGAACTCCTATGATAAGTTATAAAATCGTAAGCTTATTACAATTTATAAAATATACAAATATATAAAAAAACCATTCAATATTTTAAGAATTCCCATAATATTACAAAATCAGAAATTCCTCCCAACATTTAAAATAAAATTATTCCTCATCTTTTAAATAAGGAACCGTGACCAACATTTACATTATATATTTAAATAATTATTCTTCAATCAGACCATGTATCATTCTATTTACATTTGACTATTCTTATTTAACATTTAAAAGAAAATTAAGATATTACTCATCCATATACTCCAATTTACTCGATGCATCTATAAATCCTTTATTTTCTTGAAAATAATTTTCAATAATTATTCTTTTAAATAAGGAACCCACCTTTAAGTAAGAAACATTGCCCAACATTTACATTATATATTTAAATAATTATTCGTGAATCAGACCATGTATCATTCTATTTACATTTGACTATTCTCATTTAACATTTAAAAAAAACAGAACTGATACTAAACACTCTTTTAAGAAACAAAAAATGAGCGTTCCAACCATTCTCAATAATAAAATATCGAACTTATTAATTACTCTGAAGCCTTAAAATAATACTTCAACTTATGGTATATTACGAAAGAATCTTCCAAGGCATCGTTGAAATAACGATTCTACTTTTCGTTATCAGCGGGAGTTGCACCCCCAACGACTTGACTTGTTATAATAAAAGAAACCCGTTTGTTTTGTATTACTACCACTGGTACAATGTTTGGTTATGTGTATTTATCAATGTTTATGTGCTTGCATTTATGCTTTATACGGTATTGCTGGCAGAGTGGAACGTGGGTGTTGGACTATGCGAAAAGCGTTGTCGATTGAGTGGAAATTTTGTGCGATGGCTATTTCTACATATTTTTCTTTTTTATTTCATTGAGCGGAAATTTTGTGCCATGGATTTTTCTAGATACTATTATTTTTTTTTAATTTGATTATGGGAGTTTTTGAATAATTTTTTTTAATAGAAATGGATATAACATTATTAAAAAAATTTGAGAATCTGACATTCAAAAGGTTAGAACTATAATTTGATAGATTATGAAACTAAATAATAAAGTTCAGGTGAATATTTATGGTTAAGAATCTTTTTATATGTTATTTTAGAACATATATAATTTTAACCTTTACATTAATTTTGTCTATCAATAATAGCTCACTTGGGGTGATTATATTGCAAAATGGGGGTAGATTTCCACTACCCCACCTAGTCAAGCAGCTAGAAGACATTATGGCATGCCCCCATAACCATTTATTTCTGAATATACACACATAGATACTCTAAGTTGTGTGAACTGATAGAAGGTCACTTCATCTCATGCCTAATTATGCCAACAACATTGATTTCCTATCGGCGTTCCAGATTTTTTAAATCCCAAGTTCTTTGATTCTTATTCTCCCCATCATGTATCTCACATCTCTCCAGTGTATGTTGTTACTCTCATCGAAAGCATCTGTCCCACTTCCATGGGTCTTGGTGAGGCCTGGTTTTTCACCTCCCAACACTCAGGTGTAGTTACATAGTGTTACTCCCCCAATTTGGAGACCTGAGATTGATTTCCAATTGGTACTTTGGTGTGCTAGTTTGGAATTGTTGTTTCTTTTTTTATTTTGATTTGTTTTGCATGCAATGACCTGCAATTTAGTTTCAGTGTGTATGATTACGAATACTCCTTCTAGCTACTCAATCTCATCGGTAGGATCATTGGTTGTCTTTGTGTTGCATCCCTCTCACTTCCTAATCTCTATTCTTACTTTTGTTCACGCTACTAATGGTTCACCAACCATCATATATACTGGGCACTCATCTCACATCTCTCACCTAGTTCTTGGGGAATTGCATTTATTCCATTGCTCGTTTCCTATAGACTCATTCTTTCTCTAACTCACATCTTTGATAGGCCTCATGTTTTCCTGTTGGAATCATTTTAAGTCTGCCTATCCTCTCTATGTTTTGTCACCTTCTTTTCGCTCTTTGAATCCTTATCTTCTTCTCACTCATTACCACCTCACTCCTTTCCCTTCTCACATATCTCCTCTCACTTGGTTGGTTGCTTACTCCCCTCTCCCCTTAACATATTGTTCTTGTCTCCCAACCATGGCCTTCACCATGCCCCTTTGCATACACATGTTTGTCGAAGGGTGGCTTATTATCAAGAGCGATATTCTCTGGTTTATTCCCATACTCGCCATGTCTTAGAGAAAATAGTTACTAATTTTTGGCATCTATCCTTGGGTCCCATTGTGGAAGAGATGAGATGTATAGAATGTGAGGGAGCCTCCGATTAAAATAAATTTTGGACACTGAGGTTCTCGCTGGGCTAGCTGATTGCGAAACAAATCTTGGATACATGCATAACCTCTTCAACTTTCACACATACACCATCAATTTATATTGGCACCTAAATTTCTCCTTGGATGAATTCTAAAGGACCAGTTCGAGCATAGAGTAGATATTCTAGACTCTCTAGAGCATCTACATCATCATTTGTGACACATATAAGAGTACTTGGCACACATTGAGAAATGCCTAGTCATTCCTCCTCTAGCAAGAAACAACCTTCACAATAATGAAGAGCATTATCAGGTTGTTGCCACAAAATTTGATCTATTTTCTTAGCTTATGTCATGTCATGGATTATTTTTCATTTTGATCTTATAGTTTGTCTCAATGGCCTATGTGACCTATTTTTTAGTTCATCTCTCATCCCCATTGTATTTTTGAATGTTTTGATATCCAATGCCTCTCTTTAAAGAGTCTACTTTTGATTATGGTCCAATATTCCTACTGAAACGCTAACCTAATATATTAAGCACTCTATGCAAGTTCCATATTAGAAAGAAATACAATACTTACCCCACAAAATAATAATAATAATAAAGCTATAATTTAGTTAATTCTTATATTTTTTAATTTTAGCAATTTGAAATGTATAATGAAGTGTTTTGATAATTGGTTCTTGTCAATATTTACTAAACATTTAATTTGTAAAGCTGCTCTATTATTTATGTGAATGTCTTACATTTTGAAAATCTTAAGAACAAAAAAATTAAATTCTATGTACTATTTTTTCCATTTTATTATATATTTTTTTTTCTAAGTTAGAGTAATCTATTAACAGTGAAAAATCTAGTACATCTGGCCTAGGCCATAAATGTGCCAACAAAGAGGCAATTTGAGCTGACAGTGACTAGATTTTGGCTGCCCTGCAAGGGGCGTCAGCTTGAAAAACCCAAGACAGAAAAAATCCCACGCAGGGGATCGAGCTGGAATGTCATTAACTTGAAACTAGGAGCATAGCTATACCACTGGACCATAACAAGACTGGACCGCTGTAAAGACTGAAACTGGTCTTTGACAAAAATTGGACCAGAATTGAGAGAAACATTGAAACAGAAAAACACTCCCTCAGAGAGGGTCGAGAAAAAACAAAAGAGACAAGAAAGGAGGATCGGATTACTCATCAGGAGCAACCTCCTCGATCCTGCATCCGAAGTCTTCTGGTTCGCTTTGAGCATGGGAGAATTCAACATTGTGGACAACAGTGGGAGATTCAGTGACAGTTGCCTGAACGCGAACTGTTTCATCCTGCAAAGACGCCCTGGAAGCCTCAGGTTGACCCCTCGTGTCCTGCTGCATCGCGTCCATATGAGCGCCGTCGACTGGAGCTTGCTCTTCAGGCGGATTCTCCGGCAGGGGCTCCTCCAAGAAGACCACGGAGATGGCCACAGCAACGCGTGGTCTGTTGAGAGAACAATCGAACGAGAAGAGGGCCGTATGCGACTGAGTAGGCAGCGCATCCCCTGAAGGCGAATCTAACCTGCGGCCTGAGCGGAGCAAGCGCCCACGGAGGAGGTGAGGGAGGCTGTCAGAATGTGCAAAGGTGTCAGACAGGGAAGAAGAAAGGGAAGGAGAATGCCTTCTGGCAGAACGAGAAGACCCCCTCCTGCACCTCATCCTCTTCTGCAGCCTTGGCATTTTAGCAGCTTTAACCAGACTAGAGCTCTGAAGCAACTGAGGGCACATCGCGGGAGGAATGCCCAGAACCACCGTCACGGACAAACAAGAGCCATCTACAGAAATGTGAATGCTTTCATCGGGCTGCAGGCAACAGGTCAGACGGCTGCGCTTCCCAGTGGTGGTGCGCTCTCTGGCTCTGTCCAGAACTGAGTTACATCGCGAATTCATCGGCTGGGGGACTAGCGGCTCCATGGCCTTTAACATTCCCTTCCTGCAACACTCAAAACGCCGCATTGAATGACCAGGCTTGAAAATCTTGTGCGAGATGTTGTTGCGGCAGTCGAGGCTGCCTCGAACCTCCCCTGCGATAATGAGAATCGCCTTCATACCAAACGCCATTAAGAGCATGTAGTGGAGTATTTACTGTGGGCAAGTGGTCTCAATGCAGCCGTGAGGGATGGCATGTGGCCTCCCGTCCGACTGCTTGCGTCCTCTCACCCTCATTAACCGCACTAACACCCGCATCCGGGGGGTTCGCCTCCTTCTGAATTAGATTGCAGCAAATCCTCCTGTGATCCTCTTTCTGGATAATGTCCAGCGTCCCTGTTCTGAGATTACTTCCACAATCAACCCCTAGATTGGCAAGTAAATCCGCAACCTTGTTGCCTTCTCTTCTGGTATGCTTGAATAGGAGTGCCCTGTTTTCCTGTAGCCATCTTTCCATAGTTTCCAATCTAGCTTCCAGATGCCAGCTGCTGGCAATCTGACGCGCCTGGGCCCCGTTGAGAAGTTGAGCTGCCATGTTGATGAGGATCTGTGAGTCGCCTTCAATCTCAATAGGGTGCAGCCCCGCCTGCTGTGAGAGAAGAAGGCCTTGCCATAATCCTTCCAGCTCCGCCGAGTTGTTTGTATCCCAACCAATACTTCCCATGTACAGAGCCAGAGGTGCACCTGCTTGGTTCCTTATAATTCCCCCAAAGCCTGCTTTGCCTAGATTGCCTTTTGAGGCACCATGAAAGTTGAGCTTATATGTGTTCCTGGGGGGGGGAGTCCATGTGTGGTGTAATTTGTCAGTGTTGAGGACAGTATGCTTCTGAACTTTGGGTTGAGTTTTAAGTCCCCAATTCTCCCATATGGCCTTTTCCTTGTCTAGAGTGGGGAAATCCTCGTTGCTCCAGGACTGCATGTCTAGAGTTTCCATAAGATTGAGACAGTAATTGCTCCAGATGATGTCTATCGAGGTCCATTGGTCCTTAAAAATGCGCTTGTTTCTCTCTTTCCAAATGGTCCAAAGGAGAAGGCCGGGGATGATTCTCTAGAGGTGATTGAGAATTCCGCTCTTGAAAGGATGTTGATGCCAATCACGCATGGCTCCTCTAATGTCTGTGTCGGGTTTGCAATTTCTTTGGCACCTGAAGATAACTTTCTCCCACAGTTGAGAGGCGAGGGGACAAGCATGAAGGAGATGCTGCTGAGTTTCTTCATTATCCCCACAGTTGGGAAAGATGGAGGGGCCATCGAAGTGCCGCTTACGTAGGTTGTCCCATGTGAGTATTCGTTGGTGGCCAAGGAGCCAGAGGAATAGAGCAACTTTGGGCCATACTCCTAAATTCCAGATTTTGCCCCAAAGAGGATCTTTGGGCTCAGGATCCATACTGAGGATCTTGTAGGCCTCCCGAGTGGAGAAAGTGCCCTTAGGTGTGTGACCCCATTTTAAAATATCCTTATCGTGCGAAACCCTGATGCATCGATTTTTGAGTTCATCGGTGATGGCTTGTCTTTCTTGCTCATTGGCATTCCTGGCTATTCTGGCCACCTGTTTCCATTGCCGATAACCCTGCTTATCGGTGTCATCCCAATATTGATTAACGGTCTCTAGCTGTCGAGTATCCCAGTCAGGTTCCATGGACGGATTGAAAGTATTGGTGAACTTTGGAAGTTGTTCCCATGAATCTGTCCAGAACCTTGCAGATGTGCCATTCCTTATCTCCCAGAAACTATGTTGTTGAATGAGAAGGTGGTGATATTTGGCTGAGTTCCAGATTATAGAACCATTCTCTTCCGGAGTGAGTCTAACTAGATCTTCCTGAGGTCGATTTTGGGCATATTTGGCCTTCCATAGAATGGCCCAAGGCTTTTCAGGGGCTGTTAGCCAGTTCCACCAAATCTTCGCATTCATGATGGCATTGCTGAGGAGAGGATCATGAAGGCCAATTCCTCCTTGCTCTTTGGGTTTGCAAACAGTGGACCATTGAACCAAGGCCCATTTTCGATTAGTACCTTTTTATCCCCAGAGAAAATTCCGCTGAAGGGCTTTAATCTTGTTGAGAGCCCATTTGGGAGCCGCCAAAATGGAGAAGAGGTAAAGGGGCATGGCTTGGAGAACGGATTTAATGAGAACCAGTCTACCAGAAATGTTTAGGGTGCGGAAATTCCAGGAGGAGAGACAGGCTTCCAGCTTGTCTAAGAGCTTGCGCCATGAGGCATGCTTAAGCGGGGTTGCAAAGAGAGGTGCGCCTAGGTAGGTAGAAGGGAGGGAGGCAATAGAGAAGCCAAGGATACGGGCAATGGCTGATTGCGTTAGAGGAGGAGTGTGAAAGAAGAATATTTGGGATTTAGAGTTGTTGATGCTGGCTCCTGAAGCATTGGAGAAGTCCTGCAGCAGGGATTTTAACTTGGAAGCTTCTTGTACAGATGGATAGCCAAAAACCATAATGTCATCCACAAACTGTTGGTGAGTGACAGCAAGTGCATTATGAACAGAGATGCCCTGGATGAGCTGGGAGCTGAGTGCTGAGGAGAGAAGATGGCCCAAACCTTCCGCCATCAGGACAAACAAGAAAGGGGAGAGTGGGTCTCCTTGGCAGATGCCTCTGGTAGGGGTAAAGGTGCGGGAAGGAGTCCCACTAATAAGAATGGAGAAAAAAGAGGAGGAGAAGAAAAAAAATGCAATATTTTGTAATTCAGTATATGTAATATATATTAATTAAATATTTTTAGTGATAGCACAATTAAAACAAATGTTGGTACGATTTCCTTCGAACGTGTCTCGCCAACAAATATATATATATATATATATATATATATATATATATATATATATTTGTCACTAGATAAAATTATAGCATCCATTTTATATAATCTAATCTGTATCACAATTATATAGTAAATAATGTCCATATTCCTCACAAGTAGAGTTTATTTAAAAATGTTTTTTGGTGGTGTTTTAGAAAATTAAATGGCATTTTTTAATTGAATAGACTATTAAAAAAATTATTTATATTTTTTTATAAAATAAATAAAAAATAGTTATAATGAGCATTTCTATGCGTGGGCATGACCTACTAGCTCAAGCCAAGCCACATCGTCTTTTGGTGCAGGGCCTCCGCCCTCATGGCCTCCCTGGAGCCAGATCCCGGTGAGCCTTCCCCTAACGTTGGCGCCTTCCCATCGATCAATGCTCAAACTGATGCAACAGCGGATGCCTTCGCTTCTCAAATTGACTCTTTGGGTCCTCAATGAGCCAGACCGGTGATTACTAAGTTCGCTAAAAAATTGGATTCAATCCCTGAGATTTCCTTGCCGCCCACTGTGCCCAGGAAAGCTGCGATTTCTCTAGCCAATAAAGGTCTAGTTGGATAGTTCACGGGACTTTGGCCTTCCCCCAAAACCATTCAGAAATGGGTTGAAAGAAACTGAGCTCAGTTCACCAATGGAAAAATCTCCATTCGCTTCTGTGGCAAAGGTCACTACTTATTATCTCATATTTATAAAATAATAAATACCTCCAACAATTCCATCCCCACCCTTATCACCACTATTTTAGAGTTTTCAAAAAGTAATACCTCCAATCCTCATATCATTTTTAGCTTTAACTCTTAATTTTTTTTTTTAAATGCACCTCTTACCTTCAGCCCTATTATTTTAAAATCGTCCCATATTTTACCTCGTCCTTGATATTTTAAAAAGGGAAAACATTTCTCCATCATTCATCCCTACCCTTATTAGTCCAATTTTTCGGTAGTGCAGGGACTATAGTGATCGCCTGACGTTGACCGAGTATTAATTTGAGTTGACCAACCATTGTATCAAATGTTTTAAAATATTTTAATATAAACATTCTATCAAAAAAAAATTATCCAAATTTTACGTTTTGAAGTCTTATTGCTGGCAAAGATGCATAATTTTCAATATCTTCAATAAATCATAGAATAATAAGTTTTCAATTTCATTGAAACTTGAATTAATGCTAGTTGGGAGCTAGCATTAGTCTGATAAAATTTAATATTTTTATTGTCAAATTGTTTCATTCAGTTTCATAATACATTATAAATTATCAAATTTCAAAGTCCACCGCCTTTTTTTGCATGTACACCTGCCACCACTTTTGTCCTCCACTACTTTTCTACATCCACACCTCACTTCGCTTCTTTTTAGACCTCCAAAAACTGCGCTAAACTTGCCAGGGATATGGCTATTGTAATTAATGTCCCTAAGCTTCTTGGAAAACCATTTTGCAAATTATTGTTCTCATAATATGAAGAAAGAATGAATTCCAAAAGGAGGCCTAGATTCTTTCTAGGCAGTGCTATACCACATGTATGCACTCATGGAGATTGCATCACCAAATATGTATTCAACCTTCTCCTGCTAATTTTTCATAAGCAATTAATTTTAAATTTAATCAAGCAAACTTTTAATCCCACATTTGTCAAATTATGTATCTATAAATTTCTCACCTTAAAGAGCATCTATGGATTTCCTATTTCTAGTTGAGCTTCTTCATTGCAAGCATGTGTTTTTTGAGTGTCACTCCACAATTTTTTCATGTTCAACTGTGCCAAATTTGTTTAGTTTCAATTGTGCCAACTGCAAGGACAACTTGCACAATTGTGAGGGAGTTAATTGTTTCACATTTGAGGGAATTTCAACCTCCGTATAAATATATCTACATTTCTATTGCTATCTATATGTAAATCTGCATTGTATTTTTAGAAATATAATTTTTTTGAAACTATTCATGATAGGGTTGCCAGGGTTGCGTAAGGTCTACAAACCACTTTAGTACTTTCATGACTTTAGCTATATCATGTTCATGAATGGTTTAGCATAGAATTTAAATTACCCATTAACAGCCCAAAGATTTTTATAGAAATTTGAGCAGTTACAAAATATTACAAAAAATTACATATAATCTCCATGTTTAAGAAATATAGCTAGGATTCAATATTTACACATTAAATGTTCAGATATTGATCATGACAGTAAAATACAAATGAACAATTCTAGAAATAATCAATATACATAAGATCTAGAATGTAAGTCCTTTGGAAAGTAACATCTTAAAAATTGGTTGCAAAAGTTTTCATGCAAAGATTTCCTTTAAAGAAAAACCTTAATTACGAACATAAAACTGTGAGAAGAATACCCTAAAACATCGATATCTTGTCCTTTATTGGTTCTTTCATCATGAAAAAGAAGTATTCTTATATTATTAATGTTCAGGTTATGCCTTCGTGCATTTTGAAAATAAATACACTGAAATAAGAAATTGGTCTGAAATATTCACCATGGAGATGAAGCCTTCATTGAAAATTATTCTCTGCATCATGAGACATTCCATTGATGGCTAAGTCAGGTTTGTAGTTAACCCCAAAAAAAATTGTTTTCTGCAATTTCTTCATTTTAATAGAATAATTTTTCTATCACACCCATTAAAATCACTAGAAGTAAATATATTACCGACACTTTGAGCAAGTTCCCATGTGCAAACTATTAATTTTCAAGTTCCCATTTGCAAAATGTTAATTTTTCATAGTGGCATGAATTTTGATAGGGAGTTGAAAGTGTGTAGCAGTGTTTAAAACACATGGGTTGCATGCACTCCCATATGCTTTTCCATTTAATTTTTGTATTTATTCTATTTATTATTTAATTTCAATTAAGAAATGGCACATAAATTTATGTAATGTAACAAATAAAAAACTAAAACTGAATAAGTAGTTATTAAAAAGAATACAATCTGGTAACTATGCAAATTACACTTGTCTACTTCATCGTTTTAGTCCTCGGTAGCTTTTGGTTTTTCTTGTGTCTCATTCTGCATTCTCCTGGAAAAATGATCAGGAAAATGAGAAATATTGAGCATTCTGGCCTAATGAAATTTATCCATCAACATATTTCCATGACAATTCAATAATGATTCAAGAACCAACTATCTATGCTTATTTACATTGGGCATAATTAACCGAGTTCAATAACCAGCTATATATGATTCTTTATCTTCAGCATAATTCACTGAATCAAGGGTAAAACATTGGTGGTAGGACTAGATCTAAGGCACCGTCTTTAATTATGTCTATACTTCTTTATCTTCAACATAATTCATTGAATGAGGGTGAAACAATTATGGTAGGACTAGATCCAAGGTACCAGCTCTAATTATGTCCATAATTATAGTGGTCTTCAACTAGAAAAACTTTACGTACAATCTAACACAGTTCAATATCTCCAACCCTTATCTACACTCTAATCAAGTTCCCATTTGCCAAATTTTCTTTTCTTCCCATGCATAGAGTGTGCTGTTGGAAATAATTACACCCTTCTCTATCATCTCAATGACAAACCACCTCACCACTCACCATAACTGCCATGACCTGCTCATACTCGAAGAGGCACCGCCGCCATGTCTTACTTAGTTTCGAAGGGGCATAACCACCTAGATTCATTGGAACTTGAAGAGGAAAAACTGCTTTTTTAAATATATGTCACCGACATAATTTTTTTATAAATTGAGATGATGCAAAGCCTTGATACATTCTAGGAGTTGTAATGCAGCTGAAGTTGCTTTGTTGTTTCATTATTATATAAAAGATGTAGTCTTATCAATGCTTTACGAGTTTAAACTCTGCTTGGGCTTTTTCATTTCTCTGTTATGGGTAGCTATAGTTGTAGCTAAATGTTGTTATTTTTTTTCCGTCGTGTACAATGTAACATTTCAATTAGTATCAGAGCCTAGGTATTAGAGTTGAAGCTGAGAAATTTTGATAAATTGTTCTTGTTTGTAACAGCTGGGCAAAGTGAACCTGTGTAGAGCAATTTTGAAGCTAGAGCAGCATGTGTACGTGAGTTAGCTTCTAATACGGTGACCCATATTTTATGGTATGCTTCTGGCTATCTTGAAATGTTTTTTTTGCTTGTTAAGAGTTGAATGCAGTATATAACTAGTAACCTGGAGTTGTGTTAAAGCGTTATATGTTAGGCGAGCTGCATAATATACAACAAACTTCTTTTTAAGCCATTATTTTAAAATATACACAAGATCTCTATTCCCGCATTTTTTAGAGATATGTTGTGTTATTTCTCGCGACTGGTGCTCAAAATTAGACTGCTTCTTGAAAATTAATTGTGTTTGTGGGTCTGCTATATGGATAAGACTTGAAGTTTGAAGCTTATAGAAATTTGGCTGCATGTGATTTTCTTATATGCTTGCATTGAATGAGATGAAAAGGCAGCTCAAGAAATTTATTCCTTATGGAGAATCAATAAACAATTCTTATTTATTAAGAGACGTTATTGATTATATCGTTTCTCTCATAACTTTGTTTGCCGAAATTATTTTATTCTGCATTGTGAGAGTTATCGCATGTACTTCAATGGAATATCTTGTCTCATGAGATCAAAGACTCGTGAGAGGAAACTCGGTCGATATTTTCAACGTCTTTGCTGAATAATTAACTGTTCGTCAAACCATATGGTTATGATTTGTGAATCCCTACCTTAATAACTCGTCAAGAGTTATACAACTTTGCAAACAAATTTATTTTAAAAGGATATACTAAGTGAAATAGCGTGTACCATGTATGTTATAAAGCAGTGCACAAGCCATTGTGAATGTTGAGCGCGTGAATATAAATTCAAAGGAGTTAAATTGATGAAAGAATTACCCGCATTATGTATGCATTGGCAATGATGTAGACTTGTACCTGATGGCGTTGTTAACTAATTCATTATAGTCAGCTACAACATGATAATGGTGAGCAAGTTTTGAAAACAATTTTTTTATTAGAAAGTTATTTAAAAAGGGGGAAATTTAAATGTATTTTGAAAAAGGACACGGGCTTATAATTTTTTTTCCTTAATTTAAAATGGCTTGGTTATATAAAATGTGAAAAGGATTTTAATAAATGCTTTTCGAGATAATACATATTTGCAAGAATTTCATAAAGGGAAGCTTAATTTTCCTTACAAAAAGTTAATGGGATTTTTATTGAAAAGAGAGATTGGGAATTTGCAAAAAGATGTTTGTGTAAAAATTTTGTTGGTGTTTTGTGAAGCATCAAAGTGTTTTTGGTGAAGATTATGTCTTACGGGGCTGAGACTAAAAATCAAATTTTTTCAGGGTCAATATGGAAGATAGTCTCATGCAATTGGGGAAGCAGTGATCCAGGGTAAAATCTTGATACCCTTAACGAAGACCTTTTACTTCGACTGATAATTAGAATTGCATTTAATTAAGATGTTAAAGAACATAAATGAACAATTGTAGCTATAAATAAAAGGAGCATAAATGAACAAGATCAGCAATCATAAGAACACGTCGTTTGATGATGGATTTCGTCCAGAAAGGACTACATCTCCGGGCCTCAGTGTTAAGATGGTGTAGGCCACTGCATTATGTGTTGTAAGAAGAAGATGTACATGGATGTGCTTTCCTATGTCATACAAGGAAAAATTTCCCTCACGCAGGAGTGGCTTGACCTCTTTAAGAGATGTTCCACTGCGGAACTCTCATACATAAAGAAAGACTCCTATTAGTATGACCATATCTGACATGTAATAAATATGAGTATCCCGCCAATCCTAGAAAACAAGGGATCTCAAAAATACACATATGAAAGGGTGAAAATGTGAAGCTGGGTTACACTTTTTGCCCTTTTTTGAGAAAAAAATTTCATTTTTTTCGGTTCTTCAACTTTCTGCAAACTATAACAATTTTTCTGTGTAGAATTTCATTTTGCGATAAAAATAAAAGTTGTGAGAATTTTTTTTAGCTTTCTATTACTTATTTTTTGAAATTTTTTTATGCAGATTTGATATGTCAACTTAGCGTTTCTTTGAGTGTGTGTTTCTTAACAATAAAAGGATTCATAAGAAGTCATGTTATGACGCAATGTTGTATTCATTGAAAATTGTGTTTTTGAAAAAACAAAATGTGTTACAACAATCTAGATAGAGTCTACTTTGTTTTCATCATATTTACAAAGCCAATGGATGCATATCATAATTACTAGATTTTTTTGAACTGGTCCAATACGAAAAACTGATGCAGGAGCATCAAGGGCATTTTTCATTTGTAAATATGTTAGAAAAGGGGGTGTGACAATTTTTAATATTTTATTAATTAATTTGTTATTTTTAATAAAATAGGAGATAATTATGAAAAGTGAGGATTATGTAAATATTATTTTAATAAATAAAAGGATATGAGAGAAATAGTTTAGGAGCAAAATTTGGGATTAGGATTTCTATGTATGGGATTAGTTGAGGATTAGGTGGAGAGATATTTTGAGTAAATTAAATGAATTATTTGTGTATAAATAGGAGTGGTTTTTGTGAAGAAAAATACACTTGAATAGTTGAAGAATGTGAGAAGTGAGCAAGGGTTTCTGCTTGGGAGCCTTCGGGCAGATTATAAAGGGCCACAGATCTGGAATATCTAGCGAACAATAGTTGTAAGTAATTTGTTTTATTTCAGATTATATACATATACATTGGTTGATTGATTGTGAAATTTGTATGGTTTGAGGTATCGATCGTTGGAAAGATCGACTGAAGGAAGCTGTATTGTTAAGTTCTGTTTACTCATAACATTTCAATGGAAATCTCTATGTACAAAATTCTGGCTTTTTGAGAATGCAACCACTGTTATTATCTGTGCACAGTGATATAGAATAGTATCGATTTTGTTAATCAACATAGGATTTATCTGAGTACCACAATCCTTAAAATCATAGACAACTGATCATTGAATGCGTTAAACCTGTGTGGGAAGATTTAAATGGAGAATCGATGGGGTTTTTGACTTCTTTTATTGAGGATGGCAGAAGGTCTAGTTCTGGTTAATATATATATGAATGCAGAATTGAATTCGATTATGAGAGTTATTAAGTGAAATGGAAATTCAATATGGCGATAGTCTAAAAAAATCATGGAATGGCATAACGTATTGACTGTTCACAAATTACTGTATTGAACAGAGAGCGATGTTTGGAGAAATTAACCACGGTTATGTTGTGGTCAAATATGATAAGTCATGAATTGGGATTGCAGAATTCAAATGCGTAGGAAAAGAGAGATCGGTTGCAAAATTTGATTTTGACCTGTGTTAGAATCTCCAGACTAGAATTTGACGGAATTAACAATGTTGATTCATTGAAACCATATTGAATTTATCACTGCGGCATTTTCTCAATGGAGACTGAGAGTTCCGATTCTGTTTCACGATGGAGGAAGAGCGGTTCTGATTGTATTCAATCCATGCTACCGCATGAAGGAATGATTTGTTTGTAAAATTGACATTGATTTGTGGAAGACAGTGTTTGCAGGAATGACCGTGTTGAATTAAGGGACAACATTTGCAGGAGCCGATTCAACGTAAAAACAATGGAAGTTCTGAATCAAATTTCAGTTTGGGATCAGCGGTTGAAGATCTAAGTCTGTGTTGAAAATTTAATGCAAATCGTTGAACAGTAAGTACTAGAGAACGCAGAAATATAAGTCTGGCAAACTCGTTGAAGGCAGCGTTGGGTAAGTATGAAGTTCTAGCATTCGATTTTATGAGTTTGGTAAGTTGAATGAGCGCAGGAGTATATAGAGCGGATTTGACAAATTGTAATCGATTGAAATGTGTGGAATCAGCAGTCAATAGAAAATTAATGGCGTAGGACTGTTGTTTTATTTTAACTCTGTTTATTCAAAATTCAATTGGAATCGCTTTTAAATTGTGTGTTCCAGCAGAAAGGTTAAGGAGGGGCGAGCAGAATAGCAATCTGTAAGATCGATTCTATTTATGTAAGTGTGGTTGAAGTTCGACTGACATAATTGGAATTCAATTCTAATTGCAGATGGGTATTCAAACATTGGAAGGGTGCTAGTGATTCGCCGAATGGTGATAACTTGTTGCAGAAAGAGAGATCGATTTGTAAATATCGATATGAGTTTTGTATCTCCACACACGAAGTAAGGAGCAATTTATGAAATAAACTCCATAAAGTCTAGTTGAAGGCGCAATTGAAATTGGACAGCGTTTATGGAGGTTAGCTCGATTGTATTAAAACTGTGTAATTTTGTGTGGGTCAGTGTTATTGAAAGGATTGCTGTAAAGGTCGATTCCCATTAGAATACATAACTCCATTCAAGATAGAGGCCGCTGGTCAATGTTAGCAGGGGCGCATCCTTTCTTTTATTGAGTTCTGATTTTAAAGTCCGGCATTATAGAAATGAAAGGTGGGAGTTGAGGTTATTCACAGAAAGAGATAGATTGTTTCATAACATTGATTTGAGTTTATGAAGTTGGGTTTGATTCCAAGCATGGTTTTTATAAATCATGAGATTATAACCATATGAAACAAGCTTCCACAAATTTAAGTGTGAATTTGCCGTATATTGAAGTTGAATTGAGAAATAGTTTGAGGCGCATGTTTTATATGCATGATTGTTGGGGATCCTAGATTTTGCAGGCCTAGCCCTGCATCAAAAAATGTGTATTTTGGATATGTTTCGCGTCACAAGAAATTTCTTAACATATAAGTTATAAACTAAAAATCTAAAAGCTACCCATTAGAGACGACAGACCAATGTAATGCCCCATAATTTTTTCAATTTTTTTTTACAATGTATTTTGGGAGATACAAAATTTTGATTTCACTGAATCATAATGACCCTCAGAAATTGTTTGCACCCATTTTATTAGAAAAATAATTAAAATTAATAAACGTTTATGAAATTCCATAAAAGTTATATTTCCTGAAAGTAGATTCAATTCTGAAAATGCTTGTCTTGGTTCCGACAGTTAATTAACAACCTTTCATGGAGCTTAATCAGTCCAAAGTTGCAGAACCGTATTCAGAGCCTAGTTTTTGCGTAATTGGTGACGTGTTAGTTCGGCCGAACTTTTAGTCAAAGTTCGGCCGAACTATGTTTTCCACCAAAGGCTCATTAAATCTAACGTATTAATAGTTAGGCCAAACTTTTGATCAACAGTTCGGACGAACTCTTGTATAACTATCCATCAGCCGGAAACATTTGCGGAGCCCCCTACTAAAACACATTTCGCGTCAATATAAATTGCCCCGAAATGATTCACAATTTTTTCACATTTCACACACTTCTTCTCATTTTACAAAGATCTTGGTTTGGGTTCAAAAATTTTTCTTCAAAGTTTGGGTTTAAGAGCATTTCTTGGTTGATTTTACAATTTTGGGTTTAAAGAATTTTTTTGGAAGACATTTCTTAGAGGCGGTGTGATTTTGGTAAAAATTGTAAAAAAAATCTTAGACATACATTCAAAAGACATTTATTGGAGGTATGTACGTGTTTTGAGTTGAAGTAAATCTTTTGATCTTCTTTTCATTTTTATAAGACATTTTTCTCTTGAATTTTTTAAAGTAAGTGTTTTGGATTGGAATATGTAATTTTTGCAAAAAAATTATACTTAATTTTTTTAAATTAAATCTTTTGTGATATTTTTTGTAATTGAGTTATTGTCTAATTTTTTGAAGGAAATTTTTTGAAATTCATACCCTATTATCATGGGAAATCGAAGAACTTGTGCGAGAAAATATGATCGAAAAAGAGACCCTGAGGCACGTAGAGAAGAGACTAGACAATCTCGCAAAAGAAAGTTAGAAGCCCTCTCAAATATTGAAGATGAAAATCAACTTCAAGCAAAAATTGAAGTAGGTATGTAAATGTAAATATTATGATCTATTGATATATATTTAAAATTTTCCTAATGTAAAATGTGAAGCTTAATTTTTATTTGATGAACTAGTTTGAAAAATATTTTGTTTAATGTAAACAGACAGAGATATTCCTCAAAATCTTGAAGAAGAAAATCAACCTCAAGTAGAAATTGAATCAGGTATGTAAATGTAAATATTATGATCTATTGATATATTTTTAAAATTCTCCCAATGTAAAATGTGAAGCTTAATTTTTATTTGATGAACTAGTTTGAAAAATATTTTGTTTAATGTAAACAGACAAAGATATTCCTCAAAATATTGAAGAAGGAAATCAACCTCAAGAAAAAATTGAAGCAGGTATGTAAATGTAAATATTATGATCTATTGATATATTCAAAATTTTCCTAATGTAAAATGTGAAGCTTAATTTTTATTTGATGAACTAGTTTGAAAAATATTTTGTTTAATGTAAACAGCCAGAGATACTCCTCAAAATATTGAAGAATAAAATCAACCTCAAGCAGAAATTGAAGCAGGTATTTAAATGTAAATATTATGATCTATTGATATATTTAAAATTTTCCTAATATTTATTGACATATTTATTAATTTAGTGATTTATTGAATATGTACTATTTTTTCGAATATGTACAGATGAAATCACTATCGATAATGAGATGTTAGAAAATGTTGACACTCACACATATGGAGATAAAAACCCTGACCATGTTATACGATATCGTGTCAACTGCATTTTTGAAAAGTATTTCTTAAATGAGCGAGTGACAGTTCAGGCTGAAATGTTGAAAGGTCTCCTATCATCAAGGAAATTAAAAGAAGCGACGACACTATTGGGTATTCGAAAATCAACCAAAGATAAAAAAATGAAGGAAGAGGTGATAAAAAATATGAGTAGTGCTATAAAGTCAATTAAGAGATCTAGAGATAAAGATGTTTCAAATGTACGTAGAGGAATACAGATGGAAATGGTTTGACCAAGTACTCAAGAGAATCATTTGATAACATCTATGGCACGAGCACTGGGAACCTCGCGAAAAACTCTGCACAAACATTGAAAATTTCGACTGCAAATAGATGTAAATGATGAACTCGCTTGTTGGAGAGCTATTTGTAGGCAACCATACAAAGATAGACTTGGAGAAAATGTAAAAAAAATAATATATGAATATTGGAAGAACAATTCACGTGTTTCACCAACTACAAGACATGTGATGCGAAGAAGAATAGCACGAAATCAGTATGAAGAACATGAAAAACATCTCTTGGAAACCACTCAGATAGATTTATTCAACAATTTCAAAGAAGAGAATCATCAAATTCATGTTTCACTCAGTGCTTTTGTTCAACAAAAACCATGGTATGTAAAACCTATCACCGTACGTGACACTTGTTGTTGCCGTTATCATGTGGAATTTGAGTTATATTATGACACATTCCTTGATTTAGGTAGAACATTATGGAAGGATTCACCTCCTCCTTCCACTATACGTGAATTCATATCTCAAATTCTATGTGAAAGAGAAAGCGATGAACTATTTTACAAAAAGAAATGTTTTGGTGGTAAAAAATGCGATGATTGTGGAAATTTGACTAAATTTCAAAATAAATATCGTATTGATATAAATGATCAATCATTGTCCAACATGAAAGTGAAATGGAAGAGATATGAATATATCAGTACATCGATTCAAGGTGAAAGTAGTGTTAAAAGAATCGAATTACGAGAAGACGAAATTTTTCTGATAAACTTTTTGAGAAAGTTTGAGGTAGAAATTTACAAATACACCAAGCATTCCCATAGAGCTTGATGGGAAGACTTGAAATTCAAAAAATCTCGTGAATTTTTTCCACCAGGGACCATTTTGTCAGTGATTGATTTTGCAGAAAACTACACATTTGTTCCACAAAAAGAAATTCAGAGTTAATACTATCATTCTGACCAAGTCTCCATTTTCGTCCATATTCTATATAGACATGCTGAACAAAATGTCGATCATATAGAAAGCATGAGAGAAAATCGACATATCATTAAAGAATATCACTTTTATATCAGTGACGATCGTACACATGATACATGTTTTGTACAACATTGTTTTGGAAGAATTTATGATTCATTGAAAAATCGTAGAATAACATTCAATGAACATTGGATATGGTTAGACGGATGCGCAGGTCAATTCAAATCTGCACGATCATTCTTTTGGTTGTGTTGTCTTCATAAGAAAACCTGCATTAAACATTGTTGTAATTTCTTCGAGACTGGCCATGGAAAAGGAGAACATGACGGTGCAGGAGCATGCATAAAACGAGTACTTCGAAGATATCAAATGAACCACTCTGGACACCGACTTGTGAACGCTGAAGAAGTTATTCAATGGTGCATCGCTGCTCTAAGCCATGAGAAAAACCCATCAAGAGAAGTGCGAAGGTACATTCAATTTAATTTATATTGGAAATCTAATTTTAAACATTGTACATTTATCATGCAATGATTATTTTTAATTGTATTTTGATATCATATTTACAAATTATTTTTCTAATTTTCCATATAAAGGTTTTTCTGGCATATTGGAATCGAAGAGGTAGATAGATCACTTGGAAATGACGTTGAAACAATAAAAGAGACTCAAAAATTTCTTTCAATTCAAACAAAATTGTCCAGAAATGTGTTTGCATTGGATAAAAGAAAATATTCTTGTTTTTGTGATGTTTTCATAGAAAACACAAAATACAATGACGTTTGTGAAAACAAAATGTATGTGAATGATTGGAAACATACAGAGCTAAATACAAAGGGAAACATGTCTGTTGCAATGTTTGAATAAATGCAATCAGAGGAAACTACAATATCATCCGATGGTGATCGAGTTTCTGATCTTGTTAGAGAAGGTAACATTTGAATTACTTTCTAATGATTTAAAGATCTAGAAATAAATTTAAATATGCATAATTAAATGTTAAATTTATTTTATTGTGCAGGAGATGTTTTTGCTATAATTCCACCTATTGACAACGATGAAAATGTGAAGTATTATTTGATGCGTTGCACCAAACGAAAAATGAAATTATTACAATACTTTAATGATCACGGATTTCAGTATGACAGAGGGTCTATTATACTAAAAGGTTATTTTTTCAAACAAACTCATCAAAGTGGAGACTTTGTTTACTTTGAAGACTATGAACCTGATTCCATAAGTTGTCAGTATAGTCACTTGGTGTGTGTAGCACGCATAAAGTTGATAGAAGTTCAATCAAAGAAAAAATCAAAAATTAAGAAATGGAAAATGTCAAAATCCGATCATGAACGGATTATTGAGGATGGAATTCCAATAGAATTTTTTTGAGTGAAGTGTCCAACAATTTATTATCTTTGGATTAAATATGTTTTAGAACTTCCAGTACTCAACTAAAAATTGAGCTGCTTATGTTATTTGTGGTTTTCACATGTTACAAATTGTTTGGGTACAAGCACGTGCTCTAGTATCAACTGAAAGTAGTTTTTCTAGACATGTGCATTGATGAAAAATGTTATATGTATTGGATATATATATATATCCTAGAATGAAATTAATTTTTCTTGTATATTAATTGTTCTTGTATATGTTTTCCGACCGTATGGTACAAATTATTTCAATTTATTTTGTAAGGTTAGATTCGGTCCCCATATGGCCTAGCCTCCAAGGGACGAGATAACAAGTGGTTGTCCCCACTTGCTCAAATTCAGCTTTTAAGTACAATTTTATTGTTTATGGCAGGCATCTTACATGATGTCCTAGCCAAGGATAGATTCTCTTTGTTTCAAGTTTCCGGTAAAAGTTGTCACCGAATGACCTACTAGGATATTATAAATACTAGCTTTGTAAGATCATTTGGCATTCGGAAAAATTCGAAAGTCTTAGACTGTCAATAAATTTAAAGTATCATTCACCCTAGGGAGTGTAAAATATTCAATGTGGGTTGGTGACGATGCTCACTCCTAGCTTGAAGTAGCTCCAATGACCAATTCTTTAATGAATTCCAATGCACTAGACCAAAGTTGGTGACCTACTTGGTTTTTCACCCAAGAAATTCCAAGGTACTCTTCTTACCTTTGGCCCCCAAAGCTACAATGGAGTTATAGGAAGGTGAAGAATTTTTTTTTCACTGATAGGAATTTGGTCACATCCCTAATCTCCCCTTATCAAAAATTTCCTATCTACTACATTATCCAGCATGTACTCAAGATCACTATTTCGTAATTAGAATATCACAATATCATAAGTTCTCACAAAAATACATGGAATGCCATTACGACACTCATCTAACAATGGGGAGCTAAAAACATAGAAATCTCCTCGTCCCCTTAATAATAATGTGTTTAATTTAGTCTTTTAGGTGAGGATTAGGTGTGAATGATGTTTTCACATACAAAAATAATTAATTGTTTAATTCCATAAATTTGATTATTCACCAAAATACATGTCATATCCACTATTTGTCTCTCCTACAAATTCGCATTATTTTATTAAAATATGATTTTATCTCACCCAAATATCACATGTTCCTAAATTTACTCCTAATTGTTTCCTATGCCCTAAATCTACTCCTAATTGTTCCCTATGCTGCTTTTCCCTTACTTATTTTTAGAAAGTTATTTTCCTAGATCCATCATAACTATGGATCTATCAAGCGTCGAGAGGGATCAAATATCTAGAGGTGCAACCCTCTTTTTTGAGTGCAAAACTTGAGGAAATGTTTTCACCTCGAGAGATTCGATCCGTCTCGGCGCTTGATAGATCCGTAGTTAAGATGGATCTAAGTTGGTTTTAGTCGTGTGCAACCAAGGAAAAACTATCGATAATATGAGAAACATATGATTAATTTTATCAATAATATGTAAATACATCTAATATTAATATAACCATTTTAAATATGCTAAATATGTTTGAGGTTTATCAAGTCATTTTAATTTTAATTTTTCTTAGTTACCTCAATTTGTTGAGATGATAAATATTGTAGAATAACTTTAATAATGGAAAATGATCAAATAAAATTTTTGAATGCAAAGTGACAATGTAATAATATTGAATGATAGAATGTGAATAATTAGAATGTAATCAATTACAAAAAGCATTTATTGTGATCAATCTTAAACTATTTTCTTCTTCTATTCTTATTGTCACCCTTATTAGTTTTGTCATCTTTCCGTATCGATTATATTAAAAAGAAAGTAAAAATCATAAATCATAAACCATTTAAATATTTAGCTCGAACTCTTGTAGTAAACACCATACCTCAAGTCTCTCTTACTCTCCAATATTATTAGGTTTAATTATTATAACACAAAAATCGTTCTACATTGTCAATAATTTTTTGCGCTTACACTGAAATCAATGAACACTATTAATCCAATGACTTTAAAAGTAATGTACCATCATACATGCAATTATATCAAATCAGAAATCAACATATACAATGAAATCAATGGGGATTGTCTTGTTACAAGTAACATTTCAATTTACCACATGTGCAAATGTAGGTTGAAACCATCAAAAAATTTAAGTTGTAGATTGAAACCATCCAAAACTTTAAGTTTTAAAACCCTTTTGATTATATATTGTGCAACATTAAAACATTAAACATTTAAAGTTCATTAAATATCACATGCAAAATGTAGATTGAAACCATCCAAAACTTGAGTTTTAAAAACTTCGCATGCCATGCCAATTATAATTCAACTATCCAAAAAAAACATTTAACATTAAATATCACATGCCAAATGTAGTTCAGATGACAACATTACTTCACATTCACATGCCAAAAGTACTAAAACCATCCAAAAATTAAATAAAACAAATTATATAATAACAATGTAATAAAATATGTCCAAAAATTTTAAGTCTCACTTGAGTATCAAAATGTATCAAGTTTAACAAATTTTAAAACCATCTAAATTTTGAAATCAAATCTACTGTAAATCATGTCCATCAAATGGAGGATCTAGCGTCTGGGTCTCAGTCCGCACCCTATCCTGTGATCCTATGAATAGGAGACCTACATACACAATGCACATGTACTTGAACATTAAAATTTGATGTTTTAAAAATGAATGAGAATATATATATCTAGAACTTCATGTAAAAAAAAAATATAACAAAAAAATCATGCAATACCTCATGAGGTTCCCTCTCCATTTTCTGAACAAGTTCTCCCATAGGAACATCTACAGTGGTAAACTGTACAATATACATGTACAGTTATATATATATATATATATATATATATATATATATATATATATATATATATATATATATATATATATATATATATTAAAAATTTCAAATGAAAATGCACGTGTACATATATAAACTTATTTTCAATAATATTAAAAAAAGGAACTAAAGACAACTTGTTCAAATGCTATGGATGTTCCTATCTCCGTCACTAGAGTCCCCAGATTAAAGAAATCTTCTATAGGAACCTAAATTCAAAAAAATTTAAATAACTCAATATATATATATATATATATATATATATATCAATTTTTAATGGAACTTTTTGAGGTAGAATATATATATATATATATATATAACTTTTAAACATAAATTTTAAACTTGTGAAAAATTGTCCATACTTGTGGCTCATCTCCCAATGAAGTAGAAGGTACATCTCCTAAGGAAGAAGAAGGTACCACCATCCCAAAAACATCAGACGGAATCGGTACCTGTTAAAACATTTTATCAAATTATATATATACATACATGTACATGGGTGGCAACAATTATTTATTTTAGAGTCACTTAAAAAACACTAACATACATGTGCCAACATATCATGATGGTCAGACCCATCTGCATCGTTTGAGCCAGAGGTCCCGAACGTAATATTAACATTTTCATCACGCATCATGCCTGAGAACTGTAAATGGTGTTTTAACATATAATCATACATTTTTGTTAGATTAATGTACACATACAAATAAATGTATACATGTACATACACATGTATTTATTACAAATTGTACACATGTATATGTAAAAATAATTTCAAACCCTAAGGTCACTAACAAATACCATTCCAGTGCCCTCTTCCTCATGAAAAATTAGGTCTTGCAGACCATTGCGACAATTTATTTCATATGTTCGGAGATCTTCAACATTCATGTTGTAAATCTCCTCATCTGTACGATAAACAAAATTGGCACGTGCATTTTCACGTGCTCTTTGTCGATTTAAACAAAGATCGACTCCACTCAATCCACTATGAACATTGTCAATCATAACATCTCTTGCTTCTCGACTTATTTGAGAAGTCGCATCCATCTCTGATCGCAGAGTTTCGACTCGAAACGGTCGACTCACCAATGGCGGCTCAGGGCGAGGCAACTCCACATCTCGCTTAGCACCCTTACGTTGATATAATCGACCTCCCCTCGGGCCAAAAAATTCTGAAGAAAGGTCATTGTAGTCGGGTTTCATACCCAAAAAAAATTCTGCATAAAACATTTGTGCAAAATAAACAGGAACCTCATCGTTCCATGGAAGCCTTCCAAAGGCCGCAAGATGTGGATCATACAAATAACCAGCTTTTTTTGGGTGCTTGAAATACTGCACCTTCAACATTTTTCTTTTTGGCCCTTCCTTATAATTAAACATTGACTTGACCTCTACTCTTGTAACTTTTTGTTTTATGTCCTGCCATTTATCAGGACCTATCACTGTTTCTTTTCTCTTTCTCATCAGTTCTACAAACGAATCAGTCGTTGGCCCCAAATTTCTGTACACATTTACCATTTCACCCAATGAATGTGTAACTATTTCAAGGCTTTGTCTACTCTCAGCAGGTAGAGACAAAGCCATGAGATCTCTTTGCAATTTTGCATGAACGCTTTCACACCTTTGTAAGGTGCATTCCGCCATGTTGGTTCCCATGGTATATCAGTAATCTCAGCCGGATAATTTGTGCTGGGTTGACAACCTTCTTCTTGAATGTAGCGAGCTGTCCTGCATCTATTTTGACCACTAGCTCGAACATTTTCAGCCTCTGCATCAATATATATAAATTTTCGTATATTAGAAAAAACACGTGTAAAAAAAGTTGTACAAATTTAATGAAAAATATTGAAATTGATGGCAACCTTATTGTTGTTGGTTAACATCTTCTCCAACATGACCCTCCTAAGAACCAGACCCAGAATGACGCTGCTGAGAACCAGACCCACAGTGACCCTGTTGAGAACCGGCACCCGTTGATTGGCCTTTGGGGGAATAAATATCACCCCCTTCCCGCAACCTGCTACCACTCATACCTTGACCGGTTGAACCTTGGCCATGCTCCATGGATGGAGTAGAAACCCTTCTCCTCTTACCTCCTAAAAATTAAAATATGAAACTTATTAACAACTAATTTCAATCACAAAGTTAATAAAAAAATAAATTCCATATGTACACACATGTATGGAGATTTAAGATTATATTTCAATACCATGAACATCCTACGATCCCTGAACCTCCATATGGGATTCAGCTGATCTTCGTCTTTCATCCTCCATGATATATATCTATTGGTCGACATTTACACAAAATAGATTTCAAAAAATCAATTTGTAATTTAGTGTACACAAATTATGTAGAACACAACTTTCAAAGCAATAATTGTTCATGTGTGAAACTAAATTTAATCGAAAAAGATATTATAAAAATGATAAGTTCACCAAATTGCGCTTTACATGGTGGGAGCACACTTGGTATAAAATTTACTACTTATACACTTTAGTTTGTGGAAGAAATGACACATGTACATATTTTACCTTAAATTTGTTGTGTTTTACGGATATTAAAATGAAGAACTTCTATTTAGATCCATTCCAGAGATTGACTGTAGGGGCATTTACTAGATATGTCACCTTTCATAAAAGATGAGATCCAGAGGCTACCTGGCCCTTTACAGACTCTACCTATAGAACTTGTAGAAGTAAACACTAGAGACATTAACAATATCAAAGAACGTTTTCATGCTCAGACATGGGAATGTGTCTCTTTCCCTACGCAAAAAAATAGTTCAAGGTAGTTAATCTTCATAGACATGTCATCAAGCAAGTCAATGTGATCATCCCCAACTTACTTTTTATGAAATTAGGCTTGGAATCCTCTACAACCTGGTGGATGGAGTTGAATGGGAACTAGTTTGAAAGGCCTTTACAAAATACATGCTAGTGAATAACACTTACTAGGTTATGCCATCAAATAAAGTTGCTAGTGAATAACACTTACTAGGTTAAGGTCCATGCTAGAAAAAATTATGCAAATAAAGTTGCTAAGTCTTGATACTTACCATGTGTTTCAAAGCCATAATGAAGGTTGGCTTTGAGAGTGTCCTCTCAAAGCTCTGTCTTGAGATGAAATTTTATTCAATGTCTCTTAGAGTTGCAAGGTGGAATTGATAGAAATATTTGATTTCTTTACCATAAATGGGAAGACAAGACGTCACAAGATTTTGGGAAGGTCCACTCTTGAGCGAGAGCCTCATGATTACAACCTAATCATGAGAATCAAATGGGAGTGCATCCTTATTTTGAAAACAAATAGGATTCTAAGCTACCTAGAGCATCATTACTTTTTAGGGTTGCTTGTCTTCCATAAGGATTCATAGGAAAATAATTGTGTTGATTGTCTAGAGATATATGTATGTTCGTGTTTCATTGTGTTCTCTATTTCTTACGTTTTGTTTCATTATGTTTTATATTTCTTACATTTCTGCCCTCCTATTTTTCTTTCCACTCAAGGTTTATAAAATAACATGAAAAGCAACATGAGACTTGGAACAATCATTTTCATTATCTAAGAATGACTTAAAATGACCTTGTATGTCTTCTCATTTTAGAGCTCAAATTTTTAGGAAGGATTTAAGTATCCACCTTTCAAGAATCACTAGAAGAGGTTGATAAAGAATATAGGAAGACAAAAAACTAACTAGTGGTGTACTAAATGGATTTCTTGGGAGGTAGATTGGCATATGGACTTTTGGTAGCTAGAAATTTTCCAAATAAGTGAATGTATTTGAAAACCAAACCTCTAGTCTATTTTGGTTTAGACAAGGTCTAGAATTTGAAAAGTGAATTCCCTCTTTCTTCCTCTTACATGTCCAATGATCGGAATCTCGATTGAAGGAAAAAAATTTCCTAAATAAAAATTTTGCATTTTATTTGTACACGAGTTTTTAAAAGCTAATTAACTCATAAATTTCTCACAAAATACACTTAAAGCTTAACACAAACCCCCTCCCAATTGGCTAACTTAAAACGATCCTAAACACATTTTTATTTAACTAATGAGGGAGATAGCCCAATAAAACTAGTTTGTCCATATTCAAATCAAGTTGGTATCAAAGTACAATTTAGATCATTTTAGTCAACGTTAGTTAGAAGAATTAGCTATTGGTTTCTGTCTTCAATTTCCTCTCAAAATGAATGTGTACGTGCTTTCGAAAGACACACTAGACCTGAATAAGTTCCAAATTTTTGATGAAAATGTGCTATGAAATTAAAGGGTTAAAGACAAACATGTACACGGCATAGTTAATACAAGACATAGTTGAGCCAAATGTTGTTGAGGAAGGGCCTAATTATTTTGGTCTTGGTTATGGAAAACATGGAGAATGCTCCAAAGCCAAGGAGGCACATGAAGCTATTCCAACAAGGAATTTTATTTAGTGTTCATTACCTCAAGCATGTGAAGTTTGTGTTCATGATGAATGGAAAATTTTGACACCCACTTTGCAAGAAGATGTTAATAAACATGCAGCTAATGAGAATGTAAAAGAAGAGGATGTTGAAAGCTCTATCTAGTCATTGAATTCATTGCTAGTATTCAGAGGAGAGCCACTACCTCATCAAATTCACCTAGGACTCAAACCATTATTTTTAAATTTGAAATATCATGGTGTGTTGTTTCAATGCCTGAATCCACAACCCTAACATAAATTGTTTTATTCTTTTTTTGCAATATTTAATTGGTTATATTAAAATTCAGTTGAATTTAAAATTCTTGGCTTAGTGGCATGAACCAAACATATTGTACATATTAAATGAGGAATTTCGCTCTCCCAATCATTTCTAAATCACCCATGTATCACCAAGAAAACATGTTTTAAAAGAACATACTTTGGTATGGGAAAGACCTTAGGTTTCAAATATTATAAGAAGGTTTTTGATATGGTTGAGAGAATGTGGAAAATAGAATCCATAAACAAATTATTTTTCAAAACGTATTACTATCATGTTGACTAGGTCATGGTATGAGATAATAACATTTTAGCCCCATTACTCATGCATGGAAAGCTAGCTACATGTGGAATTTTAACAAGACTCTAAAAGGTCTAAAATCACAAACCTCATTAATGGTTGATAGAGTCAAATCTTACACCTAGTTGGCTATCACACTATGTTAAATACTTAGCCACTAGGAGGAATAAGAGTTCCATTTTGTGTTATTGTATTTTGTTCCATAGTTGAAAATACAACTAGGAGTCTGAAGTTAGAGAGAAAAATGTATGAAGTTAAGTTTTTATAGCAACCTTACACGCTAAAAGTCTTAGCTAACTCTAGAGAGATTAGCTCTTTCTTTGTACTCACATATTTTCCATACCAGAAAAAAGAGAGTAGAGCATGTTTACATTTTAGTGTTGTTTTTCTCCCATAAGGATTTCCTAGGGAAACAGGAGTCTAGAGCATCATTACTTTTTAGGGTTGCTTGTCTCCCATAAGGATTCATAGGAAAATAATTGTGTTGATTGTCTAGAGATATATGTATGTGCGTGTTTCATTATGTTCTCTATTTCTTACGTTGTGTTTCATTATGTTTTATATTTCTTATATTTTTGCCCTCCTATTTTTCTTTCCACTCAAGGTTCATAAAATAACATGAGAAGCAACATGAGACTTGCAAAAAAAAATTTCATTATCTAAGAATGACTTAAAATGACCTTGTATGTCTTCTCATTTTAGAGCTCAAATTTTTAGGAAGGATTTAAGTATCCACCTTTCAAGAATCACTAGAAGAGGTTGATAAAGAATATAGGAAGACAAAAAACTAACCAGTGGTGTACTAAATGTATTTCTTGGGAGGTAGATTGGCATATGGACTTTTGGTAGCTAGAACTTTTCCAAATAATTGAATGTATTTGAAAGCCAAAACTCTAGTTTATTTTGGTTTAGACAAGGTCTAGATTTTGAAAAGTGAATTCCCTCTTTCTTCCTCTTACATGTCCAATGATCGGAATCTGGATTGAGGGAAAAAAATTTCCTAAATAAAAATTTCTCATTTTATTTTTACACGAGTTTTTAAAAGCTAATTAACTCATAAATTTCTCACAAAATACACTTAAATCTTGACACAAACCCCTTCCCAATTGGCTAACTTAAAACGATCCTAAACACATTTTTATTTAACTAATGAGGGAGATAGCCCAATAAAACTAGTTTGTCCATATTCAAATCAAGTTGGTATCAAAGTAAAATTTAGCTCATTTTAGTCAAGGTTAGTTAGTATAATTAGCTATTGGTTTCTGTCTTCAATTTCCTCTGAAAATGAATCTCTACGTGCTTTTGAGAGATGCACTAGAGGAATAAGGTCCAAATTTTTGATGAAAATGTGCTATGAAAGTAAAGGGTTAAAGGAAAACATGTACAAGGCATAGTTAATACAAGGCATAGTTGAGCCAAATGTTGTTGAGGAAGGGCCTAATTATTTGGGTCTTGGTTATGGAAAACATGGAGAATGCTCCAAAGCCAAGGAGGCACATGAAGTTGTTCCAACAAGGAATTTTATTTTGTGTTCATTACCTCAAGCATGTGAAGTTTTTGTTCATGATAAATGGAAAAGTTTGACACCCACTTTGCAAGAAGATGTTAATAAACATGCAGCTAATGAGAATGTAAAAGAAGAGGATGTTGAAAGCTATATCTAGTCATTGAATTCATTGCTAGTATTCAGAGGAGAGCCACTACCTCATCAAATTCACCTAGGACTCAAACCATAATTTTTAAATTTGAAATATCATGGTGTGTTGTTTCAATGCCTGAATCCACAACCCTAACATAAATTGTTTTATTCTTTTTTTGCAAGATTTAGTTGGTTATATTAAAAGTCAGTTGAATTTAAAATTCTTGGCTTAGTGGCATGAACTAAACATATTGTACATATTAAATGAGGAATTTCGCTCTCCCAATCATTTATAAATCATGCATATCACCAACAAAACATGTTTTAAAAGAACATACTTTGGTATGGGAAAGACCTTAGGTTTCAAATATTATAAGAAGGTTTTTGATATGGTTGAGAGAATGTGGAAAATAGAATCCATAAACAAATTATTTTTCAAAACGTATTACTGTCATGTTGACTAGGTCATGGTATGAGAGAATAACATTTTAGCCCCATTACTCATGCATGGCAAGCTAGATACATGTGGAATTTTAACAAGACTCTAAAAGGTCTAAAATCACAAACCTCGTTAATGGTTGACAAAGTCAAATCTTACACCTAGTTGGCTATCACGCTATGTTAAATACTTGGCCACAAGGATGAATAAGAGTTCCATTTTGTGTTATTGTATTTTGTTCCATAGTTGAAAATACAACTAGCAGTGTGAAGTTAGAGAGAAAAATGTATGAAGTTAAGTTTTTATAGAAACCTTACATGCTAAAAGTCTTAGCTAACTCTAGAGAGATTTTCATTATCTATATGGAAGGCAAGAAGGATTATAGATCCCCTTAAGCTTAAGCTTATGTAGTTTGTCAATTTTTATCATATATTTTTTGGTAAGGGTAAATGTTTTTTTTATCTATGGTACAAGTCATGAGTTCCCCAATTTTACCTTATGTAAAGCATGATTCTAGGATTACTACAATTTGTACTTGGTTTTTTATTGTGATGATGCCCTGTCTCAATCACTTGGCCATCTCTCGATGGGTAGTTAAATCTTTATAAAAATACTTAAGTAATATTTATCTAAATTTGTATTATGTGAAATTATGTAAAAAATGGTATACTATTTTTCATAAAATTGGGTTGAGTTTATCATATATTTCAATGAAAGTTGATTAAATATGTTTTCATTAAAAGGATTTAGCAATTTTGTTAAAGTATGAATTTGAAATTTTGTGTGGCTCTCTATCAACCTTCACTTCCTCATTTCTAGAAAAAATCTACTTACTCATTCGTATACCCACTTTCTATTCAAATGCATGAGTTTTGAACTCTCGGTAACTATGTTTTTCCACGCAGGAAAATTATATGTCAATATGTCATGCTTCTTTAATTTATCTTTTATAGATGACCAGAGCATCCCTTTTTAATCTATCCCTTTTGACTTCGGATATGTGGGCAATACTCATCCGCATATTTTTCTATCATAAAGCAGTCAGTAAAATTGTACTCCATTTGTGTCAATGTTAAGGTTAAGCACATGGATTAAAGTTTTATATTTAAAATACATTGCCACGGTGTACATTTATATCTAAAGAGTCGAAAACCTCATTCAAGACCATATGTTTTGTTGATTTATTTTGATTGGTTATATTGCATTTCTTTTGCAGTTGTTGCTGTGGGCCTCACCATCTAGTGATTTTAGGTAAAAAAATATTTACATGGAATTTTGAAGTATCCTAGAATGTTTATTATTTATCACTAATAGCCTTGGTGATTTAGTTGTTTGTTTTGATGCTACTTGGTTACCCATATTTAATAGTTGTTCATGTTTAATTCATTGTTAAGGCTTTTTATTGGCCTATCAGGATGTATTTTTCTCAAATCCATAATGGCTAAAAGAATGAAATTTATCTATGAAAAAGAGAGGTCATATGGAAAAAAATTGTTTGCAAGTGTTCTTTTGAACCCATAGAACTTGCAACCCCAATATGGATACAATACTAAGTAATACATAGCCTCCTCATCTAACTTAGCCAGGGATTTGCAATACTATATTTGAGTTGGCTAGCTCCATTTCAGGATATTATAATGTTAGATTATTATTTCTATAGATTTTGATTATGGTAGTAAAATGTTACAAAAAACCGGAAACTACAAATAATATTATTCTAGATATATTTTAAAAGGACATGGTAGATAAAATCAAACAATATTAAACTTTTCATAAATAGTTTAGATAAAAATACATTTTCTAATTTTGATTGTAAATTCCAAGGCTTAAAGCAATAATTTTTCTAATAAATTTTTTTTAATTAATAAATAAAAAAGAAGCATTTTCAATCAAAATCACATTAATAAAAATAATAAAAACAATTTAAAACTTCATACACTATGACATTACTATGGCAAAGAGCATAAAAATATACTAGTAAAAAATCCTTTTCTATAATAATGGAGAGCTTCAAATATGCAAGAAAAAAAAATCTTTCAGCCTCCTTGTATCCCAAAGAAAGAGTTGCTCAAACAATCATATTTTAAACAATTAAAACTTGGAGAAAATCATCTGTTTTTGAATTTCAATTATATAAAAAATTAGTCAAATATAAGACAAGAGTTACTCATACTATAAAAGTTTAAATAATATTAACTTTTAAAAAAAAATATTTGGGAATGAACCAATTTTTTTTTTTATAAATTTCATTTACTGTAACTTTAATCCATATTAACACCTCTTGATAAATCTGAAATCAAATTAAATCTATATTAATTAATTTAATAGCTTAAATTCCTATTTGTGGTGTGCCAAATGAAATATTCAAAGCGAAAGTTACAGCTTACAAATATTACTCAAATATATCACAAAAGGAAATATAATAACAAACATAATGGACAATATGAACCAAAGTATTATACCTTTATTGATATGGATGGATTCTTAATTACAAACATTTGAGTAAAATATGATGAAGCTTTGGGGAACTTTAACGAAACACTTTGTGGAAAGTATCAAAAGAGTTAAGAAAGTGGCTACTAAATAGTCTAAAAAGAAGGCAACAGAAGATAAACAGGATATTTTAGAAGTAGAAGAATTCATTTCTAGGCTTTTTGACAATAATGTAAATGCAATTTTTACTGAAAAAGACTTGCAGTCTTTGAAAATTTTGGAGGGGGAGAAAGCAAGCACTATTAGAAAAGGAAACAGTTTAATGAAGACTTCAAAGTAGATCCATCTAGTTCGCTGAAGCTGATAACAACACTAATTTTTCCAGAAACATGTAAATCATAAAACCTGCAACTAAGCTGCAAATTTGGAAAAATATTACAGCCATGAAACAAGACTTTTATAATTTGATTAAGGAGAGGCAGATGTCCAAGTTGTCATGGAGACAATTCAAATTTCAAATCCCTCCATGGTGTCAAGAAAATGATAGAGAAGAGGGTAATGAGCATGATGAAGCTGAGAGTTATGTGGAGAAGCTAGAGGCAAGCGTCATATAGATAGAAAAAAAAGAATAGAAAAGAAGATGATCCAATCCTGCAAAGTAGGCTACCTACTTGCACACTCTTTTTGCAATTTTTTCAAAAGAGTCAAATGGCTCAACAAGTGCTCCAAATAACATGGGAGAAGATGGGCTATCCACTATAAAAGTCTTTTCATTCATCAATGTGCAAAAGTGGAGCAACGATAAATGGATAATATCAAAAATCTATAAATAAGGGATGAATTGTACATTCAATCAATGTACATATAGCATACAAATTATAAATGTACATACAGAATGAGACACAAACTATAAAATAGGAAGCACTGTAACGATGAGCATGAGACACAAACATTAAACTGCAACTTGCAAGAACTCTATATTTAGATTCCCATAATATATGAATTATAGACTCCCTGAATAAGTTTTGTTCGAGAAATTATGACAGCGAGTATGCTGAAGGCTATTACCAACAAGACATGGACATGTGTTATTGGGTACCATACTCTGGTAAGATAGATTTTTTTCAGTATGAAAAATACCCTAGTTTTCAAGTATAAGTTATGTTTAATAAACTGAAACTAAATAGTCAGTTTCCGAGAAAAAATAGAAGTGCTATTTGTATTAAGGTGACTATTGTATATAGGAAGTACTACTCATTTGAAGATTGTGTTAAAAATAAGCCATTATAGTAAATATATCTTGCAATTATAGACATTCCATATACACCAATTCATGTATTCTCTAAAATATACAAAGTTGACACCACATCAAAATTTCCTTCTCATTTCTCACTGGATATAAGAATTCTATTCCATACATTAAAAACAATACAAATTATCCAATCCACCAGGCTCTCATAGCTTGTGATTAACCTATAGTGTATGAAAAAAACAAACACAAAGCTTCATTGGAGAAGCATAATAAGTTGCCTGAATTTCATATCTAGGAAGTGGTACTATAAATACATATACCGAATAATCTCCTAGTGGTTCTATTATTACATGTGTCAATCAAGTTTAAATCACATTTTGTATAACTTGCTAAAATTCCCCAAGATGACAAATCATTTGTAAGCACACCATCACAACTACAAACTGATTCAGGTAATGAGTATTGCAATCAGTTCACTATAGAAAAAGGACTAGATTTTACAATCATTGATATAAATCTGATTGTAAATATTCATTGCATATGAAGCATGGACATTAACGACATTTGTATTATAGCAAGGTCCACCCTGACGAATTGAAGCACAATCTGCACCACCCAACCCACAAGAAAAATTGAAAGACCCTTGAAGAACAAATGGATGAGAACATTGCATACATTCGTTCATTCTCCACAGAAAAGGATTTTGAAGAGCATGGACATACCCGGCGGAGTCGAAGAGCGTGGAAGTGACAGAAAACAACGTGGCTAGGAGGAACAGAGCACCAGCAGGGCTAGGAGGAACAGAGCACCAGCAACAGGGACAACAAAAATCGCACGAACAATGAAAACGGTTAACGTACAAACTTCGCGGGCGATTTATTTACAGAAAATAGTTCGGCTGAACTATTTTAAAAGTAAAAGTTCAGCCGAACTTCTGTTGCCAGTTTTCCAATCTGTAGCAAAAATTTTGTTTGCCTGTGCCATCACTGTGCCGTCAATCTAAACGGAATCACGAGTTCGGCCGAACTATTGCAGAAAAGAAATTTCGACCCCCGATTCTCACAAAAGTGTAACCCAGCTTCACGTTTCCGCCCGAAAGCGAGTATCCCGCTAATGTGGCATAAAATGGATCTCATAAACGACACAAATCCATAGCTGAAAATACATCAATAACAACATAAGGCAAGATCCCACAACTCATGTATCAACTGGGATCTGCAAGACATAATGCATCTCAAAGAGAAATAAATGAAGAAGTACATGGAATCCACATCATATACCTCATGTTTCCATTTTCTGAAGGCTTAGCTGCTCTGCGGCTGAATCTGAAAACACCATCAATCTTGTGGTATCAAAAAATGTGAAAGCAACTGCTCACACGTGGAAATTTGACTCTTGCATAACCCACTTCCAAAAGTGGCTGAAAAATAAAAAAACTCAGATGAAAAAATTGAGCACGCCATCAGAATCGTGGAGTTGATTAGTGCTGAAATGACATAAAATTTGTCCCATATGGACAAAGTCAAAATTTCACCCTCTTGAAAGTTGAGCTCAATCAAGGTTTCGCCTGCCTCTTTCCAGGCTCATGGTTCCACATGAACTGCAATAAAAGAAATCATAAGTCTAGAAATCTGTGCATCTCCTCGGATTCCGTGCCCATGCTTGGCTTCAAAATAGCATTAATACTCAGAAAATTCGTGCTCCATCTTCCTCCTCCTTGGCCTTGCGCACTTACAGAAATCTGAATTTAAATAAAAAAATCTCGGCGGACTAAACCAAGTCCACCCTTGGGCGCAGTTGGTAAAATGGTGTAATGATAGACATGCGGTCAGGGGATCAATCCCCACCCATGCCAATCTTGGAGCATTAATTTTTTAATCTGAACAAACTTTTAAACATGGTATGGGTTGGTTCCACCTTGGGCATCCTGCTCAACCATCCCAACCAACCCGCATACGTCATTTAGTTATCTGAGGGGATATGGTTATAACATATATGTTATACATATGACATAACCTATACGTTACAGTTGGCAATGAAAGGCTTTCTGCGTGGGTTCTATTAGTTTTGTTTTGTAAATCGGTTCGCCCGTCGAGCGGGCCGGCTTTTGAGGCTGGGCGGGTTCGATTCTCGCCGGCCCATATATATGTGGCATGTCCGATGGCGGGGGTGGTGGGGTTGATAGCTTGCGCCCCCAAACTTTAATATGGTTTGGTTTTGGGGGTGGTGGGGATCACGACCCCACCCCATTTTTTATACATTATTTTTGTTTTAAAAACAAATTATGCGTTTTGAAAAATTTAGTTTTGGACCGAAGGAGCACTTTTAACCAGGCGATAATTTCACCTAGAATCTGGCCTGAGTGTGCCAGAATACGGTGGTTGGGTTTGGTCCAAATTGGGTCCTCCTTAAGGCTGCCCAGTCACCAAGTCAACCTGGAAATTTGACCACTCCTAACTCCTTCATACAAACTCGAAATTTAGTGACATCTGTGCCGTTGGAATTAGAAAGACAAGATCTACAACATGAACCTATTTTGAGAGATTTTCGAACACTTTGATTTTTGAGCCCTCTGTGCTGAGCCACTTGTTCTTGTACCTGTTTAATCCACCTGGTTTAGTCCTCCTCACTGAGGAGCTTTTGGTCCTCCAAAAGCATCAACCTTTACCTATCATCAACTGTTTTCAAATGTCATTGAAAGGCACAACCCCACATGACTCCTTCACCTAGCGTACTTCGGAATCAAGATGCAAAGCCATCATCTAGAACTATTGCAATGCAATGTCTAAAAAGGCACATCCCTTGAAGACTCCTTCACCTCTCATACTTCAAAACCAGGATGCAAAGCCAACACCTGTAACTGCAGAAATGAAAACGTCTGAAAAGGCACATCCCTTGAAGACTCCTTCACTTCACATACTTTAAAATCAAGATGCAAAGCCAACACCTTCAACTGTTGTGACGCAAATGTGTGAAAGACACATCTTTTAAATATTCCTTTACCTTACATACTTTGGAATCAATATGCAAAGCCAACACCTACAACTGTTGTGGCACAAATGTGTGAAAGGCACATCTCTTGAAGATTCCTTTATCTGTCATATTTCAGAATCAAGATGCAAAGACATCACCTGCAATTTTTTGCAACACAAATGTTTGAGAAGGCACATCCTTCGAAGACTCCTTCACTTCTGTTCTTCGGAATCAGAATGCCAACACCTACCTAAAGCTGCAACGAACATTACATTCTCAATGTGACCAATAATGACCCAAATATTTCCATACTTGGCACGAGTTTATAACATGTACTCGGTGGTCAAGCTTAAAACAAAATGGAAATCATACCTTAACAAAATTACAAGACCAAACCTCATCATCGCATTTCAAAGTGATGGAAAAACTCCTCATCACTTTTACATGAAAGAAATGCATCAGACGACTCATAGAACATGACCAAAACATAATCGCCGCATCTTGAAGTGATGGTAACACATCATCACTTTTACATGAAAGAGATCCAATACACAACTTACAAAACAAGGCCAAAAATTATCATGGTCCCTTAAATGGGTTATGGAATCACATCATCACTTTTATAATAAAATGCGACAAGTGACTTACAAACATGGCCATGAAAATCTTAGATCTCTAGAAAAAAAAACAATCTAGAAGAACCACTTCTCATTTATTAAAACGAGTGGATCATTTCCCTATGGTGAACTTTCTTGTCAATCAGCTCTTTTGACTAGTGTATGCACAGGAGCTTTGTCTTTATGACGCTGCTCTGGATGAAGCTTCCAGCATGTGGCTCTTTGGTGGCCAATTTGGTTGCAATGGGTGCAAAAGTTCTTTTTCCTCCAAACCTACTTAATTGATTTCTTTTCCTGTAGGGGAGAAGGATTTTCATGCCTCTTCCTCCTTTGTGTTGCCATCCTCTTCCAGCACTCATAAATCACATGGTTATTTAAACCACAAAAATAACAAGTTTTATGATGCCATATTTTATGACCGCGGTTATCAACATTCTTATAATTAAAGGCATTGTGGAATAATGAGACATAGTATACCTTCTGGGGTGGTCTTTGGTGAGATCATGATGATGGGAGGATTCCTCAGTTCCTTCACTGCAACATGCACTACCATGGAACGATCGCGAAGTGTCCCATCCATCATTCCTCTTCCTTGGAGAGTTCAACGTTATCTATTTTCCCTTGATTTCCTTCAAACATCCTTCACCAGTGTACCCCAAACTTGCATAAAAAGGTTGTTGCACATCCTCCAATGGTTTGGTTATGCCTTGGCCACGAATGCCAAGTCCTCCTCCTCTGTACCCCATTTTGGTGAGGAGTCTCATGCTGGTACTTCTGATGAGTATCTCCACACTTCCAATTGATATTATATCATCTAAAGAAACTGAAGCAAAATCAACACTGTTTACCTTAGGTGTTGATTGTGAAACAGATGAAGAAAGCTGTTGTAAGCCTTCGTTCCACTTCACTTCTGTCAATGCCTCTGACACGGCTTGTAGTTGAAGCTACAACTGTTGCGTCTCCTCCTTCTCTTTCTATAGGAATGCTTTTAAGGCATCATGATCTCTCTGAAGAGTTTCATTGTTGCGTTTCAAATCTTCCCACGCCTCTGTCATGACTTGCAACTGAAGCTGCAACTGCTGCTTCTCCTCCTTCTCTTCATGTAGGAATGCCTTCAGGGCTTCATGATCTGCTTGCAGAATTTCATTGTTTCATTTCTAATCTTCCCACGCTTCTGTTGTGGCTTGCAACTGAAGCTGCAACTATTGTTTGTCCTCCTTCTCTTTGTGTAGGAGGCTCTTCAATTCTTCATTCTCTGCTGCTTGTTTTTCGTAAGCCTCGTACAATATTTACGCTTTGTCGGACACCCTGAGCATGGTTTCGTACATGTCCTTGACATTCTCCATGGCTCAAATCAGTGAAAGTCCAATGTTCACGCCCTGTAATCCAATCAGAAAGAATACCTGCTCTGATACTACTTGATCCAGGGTGAAATCTTGATACCCTTAACCAACACCTTTTACTTCGACTGATAATTAGAATTTAATTTAATTAAGACGTTAAAGAACATAAATGAAAAACTGTAGATGTAAATAAAAGGAGCATAAATGAACAAGATCAACAATCATAAGAACACGTCATTTGATGACGGAGTTCGTCCAGGAGGGACTACATCTTTGGGCCTCAGTGTGAAGATGGTGTAGGCCACTGCATTATGTGTTGTAAGAAGAAGATGTACATGGATGTGCTTTCCTATGACATACAAGGAAAAATTTCCCTCACGCGGGAGTTGCTTGACTTCTTTAAGAGATGCTCCACTGTAGAACTCTCATACATAAAGAAAGACTTATATCAGTATGACCATAGATGACATGTAATAAATATGAGTATCCCGCCAATCCTAGCAAACAAGGGATCTCAACAATACACATATGAAAGCTAGTATCCCGCCAATGTGGCATAAAAGGGATCTCATAAATGACACAAATCCATAGCCAAAAATACATCAATAACAACATAAGGCAAGATCCCACAACTCATGTATAAACCGGAATCTATAAGACATAATGCATCTCAAAGAGAAATAAATGAAGAAGCACATGCAATCCACATCATATAGCTCATGCTTCTATTTTCTGAAGGCTGAGTTGCTCTACGGTTGAATCTGAAAACACCATCAATCTTGTGGCATCGAAAAATGTGAAAACGACTGCTCACACTTGGATATTTGACACCTGCATAACCCACTTCCAAAAGTGGCTGAGAAATCAAAAACTCAGATGAAAAAACTGACCACGCCATCGGACTCGTGGCGTCGAGTAGTGTTGAAATGTCATAAAACTTGTCCCATTTGGACAAAGTCAAAATTTCACCCTCCTGAAAGTTGAGCTCAATCAAGGTTCCTCCTGCCTCTTTCTAGGCTCATGGTTCCACATGACCTGCAATAAAAAAAATCATGTCTGGAAATATGTGCATCTCCTCAGATTTCGTACCCATTCTTGGCTGCAAAATAGCATTAATACTCCAAAAAATCGTGCTCCATCTTCCTCCTCCTTAGCCTTGCGCACTTGCAGAAATCTAAGTTTAAATAAAAAAATCTCGGCAGACTAAACGAAGTCCACTATTGGGCATAGTTGGTAAAATGGTGTAATAATAGACATGTGGACATGGGATCAAATCCCGCCCATGCCAATCCTGGAGCGTTAGTTTTTTAATCCGAACAAACTTTTAAACATGGTATGGGTCGGGTCCACCTTGGGCGTCCCACCCAACAATCTGAACCAACCCGCATACATCATTTAGTTATCTGAGGGGATATAGTTATAACATATATGTTATATATATGACATAACCTATACATTACAGTTTTCAATGAAAGGCTTTCTACGTGGGTTCCGTTAGTTTTGTTTGGTAAATTGGTCTGCCTGTGGAGCAGGCCGGCCTTTGAGGTTGGGCGGGTTCGATTCCTGCTGGCCCATATATATGTGGCAAGTCTAATGGCGGGGGTGGAAGGGTTGACTGCCCACCCCCTAAAACTAATATGGTTTGGTTTTTGGGGGTGGCAGGGATCACGGCTCCACCACCTTTTTTTATACATTATTTTTGTTTTAAAAACAAATTATGTGTTATGAAAAAGTCGGTTTTGGACCGAAGGAGCACTTTTAACCAGGCGAAAATTTTGCTCAGAATCTGGCCTGAGTGTGCCGAAATAAGTTGGCCGGGTTTGGTCCAAATTGCGTCCTCCTTAAGGCTGCCCAGTCACCAATTCAACATGGAACTTTGACCGCTCCTAACTCCTTCATATGAACTCGGAATTTAGTGTTGTCTATGTCGTTGGAATCATAAAGACAAGATCTACAACATGAACCTAGTTCGAGATATTTTTGAACACTTTGATTTTGAGCCCTTTGTGCTGAGCCACTTGTACTTGTACCTGTTTAATTTACACCTGGATCAAGCAGTTATAAGGAAAAGGGAAGGCAATAATCGAGGGTCGCAAAATGTGCCTAAAGCATATTAAGAAAATGGGTTGAAAATAAGAGGAAAAGATTGTTGGAGTTCAGGTCGGAGCCAAGGAGCTCAGATGTCTAGCAAAAGATGAAGAATAGATCGAGGGTGAATGGTGTAGCTTTTATCTGCTACCACCACATATGTTTAATGGTAAAAATTTTGTTTTTTGGGTTATTACAATGTTAACTTTTCTTCGAGCTAAAGACTAATTGAAGAGCGGTGTAATAACCCATATGATGAAGTATGAAATAATTTAGCATTGGATTTTAACAAACAAGAATTGGATGAGAGGTGTTTGTGCAAGGTAGCAAAAGCTAAAAATTCCTAGGAAGCATGGAAGATCCTGGAAGAAAAATTTGGTGCAAGGGGGAGTAATCAAGTCGATGATTGTAGTGTCGTACCACATGTTGAAGCAGTGCTTGAAGATGAAAATGAAGATGGATCTGTAGCAGCAAATCTACGGAAAGATGGAGATTTTGGTGAATCTCGCTTGAAAGTGGATCACAATGTTGATGGTGTGTTGCCAACATGAGATGATTTTGGCATAGATAATGTTGTCAATCGAGAAGTAACTGATTTAGTGGATTGAACAATTGAAAATGTTGATGATATATTGTAGATTTATGTGGTGTAGATCTTTAGATACAAAACTCAGAATCTCCACAGTCTTCATTTTTTAGTCTATGTTTCGAGTCTAAATCAAGACTCATCTTTAGGACAAACGTGCAAATAAGAGAATAGATTAGGGTGAATAAATAGAGGAAAAAGATGATGGGAAAAGAGTCGACCAGTGTCTAAATTTATAATACAAGGTTATTTATTTGATTAATTAGTTATATATACCTTTCTTGTTTTTTATCCACATTTATTTATAATTAGATTAATGAAATATTGTACTCTTGATTTTTTTTTTTAATTATTTTATATTTTGTTATAAAGCCCTATGTTAATTATATTACTAATATTCATAGCTATTAGTAATATTTATAAACCTAAGTAATGATTATTAAGGTTATTTATAATAGATTTACTAGGTTTATTTAACCAAATGAATGTATCCTGTAGATTATCATAAGATATGATAATTCATTCATCATTTATGATTATGACCTTGTTTTATTATTTTTCCTTTAGGTTTTTTAACATATTATTAATATAAACTAAGGTTAGGATTAGTGCTAGTGATGTAATTTATTAACGAAGGAGGTTATTTATAATGGAATTTATTATTAAGAGTTAGGATGGTTGATTTAAGAAGAGATTTTCAAGAGTGTTTTTTATAATTTTAAGGTCTCAGAAGGGTAGCAAGGTATTGGGATGGATAAGGGTAAGGGGGGCTTTGAGAAGGGGGGATAGAGGGAAGGAGGAATGTGTATAAGGAAGAGTAATGTAGCTAACACTACGGACCATGTAATGGGGGAGGAAGAAAAGGGAGCAATGCAGACAATGACACAAGGGTGCATGCATATTATTGGGAAAGAACGTGGACCCAATTTCTGCTAACTTCTAAACCTCCATCTCTATTTAGGTTGTGAGGGTATTTGATAATTTCTAAGGCTTCACGGGCTTTGCGTTTAAAAAGATGTTTTTCTTTGGCAATGACTACTGCATCTTCAAGGCATATGTGGTGACACATTTTGTTGGAGTGTTCTGCCAAAGACAAGGTTTTGGTTTTTCCAAGCCTAATATCCGCACCATGTTATTTAAACCTATTTGTGAAGGTCCTACCTGTTTCCCCAATATAGCATTCTCTGCATGAACAATTGATTTTGTAAATGCATTTTTGTTGGAGGTGGTCAGGGTCATCTTTGACCAATTCCATCATTTTCCTGATGGTCACTAGAGGTTTGAAGGATGCTCTAATGTCCTTTTTAGCTAGAACTTTGGCTATCTTGTCTGTGACTCCTTGAATATAGGGGAGGTATTATTTTGTTGTTGACGAATTTTCAGTTGTAATTCTTTTGTTTCCGGATATGGCTCTTTGAATAGCTTTGTTTATATCTCTATTGTTGTATCCCAAGTTTATGAAATATTTTCTTAGGTATTCAATTTCTTCTTCAACATGAGTATTGTTCGATATTCTGAAAGCCTACATAAAAAGAGTCCACAGAAGCCCTGTCTTCTAGGCAGGGTAATGGTGTGAATCAGCGTGAAGATAATTGTCCGTATGTGCTTTCTTTCTGAATACTTTGTGTCCAAGGGATCCGTCTTCATTTCTTGAGAGGAGAATGTCAAGGAAAGGGATGCAGTTGTTTTCTTCACCTTCCATTGTAAAATGGATATCTTTGGATACGCTGTTAAGGTGGTCTAGGAAGTTTTTTAATTCCTCCTCTCCATGAGGTCAGCTGACATTAGTGTCATCCACGAACCTTATCTAAAATTTAGGTTTTAATGGGTAAGAGTCCAAAGCTTTCTTTTCAATTTTCTCCATGAAGAGGTTTGCCACTATAGGGGAGAACAGAGATCCCATAGCAACTCTAGATGTTTGTTCAAATATTTCTCCTTGGAAGGTGAAGAAGGTGGAGCGAAGACATATTTCAGCAAGCTTTGCAGACTGAGGGTCTGCAACTTCTTTTACTACTTGAACGACTTCATCAAGCAAGATTTTAGTGAAAAGTTGGACAACATCAAAGCTAACAATTTTGTTTCCTAGATCCAATTTATCTTTTTTAATGAAGTCAACATAATGATTGGAGTCTTTGATGAATGAGCTAGTTTTACCCAATCAATTCAAATGATGAGCTACTCTTTGATGAATGAGCTAGTCTTGGAGAACAATTAACTAGTGATGACTGGTTGCAGATGATGCAATAGAAACATCTTATTGACATAGAACCACTTGTGTCTGGAACCCAAGTGGAATAAAACCTGTTTGCAGAAGAAGAGGTGGAAAATAAATATTATGAGACATCAACAGAGTCAAAGGAAGAAGAGAAAGCTCTCATTCCAGAGAAAAATGAGCAGAACCATTATGGTTCTGAAGATGTTTCTTCATATAAACTTAACATTGATTTTGTGTATGCATAGGTTAGAAGAAACCAAGAAAAAAAAACAAAATATGAAGAAGAATTAAAGTCCCTTGAAGCATGGCTTGAAACACCATGTGTTGATGATGTTTGCATAGAACTTGTAGCAATAAATGTTGAACACAACATGGATGATGTTGAAAATGAAAATTTCAATGAAAAGTTTCTGTATTGGAGCCGTGAAGAGATAAAATTTTATTATGAACTTATGTTGCAGCAAATTGATAATCAAAACATTGATGATAAAGAAAGAACTATAGAAGATTATATGTGGAAGCAGTCCACATACGAGAAGATTTGTGAAGAGGTAAATGACATCCATGGACACCCGGAAATGATTTTTTATGTTTTATGATAAATAAATATATCACGATGGAAGAGGTTCACATCAAACGAAGAAACTGAAATTTGGAACCTACAACAAAAAGGAAAAGATGAAGTAGTTCAGAAGATACAGGATATGGAAGAAACGAAAAAATAAATCCATCCTAAGATTTGATGTCAGAGTCTTTGAGTCATTGTAAGCCTAGCTAAGAATTAGACCACTAGGCATGTTTAAGTTGTCGGTCGTAATTAAGGGGGAGTGTTCGAAATAATTACACCCTTCTCTATCATGTCACCGATAGAGTGCCTCACTGCTCACTGTCACTGCCATGACTTGATCATGCTGGAAGAGGCAGTGCCACCATATCTTGTTGAGTTTGAAAGAGGCAGGATCGCTTGGATTCATTGGAACTTGAAGAGGCAAAATTGAATTTTTCAATATATGTAGGTGACTTAGTTTTTGTATAAATTGAGATGATGCACAACCTTGATGCATTGTAGGAGTTGTAATGTAGCTGAAGATGCTTTGTTGTTTTATTATTCTATAAAAGATGTAGTCCTATCAATGCTTTACGAGTTATAACTCTTCTTAGGCTATGCATATTTGCTGTTGTAGCTACTTCTTGTTATTTATTTTTTCTGTTGTGTACTCTGTAGCATTTTTTATGTGTTTGGTGCTTGAAAGTGTGAATACCTAGTTGAGTGCTTCAGGCCTGTGGATTCCATGCACTCTCCCACATGCTTAAATTTTTTATTATTCTATATATATATATATATATATATATATATATATATATATATATATATATATATATTTCAATTACTATTCACTTTTTAGATATACATTCTTTTATTTAATCAAATATAAAAAATAAAAAAATGGTACACAAATTTATATAAAATTAATAATAAATAAAATTCATCAATTAAGAAAAAAAAAGCCAATGCAATCATTGCACTTCATTGTTTTCCTGCTCCCCCAAGGGCAATATTGAAAAGGTCTAGAGTAGAACGAGATTCTGATTTGCAAGGGATACGGAGAAAAAGGTAAAATTACTAACAATACGTGAGTCATTTATATTGTGAAAAGTTCTAGAGTAGAACGAGCTTCTGATTTGCAAGGGGTACCGAGATAAAAGTAAAATTACCAACAATACCCAAGTCATTTATATATATATTTTTAAATATTTTTGTTGTCTCCATTATTTCGAATAAATAATTGAATAACAGTGACCTTGAAAGGTCGAGAGTCTAGACTATTAGAAATATTTTCCCAATTAAGCACACTTCCGAGTGGACAAGTAAAAATTGTTTTCGTGCTCTCTAAATGCCAATATTGAAAAGGTCCACACTACAGCGAGATTCCGATTTGCAAGGGATACGGAGAAAAAGGTAAAATTACCAACAATACGTCAGTCATTTATATTTTTTTATAAATATTTTTGCTGTCTCTGTTATTTCAGAGAAATAATTGAATAACGGTGACCTTGAAAAGTCTGAAAAGTCCAGACTGTTCGAAATCTTTCCCAAGTAAGCACACTTCCCAGTGGACGAGTAAAAAATATTTTTGTTGTCTCCGTTATTACACTTCGCAGGGGACGAGTAAATTAGGCTGAGTGATAATGTTTGGTTTGTCAAATTAATCAGATGAATACTATACTCTGCAAATATGATTTTTCTAACATTTCTAATAGCTACTTTGGAAGTGCAGATAGTCTTATTGTGCACTCTCTTTTCAATAAACTTAAAACTTCGTAAAAACTTTACCAAAAATATTTTATAGCTACCATTCACAGTATATAAATAGTTTGGATAGTAGGGATCAACCCATCACAAAATAGTTATTTTCTGAATTCATTTTCAATTTCAATAATTCATTTGCATATTATATATTGATATACCTAAATATCATTAGTCATATTCAATTTCCTTATTGCGAAGTGGTCGAATGCTGTCTCGGCAGGGACTTCCGCCACTGTTGTGGCTATTGTTCCATTAAGAATAGGAGCCACTTGTAAAAGGGAATGATATTATTAACGAGGGCGACACAAAAAGACCATATTATGATTCATTATCCCTGTAAAAAGACTCTCATATTGTGATTCACTATCCCTGTAAAAAGGCGCTCGTTGAATCTCGTTTGCAAACTCTTTTGAATTGTTTGCATCTTTCCGTCCATAAACATTAACTAAATTATTTAAAAACTATAAGTTGACAAATACATAGGATCATGCGCTACTATAATATTATCGATATATAAGTTTCTATTAGTTTACCTCTTAATTATAAATAACTTTATTAAAAACATCATGAAAAGCACAAACGAAATAATTGATTAACTTCCCAAAAAAAATACGGTTGTCTCATCAGTTTTACGGTTCTCTCGTCAAAACTGATGAGTGGAGTCTCCCCACTTGACTGGCTTTGTTTATGTGCATAAATGCGCCAAGATATTCGTTGATCAACCACGAATGGACGAAGCGGGGAAATCGGATTATCATTGAACCCTTCGAGGCTCGAGAAGACGCTCTCAAACCCTAATGGCACTAATCCCGAAAAGCCGCGCATTATTGTCGGTTGGTGGTTCCACAGCAGGTCATCCGCACAATATGAAATTGCCAAGGTTCCTCCTTATGCGGGACCAATTTATTCTAGGGATACAACTTTACCACATTTTCTAATTTTCCCGTCAATTTGTGTGGCCCAGGGACTGTTTATTACGACTATTTAATCACTATGAGGCGATCTGGTACAAACGCCAACGCTCAGCTTTCCTTCTTGTTTCAATCCACAACGGCCAGTGTCATCTTGGAATCCTGCGCAAATCTGCACAGATGGCTGAGAAAGGATTATCCAATGGCCGATACCGCAAAGATCGTCGATCGCAGAAGAGAGTAAAGAAAAAATATCGTATATCAGCAGCGGGTTTTCAGAGCCGAAGCGTGAAATTTTCTATTTAATGGTAAGCATGTATACCATATGTTCGATGTTCCCCCTTATAAATAATTTTCGTCAATTTAATTATGAATCTGTTGGAAGATTTCAATAAGATGGGAGGTCGATCGGATTCTCTGTCTATCTGCAAGTAAATTTCGATTTGCTAGGTCCTAAGATTTTGTGTTAGGGCTTATAGGGAACCTACTTCTACTGTTGGTAAATGTATTACGAGTGACTCATAATATCGTATGTGATTTGGAATAGAAATAATAGATATTGTTTAAATTATACATCGCACTAAAGCTTTAGTTCTCCGGATTCCCTGAAATTTTGAACGACGTTAGATTGTAAGTACTATGGCTTAGGTTTGACCTAATTTTGATGTTGGAAAAAGTATTACTATTAATTTCAAAATATAATATTAGGTTAGAAATAGATATCTGCTGTAATTATTCTTTACATCAAAGCTTTCTTGGGGAGCTTCATTAAGGTATATAATGGATTACCGCGAGTCTATCTCCATAAAGATTCAGTCCATATAGATCTATGTTGTAATTAATTATACATTGCATCAAAATCTTTATTAATGGACGTTATTTCAAATTCTGAATGAATTATTACCAGTCTCATCTTTATAAAAGAATTAAAGATTTTTTTCTGAATAATTGTATGTTGTTCGTTTTTTCTTCCTCAAAGGTATTGGCTAATACAAGAGAATGTTTCTGAATATTTGTATAGGAATTACTGACATTTGAAGCCATTAGGTAGATTTTTTATCAATTTGCTTATATTTAATTGTTTTTTATTTTATTATATATATTAAATACACTAATGAATGAATTAATCACTTTTATTGATGACATTCTTTTTGAGTTCAAGTAGTTGAAAGTTTTTCTTTCGTTTACGTATGCTAACAAAATTCCTCCCCATTTCATATGGATTCTAAATCATCTTATAACAAAATTATCTAACTAATCAAAAAATCTTAATTCACTATTACATTCCTTAAAATACAATATCATTTAATTTAAAGTAGCCACAATGTTTTTTTTTTTCACTTTTAAACCTTTTGTTTTTATTTCCATGGGTAATTATATACTTTGTTTTTATCTCCGTTGATAATTATATACTTATTTATATAATAGTACAATACTTCCATGGGAGTTTATTTTTTAATAGAATACTACAAGTTTGTACCATGTCCGTACAATTTCAATACGTTAGCCATATTCTTTAAAATACAAAATCATTTTATTTAAAATAACCATAATGTTTGTTTTTTCACTTTTAAATTTTTTATTTTTATTTTCATAGTAATTAATTTTATATAATACAATTGGAATAATGTTTACATTTATATAGATAGGTAGGATTAGTTTATTAAAAAAATTATATATATTCCCAATAATAATTTCTCAATAATTTCTCACTTTAAAAATTGTTAGATCTCAGTAAATACAATTTACCTGGTATGTATTTGAAGATTGTATTGAATAATAACATTTATTTTTGAGCAATCTATGCACTATGTTCGCTCATCCAAATTCCTTTATGGTATGAGAGCCTGTATGGGCTTGACTCTCTCAAGGAAGAGCCCAGCAACATGAGAAAATTCTAAGAATTAAATCCATACTCTGTACATAGAGTAGGGGTGGGTTAGATATTATTTGTTTTTAGTGTGTTCCATATTTTTCAAACAAGCTCAGAGCCATTCCATCCCATTACTCTACTGTGCACACACCAATGGAGTTGTCATCCCATACAGACTCGAGGAAAATTGTTTTATCAGAATCTGTTTCACCACACAAATCAAAGAAATCACAAGGAGTATCAGAATTAGCGCTTGACTGAGGCTCAGACCTGCAACAGAACTCTGTAGCAAAGCATGCCAGGAATCCAAGGCGTTGCCGACTTTTCTTAATTTTTTTTTTCTACATCTATTTTGTACGGTAGTTATCGATAAAATGGCAGCATGTTGTTATGGCTGTATGTTTATGTTTGAAGTTTACATGTCAATGGACATCACTCATTTTTCCAACTGTGATTGGTTTGGATAGCACAGCTTTTGTTAGGGTCAAAATGTTGCGTGAAGATATTGGGAGATAGTTCCATTGAAAAACTTTTGACTTCGGTGGTTATTTTATTTAGAACTATTAGTTGTGAAAAGGAATATATTATTGATTATATCAATATTATGGAGGGCCGATGGATGACCGGTTAATCGATTAATCAGCAAAGAAATATAATTAAATCAGTAGTTTTGGACTTTATTGCCACAAAACATATTATTAATTTGATTATCATTAATTTGATTGATTTGATTGTGTGAATTTGTTAGATGTTGATGGGTTTTGCTGTGAGTTAAGTGTGAGATGTTATCAGATTCTTCTATGTAGAAAAGTGAGTTGCATAATTGACCTCTAAATATGACTAGTAATCAGACAACTCATAGTGTAATTAACTGCATTTTGATATATGAGAGTTTATCCATAGTGTAATTCAGTATAGATATTTTCCTTCAGAAAATCATGTAGAAGCTTCAATTATACAAATTTCATCAAAGATGGTTAGAAGCACTTATGTCTTAAATGAGTTCAATGAGAAGCTCAAACATCATGGTGGTGAAAAGAGCATTGTCCTAGAAACTTCGAAGTGGGGATACTTGTCCACTAAACTAGTGAGAAATATGTAACATATGAATTGCAATTTTTCATTTTTGTATTACTCTTTGTAATAATGTAATGTAAGAATTAAAGAAAAGGCTTGGAATAATTCTTACATTAATATATAGACAGGATTAATTTATTGATTGAATTATTTTGTTAAGATATATTCTCAACAATAATTTCTCACTTTAAAATATTTTGATCTCATATATTTATGAGACATGTATCTTAAGTTTATGAAGTTGAAAATAATTAATATTATTTTATATTAATGGAGAAATGGTTACACAAGTTGTAACGTATCTCCTTAGTTTAGGATTAGTTCCTACAATTTAGGAGTTTGTTTCCAACTTCCTAATTCCTAGTGTTGTACTTAATGATGTAATTCCTCATTCATGAATGTAGAGTAAACTCTGAGTGTTCTCTCAGTTTGAGTGCAGTCTCCGGGTGCAGTACTCACCTGTGAGCTGCAACTCCTTCTTTTCATTTCAGTGTCATTTTTATCTTGGTATCAGAGCTTAGAGTAGGGACAGCCTTTTTTTTTAGGATGCATCATTGATTACAGAACTGTAGTGGCGGAAGCGCTTACAGAAGTTTTTTTTTCGTAGATTCAGGTGGACTGCAGTAACACCTGAAGGATAGGTCTCAGATGACTGATCATCTCTGAGCAGAAGAAAAGGTTGGCGCGGTTTTAACGCGAACAGTCGCGCCATTGGCGCGGTTTTAATGCAAACAGTCGCGCCAACGCGCCAAAATTCGCGATTGGCGCGGAGGTACACGCAAAAAGCGCGCCAGGGCTGGTGATTCGCGCGAATTTCGATTTCAGCGCATTTTGGTGCGGCTTCTTCGCATCGGAGAAGCGTCAGGGCTGGTACTCGCACGCATTTTGATTTCGGCGAGGATTTTTCGCATCAAAGAAGCGCCTGCCTCTTTCTCTTTGGGAAGGTCTGCAATTTTTTTTGCAGATCGGCCTTGCCCGGTGGTGGCACATTGAAGTTCCTGATTTGCTCGGTGGCAGCAGATCGGACTTGCCCGGTGGTGGCACATTGGAGTTCCTGATCTGTTCGGTGGTAGCAGATCGGACTTGCCCGGTGGCGGCGCATTGGAGTTCCTGATCTGTTCGGTGGTAGCAGATCGGACTTGCCCGGTGGTGGCGCATTGGAGTTCCTAATCTGTTCGGTGGAAACAGATCGGACTTGCCCGGTGGTGGCTCATTGAAGGTACAATTTTTTTTAGAAAACAGTGGTCAGGATCTGGTATGTGGTAATCTTTTTTTTTTAGTGTGTCCTGCAATTATTCAGTTGATTTATTCATCAGAGGATCAAAAATTTTATCAATCCAATATGAATAACAGTATAGAATCGTATCTCCACGAGTCTGGCAAACTCGATGGATCGAATTTCTCCAACTGGAAATTCAAGATACAGAGTTTACTTGAAAGCGCAAATGCATGGTCGATCGTTACAGGAAGTGAGCTGAGACCAGGATCAGCTGCACAAGAACAAGACTGGGATAAAAGGGAGACAAAAGCAAAGGTCATATTGAAGATGTCCGTCAAGGACAATATTATCCCACATATTAGAGATTGTTAATCGGCCGCTGACATTTGGACGATGATTAAAAACCTATACGAGACACAAAATACAAATCGTGTCTTGTCACTCAAAGGCAAGCTGTTTGCGATGAAGATGGAGGAGAATGAGTCCGCTGCTGGATTCATTGCGAGAGTCAAAGACTTGAAGGACAGATTGGGAGATATCGGAGAGAAAGTTTCCGATTCAGATCTGGTCACGATCACATTGAATGGAATGACAGATGAATATCAGATGTTCATCACAGGGTTGGCAGCAAGGGAGAAAGCCCCTACGTTTGAAGAGTTGACAGGGATTCTACTACAAGAAGAAGAGCGACGACAAAATCTGAAATCACAGAGCAATGATCTTGCTCTGATGGCGAAAAGGCGACAGTACAGAGGGAAGAAGCCACAGCAGCAACAGCAACCACAGCAGCAGCAGAAAGGAGCCAACACATTTCAGAAGAGACCGTTTAAAGGTATGTCTGCTAATAACTTTCCCAACAAGAAATGTTTTTACTGTGGAAAACCTGGTCATGAGATTAAAGATTGTTATAAGAGGCAAGCAGACGAAGGAAGAAACAAACAAAGAAAACATAAGGGTTACTTTGTTGAGGAAGAAGAGGACCATAGCCACGAACTTCGACTATTTACAGCCGATTGTGCCCTTTCAGCTTCAAAGGGAGATGAGGACGACATATGGTATGTCGACTCTGGCGCATCCTCACATATGACTGGTAAGAAGGACTGGTTTGAATGTCTTGAAGAAACTTCACGTGGGTCGAAAATTTATTTAGGGGATGATAGTGGATATGAGATCAAAGGATATGGTGACATTCCGGTAAAATTACCTAGCGGTAACATTAGACACCTTAAAAATGTGTTGTATGTGCCCGGAATTAAGAAAAATTTGATCTCTGTCTCAATGATTACTGATCAGGACATGCAAGTTCAATTCTTTAAGACTAACTGTGTCATAAAGGATAGCCAGATGGAAACAGTTGCAACAGGAGTGCGCGTGGGGAGCTTGTACAGATTAGACATGAAAAGTATGACAAAGCAAGCAATGGTTGCAACCGGATCGACAGCTGAAGATCTCTGGCATCAGAGATTTGGCCATCTTAATCTGCAAGACCTCATCTTACTTCAGAGAAAAGGTATGGTTGATGGACTCCCTGTTTTCCATAATGTTAAGTTGGATTGTGATGGATGTGCATTAGGGAAAATGCATAGAGAAGAGTTCCCTTTGCATGTTAATGGAAAAGAAAGAGATGTCTTAGAACTGGTGCATACAGATATATGCGGATCTATGCAGACTAGGTCATTAGGAGGTGCATATTACTTTCTCTTATTTACAGATGATTGCACTAGGTTTTCTTGGATATACTTTCTGAGTAAAAAGAGTCAGACTTTTCAGTATTTTAAAGAGTTTAAATCTATGGTAGAAAACCAGACAGGAAAAAGGATAAAAATTCTCCGCTCAGATCAAGGGGGAGAATACAGGTTGGGAGAATTCATGAACTTCTGCAAGCAGCATGGGATTATTCAACAGTTCACAGTGCCCCACACTCCTCAGTAGAATGGAGTGGCAGAACGAAAGAACAGAACTCTTGTGGAGTGCACAAGGAGCATGCTTCAAGGTAAGGGTCTATCAAATGGTTTTTGGGCAGAAGCTATTAACACTGCTGTCTACTTAAAGAATAGGAGTCCTACTAAATGTCTAGGCTTCAAAACCCCTTTTGAGGCATTATATGGATTCAAACCAGCAGTGAGTCATTTAAGAATATTTGGGTCAAAAGCTTATGCTCATATACCTAAGGCAGATAGGAAGAAGTTAGATCCAAAAGCCTTGAAATGTATCTTTGTTGGATATGGCACTGAGTTCAAGGCATATAAGTTATTTAATCCCGTGACTCATAAGGTTTTTGCAAGCAGAGATGTCATATTTCATGAACAGGTTGAAGAAGGAAAGGATGACTCTAACAATGATTGGCACATTCCATTGCTAATGGAAGAAAACAGTGAGGATGATGAAGTGCAGGAGCAGAAACAAGAAGAAGAAGTAACAGGTAATGTAATCAATGATGCAAGCCCGGAGAAGGTTGAAATGGACAGATTTGAGGTAAGTCCCCTACCAAGGAGATCGAGTAGGAAGACTCAATTACCATCCAGATTGAAAGACTATGCATTAATGACAAACATTTTAAACATTGTAGAACCTGCAAATTATGAAGAAGCAAGTAAATCTGATGCATGGAGGGCTGCAATGTATGAGGAAATAGAATCAATAAACATAAACCATACTTGGGATTTGGTTGAATTGCCTGAAGGTAAAACCCCCATAGGATGCAAATGGCTGTACAAACCTAAAATAAATGCAGATGGGAGTATAGAAAAACTTAAAGCTAGATTGGTAGCAAAGGGTTACTCACAGCAAGAGGGAATAGATTTCGATGACACCTTTGCTCCTGTAGCCAAATTAAACACCATTAGAATGCTAATTTCCTTAGCAACAAAACATAAATGGTAGATACACCAGCTAGATGTTAAGTCTGCATTTCGGAATGGTGACTTGAAAGAAGAAATTTATTTAATTCAGCCTGAAGGTTTTGTGAAAAAGGGGCAGGAACATCTTGTTTGTAAATTGAAAAAGGCACTTTATGGTTTAAAACAAGCACCCAGGTCGTGGTATGAGAAGATTGACTCATTTTTTGTACAACATGGTTTTCATAGGAGCTTGAATGATCCAAATCTGTATACCAAGTTTAATAAACAGAGGCAAATTATTTTGATTTCTTTGTATGTAGATGATATGATCATAACAGGGGATGCTAACAATCTGATCAAAGAAATAAAACAGCAGATGTCACAAGTGTTTGAGATGAAAGATCTCGGAAATCTACATTACTGCTTGGGATTGGAGGTATGGAAAGATTCTAGACAGACTTTTCTTACACAAGGGAAGTATGCCAGAAGCTTGCTGGAAAGGTTCAGAATGGAGCAGTGCAGATCAGCAGCAACACCATTGCAACAGAACTTAAAGTTGAGCAGTGACGATGGTACTAAAGAGGTGGATGCCACTATGTATAGAAAGCTAGTTGGCAATTTGATATATCTCACTACAACTAGACCAGATTTGGCATACTCTGTTAGTATGTTGAGCCAGTTCATGTCGAAACCACTCGAAAGTCACTGGGTCGCAGCAAAAAGTGTGTTGAGGTATCTTAGTGGTACTAGTAATTATGGTATTTTGTACACTGACAATTCTGATGTTACTCTAGCAGGTTTTTCAGATTCAGATTGGGCAGGTAACTTGGATGATCGAAGATCTATCACAGGTTACGCTTTTAGCATTGGATCCGGGGTCATAGCATGGAGCAGCAAAAAGCAAAGTACTGTAGCCTTATCTTCATGTGAAGCTGAGTACCAAGCATTGTGTGCAGCCACATGTGAAGCTATCTGGTTGAGAAGACTTCTCAACGATGCAGGAGAAGAACAGAAAAAATCAACTATCATCAAAACTGACAATCAGAGTACCATCAAGCTTGCATACAATCCAGTTTTTCATAAAAATACCAAGCACATCGACACTCAGTTCCATTTTGTTCGAGAGAAACTACAGTCAAAAGAGATACTTGTTGAATATTGTAAAACTAGTGACAATATGGCTGATATATTTACTAAGCCTCTTGGGCGTGTAAAGTTTGAATTGTTTAGAAGGATGCTAGGAGTTCAGGATAATCCTTTCTCCATTAAGGGGGGAGTTGAAAATAATTAATATTATTTTATATTAATGGAGAAATGGTTACACAAGTTGTAACGTATCTCCTTAGTTTAGGATTAGTTCCTACAATTTAGGAGTTTGTTTCCAACTTCCTAATTCCTAGTGTTATACTTAATGATGTAATTCCTCATTCATGAAGGTAGAGTAAACTCTGAGTGTTCTCTCAGTTTGGGTGCAGTCTCCAGGTGCAGTACTCACCTGTGAGCTGCAACTCCTTCTTTTCATTTCAGTGTCATTTTTATCTTTATGATTGAATAATAAAAATTGTTGCCCAGCTAGCTATGCACTATCTCCACTCTTCCAAATTCCTTTATAATACTACAGGTTGATACTTCCATACTTCCATGGTAATTACTTTTATAGAATACCACACCTTCCTTTCCTATCAACGTCTAGCCAATTTCCATTTCTTATTGTCAATTGAAAATTTTCAATATGCAAACAAAATTATGTTTTTATTAATATGGTTAAGAGATAGAATCTAAAAGCAACAACGTTAATTTTTAATTTGAAAAATGTTAATATCATATTCCAAGTATCTAAATGTGTTTCAATTATGATTTTACACATTGAATAGTTTAGTATAAGGTTGCATACAAAAAGAAAACGACGAAAAATTGAACAGATTTAGTCACTACATTATTCTTAATTGAAAGTAAACCAGAGTAGGAATGAGACTTCAGTCCCACCCTGACTACCTTATATAAATTGAAACAGGTTTAGTCACTACATTATTCTTACTAATCTTACTATAAAGTAAACAAGAGTAGGAATCAGAGTTCCGTACCACCATGACTACCTTATATAAATTAGAACAGGTTTAGTTACTGCATTATTCTCACTATAAAGTAAACAAGAGTAATAATCAGACTTCGATACCACCATGACTACATTAATAGTGTATAGTATAACTAGATCATTTTATATAGTTTTACAAACCTTTAATAAAGTACGAGACATTAGCAGCATTCTCACTGTTGTTCGATTTGTGCCAAGGGTGAATCAATCACTAATATCTTTTTTCATTTACTATTGTTTGTGATTGAAAGGTAGGGGCTTTGCTTTGGAAGATCTATTTCTGTGACACATTGACCAACTTAGGAGACGATGCTCTCATTAGTATCATCGGTTCAAGAGAATGCATATAGTATTTTACTAGTTTCGCATTACTCGGTTCAAGAGAATGCATATAGTATTTTACTAGTTTGGCATGCTGAAGAAGGGTATCCTCGCCCAATGCGTGTTTTGATTTCAATCAAGGGAATTTCACCCTAAAACACCCAGCTATGAATATAAGTGAGATTTTCCATGGACATTACTTGATTAATGAAATGGTAGCTTTGGAATACGAAAATAAGATAAGGTATCCTGTTTAAAGTAAAAATTCGTAACTTAAAAGGAAGAGCTTCTCCTTTTAAGTATCTATATGCAAAATAAACCATCAATCCATTCAACCAAGTTGGAAACATTTTGGAAAGTTATATTAAACCATTGCAGGTTTCAAGGTTGACAATCCCAAAGCTTGGACCTTGAACCACCCATTTCCGCGAGAGATTGTTGATGGAGGTGGCCCAACCCTTATGAATTTCTCTCTAAATGGAATCATTAACCTAAGGATTAAATACCATTATTTTCTTACTATCCAGCATCCATACAGGAGCATGGTCGTGAAAGAAAAAGGCATGTTTTTAGGTCAAAATCCTTAGGATTATGCCTTGAAATATTAGCAAATTTCACATGTCACATAGCATTAGACATTCAGCTCATTCATTAACATAAGAGTGTAATAATGATGTGGTTGTGGAAAATCCTTATTTCAAATGAGTAATTGGTGTTAAAATGTAATTTTGTGGCTTGGCCAAATAAGTTTCCAATCACTCATGCGGATGAAATAAATGAGATTTTTCTTTGAACCGTTTGATTATATAAATTATTATGAATAGAAATGAATTTAAATATATAAATGTGTTTTTTCTTTTAGATGGAATAATTAGACAAGAAGTGAGATATGGTCCCAATTCCATGTTTGAAAGGGTATAATTATATGTATTAGATTTTTTTTTTAAAATGGGTTCTATGTGCTAGGGAGGGAATGATATCCCCATTTATAGTATATTTTTAGTATCAAATATTTTGGTTTTTATTTTTATTTTAGTATGAAATATTTTGGTTTTGTTTTTGAACTTAGTATGAAATATTTTGGTTTTGTTCTTGACATATTTTTTATGAATAGAAATTTTATATGAAGATAAATTTGGACTATCAAACATACTTTCTAGATGGAAACATTTTTTCCTAGGGCTTAATTGTAGAGTAACAAGAATTTTTTATTGTTCTTTTTTTTTTAAGGTTGATTTTGGTTCTCCATTTTAAAATGTGATACTGGCAATAACACCTCTTTTTATTGAATGTGAAAAATCCTACTTGTTGAAACTCTAACTTTAAGAACTTTATCATATTGCTAAAAAAAAAAAAGGCTTACAATCAACCTTTGAACTCAAAATTGGTATTATCAAAAGGATATTTTGTTTTTCAAAGTTTCATGTTACTACTATGATTAAAGAAAAAAATACTTAACACAATAATTTTTCATTATTATCAGTCCAATACGGGGAGATATGTCCATTAATATTACATTTAAAAATAATAAAATAATAATTTTATTCTCACATTCAAAGGTATTAATATTGAAAAAATATTTCAATATGAGTAATAAATAGATTACTTTAATATATATTTTAATTTTATATAATATTTATATCAAGTCTGATAAACTAATTCAGAATGAAAATTTTCTAATTTCTTCTATAATTTCTTTCTTCATTTTACTATGAGGGAGTTGTCTAACTCATTCCGTTCTAAACATAGAATTGATACGTGGTATCTTAAAAAAAAAAATGATAATAATAAACTAGCAATTGCACCACATGTTGCAAAGGAAACACCATAAGGCAAAAGCATAGGGAATAGTAGCATAGAATATAGAAGTAATTGTTTTTTGCAATTTTAGTCATTTACTAGAGCTTCTCTTGACAAAACTTTGAACTTAAAAATCCATTTCAAAAACACAGAGGTGATCCATGTCAAAACCTTAAAATAATAACAATTTGAGACCAATAAATGCATTCTTGGAATGAAAATCACAAAACAAGATGCATTATTTTGTAGAAAAAAAGTTATTCATTTTCAAAACACTCAAAGGTGATCCATGTGAAAACCTCGCAAAATAATAACTATTGGTGACCAATAAATGCATTCTTGGAATGAAAATCACACAAAATATGTATTATTTTGTAGAAAAACATCTATTGAGAGTATTCAAGTAATGAAAAGTGTAAATAGCATCTATGTTTGTTATTACGAAAAGAAGAGAAATAAATAGCACTGATCACCAATATTCTACATGCTATCCATTGACCTTTTTTGTATTAAAGTAATGAACAGTATAAATAGTATCTATGTTTGTTATTAAGAAAAGAAGAGAAATATATGGCATTGATCACCAATATTCTACATGCTATCCAATGACCTATTCTACATGCTATCTAATGACCTTGTTTAAAAATTTATAGACTAAATAGCATCTATGTTTGTTATTAACAAAAGAAAACAAACACATAGCCGTGATCACTAATATTGGACATGATATCCAATGACCTTGTTTAAAAATTGACAAACTGGATTAGTAGTTTCCCATAATAAAGCAACATAAACACCAAAAAAACAAACAAATATCTAATCTCCCATGCAACTGATTTCCATGAATTTAAAATTACTAGGTAATTTTTCTTCAATTTTGACTTGGGATATGTAACCTTTCACTTTTTTAAAAATTACTTTGAAATCTTTAAATATTACCTTGATTACTTTTTTAAAAACAAATTTGAAATCTTTAAATATTACCCCGATTTCTTATAAAAACATGGAAATAATTTGAACTATGCCTAATTCTATTTTTTAACATGAAGAATATTATTTAAGAAAATATTCTTTACCTTAACTATCGGCTCTTAAAAATCGCTTAACTCCATGACGGTGTGCAAATATTCAACCAACCACAACATAAATGAAAATACCAAGAAATCCATACATAGGGTGGTTTTCATCCCTGGCATTACCAAAATAATATAACATAGATGGCCACGAAATAAATACAGTCATAAAAGAGAAAAAAAAGCACAAAAATAAAACCCATAAATGGGGAAAATATGAAATGGGTGAACATCAACACTTTGGCTCTTTATTTGTACAAAAATACGTAAATACCTAACGTTGTTACCATATTCACTACCATGAGTTAGTGCAACTTAGGGCATGTTTTATATGAATGAAAACCAAGACATGCCATTCAACATCAACACTCTGGCTCCCCTTTTCTACAAAGTTAAAAAAGAAACCAAAACCTTGTTTAATATCAATGAAAGCTAAGATATGCATGAATTCCTATTTGCAAGATTTTGATTTCCTATTATGTTGTATTTTGTTTTTTTTTTCTTATAGTAATTTTTCCTGATATATTTTTATATTGTATTTTGAGTTAGATTTGTTTTTGGTTATGGTAAATATTTGGTACTATTCAATAAACTAATAATTGGTTTATTAAATTACATTTTATCTATTAAATATTACACTATTTTCATGTTATAGAGAATAAAAAAAATGTAAAAATAAATAAAAGCATATTGCTGTTAGTCATCATTCACATATTAATCTAGTCAACATTCACATATTAACATATAACTTTTGTAAAATCGTTAAAAATAGTATAGATTAAAATTTAAATATAAAATTTTATATGCAATATACCATAAAGAAACCATAGTTTCCAACAATGTGTTAAATCCATTTATTTATATTTGTAAATTAATGCCCTAGACCAACCGTTTCCATCCTTTATTCTATTTTCTGCAACTTCCAATTAACATTTTCAATGGAGGAACCACAAAAATTTACTTTGTTATCATCATTATGATTATATTGTCCTTAGGTTGTGGATTACCGCTTCTGAAAACATGTTCTAGTAAAAGGAGTTCAGGTTCAAAACTCCAAGCCTCAACAGTTGGAGTCAATTATTTCAGATAAGAACAGTGAGATCCCGGATAAAAAAATTCTATGTTTTTCGAGAAAAAATAGAGAGATTCATGACACTCTAATGGAAACCATCTTGGTTTAATATTCAACACCCAAATTACACGGAGTAGGATTGAAATTGGTAATTTTGACAATTTTCAATTTGACAACATAAATAATGTTGTTATTGTGTAATGATGAATGCTTTCAAATAAGAAAATTGAGATCCACGAAAACAAATTATAATATTTCCTATTAAAAAAAGAGAGATATGGGACACTCTAATGGAAACTGTCCTCGGTTAAAAATTAAAATTAAACACCCAATTGACACAGTGAGATTGAAATTGGCAATTTTGACAATTTATGACAACATTACACAATTTTGTTACTGTGGAAGGATTTCTGAACTACATGAAGATCTTATGATCAAGGAGAATGAATCTCACAATCCTCCATGATATGAGTGGCATCGTCAAGTTTTTCATATGTCCATTGTTCCTAGATTGAAGATGTAAAACATAGCTCAGTGGTTTCGAAGACACCTCTATTCAAAATGATACCTCTTCTTCGTCCACCTAGTGCTGGAAAAACTACATTGCTAACAACTCTAGATCTCGATCTCAAAATAAGTTTAGGAATAATTCTAAGAAAGACAATACTCTAATAATTGTAATCAAAATTTGAGATAAACAGGTTAACAAATTTGACATTGTTCTTTGCTATCAAATGTGCCCAAAACTACATTGCTAACAACTGTAGCTGGAAATCCTCGTCGTGATCTCACAGTAAGTTTGGGAATTATTACAATATTGTAAGATTTGTAGTCAAAATTTTAAATATGCACTTCTTTTATTGTCTTGACATTAAAATTAAACAAGTTTCCATGTAAATAAATTTTACTTCTTACACAAATATCGTCTACTTTTATAGGAACTCATTAACTGAATTTGTGCCTCATAGAATGTATGCTTATATTAGTCAGCATGACTTGCACATTGCTAAAATTACAGTAAGGGAAACATTGTTTGGAGAAAAATACGGTTAGTGGTGAGTGTTTGTTTATTTTTCAATCAACGACCCACCATTTTCACTTTTAATATTCACCATAAGTTTGGGAATTATTTTAATAAAGAAAATATAGTAAGATTTGTAGTCCAAATTTTAAATGTGCCCAACTTATTTTATTGTCTTGACATTAAAATTAAACAAGTTTCCATGTAAATAAATTTTTTTTCTTACAAAAATATCGTCCACTTTTATGGGCACTCGTTAAATGAATTTGTGCCTCACAGAATGTAAGTTTATATTATCCAGCATGACTTGCACAATGATGAAATTACAGTAAGGGAAACATTGGATTTCTAAGGGCGTTGTCAAGGTGTTGGAGCAAAATACGGTGAGTGTTCGTTTAGTTTTTCTCAACGGCACACCATTTTCACTTTTAATATTTACCAGATGTTTACGCATTTTTGTAAGAACTTTTAAGATCTAAAAAGAAAGCCAACATCAAACCAGTTTTGGATGTCGCCGAACTTCATGAAGGTAGATTTTTTTGTTGATGAGGAGTGGTAATATTCAGCACTTCAATTAATTATTGATGATTCGTGTGTCCTCAATAGGGTTTTGGTTTGGTTTGATGCAAAAGCTGGGTGTTTATTATCAAGATTCAAACCTCTAAAGACATCCTTTTTCCCTAGTGGGCCTGTCTTGCCCATTCAAGCAGGAAGAGAGTTACCATGGGTGTTCTAAGTAGGAATAGTTATTTTGCATGACCATAAATTTTAATTTAATAATATCCTAGTGCCAAATAAATTTTCTTGATCAGTTACATATTCTTTCTACCTGAAAGTTGCATAAAACAAAACACATATTCACTTGAAAGAATGAAAACCCAAAAATGAAAAATTCATGATGGTTCCTGCAGCTAGGATCAAAAGTTGCATAAAACAAAACACATATTCACTTGAAAGAATGAAAACCCAAAAATGAAAAATTCATGATGGTTCCTGCAACTGGGATCAAACTCCAATAGGTTTGTTATGTTACCCAGATTTCACCAACTACGCTAATAGGAAATCCCTCTAATCCCTCTAGGATTTGTACGGTGGATTTCAGTACAATGTCCAAATTTGTATTCTCATTAAAAAAAAAAATTTATTCATAAATAACAATACACAACACTAAGGTTTCCACTTGAAATTGAGGGGACGGTTAATGAAATAACCTTAAGGTTTCCACTCGAAATTGAGGGGACGGTTAATGAAATAAGGGGATCTCAACGACCATGCATGCCTTCATATGTCTCTCAATTCGTGGCAACCACAACAAGGTTCCATAAATCAACGACAAATAAAGCGTAGTGGAGTTAAATAAATTGATGGATATGATAATCCAATGGATCATATTATTTGAATCGTGTAACAAAATGATCTTAGGGCTCATGAATGCACACAGTGTCACATGAGGGAGTTCTTCTCATTGCAACTATGTGACAGGAAGTTTAATAGTTTAAAAAATGCAGAGAAAATAATGTGGCAGATACAAATAACTTATATGTACCCCAACAGAATCATCGGGCAAGCCAACTTCATATAAGCAGCCCATTTTAACCAGTTTTGTAAAGAACTGCTACAGTAATAATGTGTATTAGAACAAAATTAAAATCACATACATGTATGCCCAAGAAAACAGTGATGAACCTCGAGGATTCTTAATTTCAAATCACTAAATACATTAACTGAAACTGCACCAGGTTAGTCCCCAGGCATAGGAACAGTCCTTGGAAATCCGCTGATTTGAAGAAAACATAGTAATAACCAGCGAACCGAATTAGTAATTAACCATAGACAGAAAAACACACTATACAAATATATTTATTTAAATAAATTCATATCCTACATTAACAATAGTAAATCGAACAAATACATTAAACTTTCCAGAACCTAGCATATGGGTTTAAACCCTCTACTACCACTACGCTAGAAAAGGACCATCGAACTCAGCATATTACTCATGGAAATGAACAGTAGAGATTAACTAACCCTTACCATTTTGACCCACTAAGTTCAAGCATTCAAATAGCTTATGCTGATAATAAAATGACAGGATCTGTATAAATCTTATGGCCTCAATGATTCTTATGGTTTCAGAAGCTAAAACCATCAGAGATAAGAACCTAACTAAAGTGGGGGACTATTGAATCTCTTCCATTGCCGAGCGGGGGTAGATTCGACCACTAGAGTTGGCGTATCAAAACAACTCATATTAAGTTAAATCCTCATCATATGAGTTAAAATTATAAAAAGAGACTTGCAGAACTTGATTCTAATTAACCACTTATCCAATGTCGACTTATCCAATGTCGATCATGAGCGAGGATTTCTTTCTCTTGACCAAGAGTCACAATATGAAGTTGCATAGCAGAGAAAACCTTTGGTGTAAAAGAGATCAAAAAGTTGAAGACTTCAAAAGTCCGAGGGTTGTTTGTTTGGAGTCATTTCACAACAGAAGAAGGTACGATAAGTCACTGGTAAACTCAACACAGGGTAGGATCACGAAAACAATAGAGAACCTCAAGTTTGTGAGAAAGTACGGGTAGAGCTGATCTGCAAATTTTGGCTGTGGATGTGGTTGACCAAAGGCATGAAATCAGAAAAGCTCTTCGGAGTGCTGTGTATTTAGCCCCTCTAGCTCATAAATTGATGTATGTGCTATTTTTTCTTTTCTGAGGACTTTCTTGTCACGAGAGGTACAAGGATCGAATTAGCAGAATCAAGATCTGCTGATGCTCGCGGCTAATGCTAATGGGGAGGGTGATCAGGAAGGCGCGAGTGCCGTTAACTAACTTTGGCAAGGACGGATCTATTGCCACCTCGCCAAGTAATACCGAAAGGGTGATAAGGAAGCGATGGTCGCTAACTAACTTTGGCAAGGCCGGATATGTTGCCACCTCGCCAAGTAATACCGAATTCAACGATGTGTTGCCACTCACCAAACAATACCGAATTCAAATCAACGTGTGAGGATATCTTAATCGTCTAACAAAAAATATAACGATGCAAATGAAGGACAGGTAAGCAACAGGGGAGTTTTTTTCAAATAAATATGCCTTACGGCGTAAATATTCTTAACCATAACTGAAATTTTTAATGTAGTAACATAATTTTATATCAATTTTATATAGAAATAGAAAAAAGTAATTAAAAATTAAAAATACTTGAGTTTTTCAAGTAGAAAGAAAGTATGCACTTTTCTTTAATTCTTTTTTAATATTTCAATAGGCAAAGTAAATAAAATAATTGGATATATATATATATATATATATATATATATATATATATATATATATATATATATATATGAGACAAAATGTGTCACATATGAATATTTTATTATGCTCTTATTTTGTAGGGGATATTCCTTATTTAAAAAGTATCATTAACAAAGCTTGATATGCACATTTCCTAAAATATTTCAATATCAAATACAAATATATATGAGGTATGTATTTTTTATTCTATTGGTAGATGCTTTTCAATTAAGGAAATATATATAAAGAAGAATCATATTCCATAAATACATTTTTTTTTAATTTTCAATATGAGTGAGACATTTATTTAAAATGGTATTAATAACCAAAAAAATTTTAAATTGTTGAGATTTATCTAAAAAATAGTGATGTATTTTTATTTTTTAATTTAACTGAAAATTTATATAAAAATTCCCAAAGCACCTACCTTGACATGATGTAAATTTACACGAAAGGGGCTACAAATACCACTATACTTGGCACATTGAAAGTGCTACCATCACTTCTTTGATCATGGAACGTAGTCCAGACATGGTTTAACACCATATGAATATTGCAAGCGGGATAATGAACTAGAGTAGGACTCAACAAGAGAATTTTGTCATAGGAGGATAGCAAGAGGAAAAAAATAATTATAAATATTGCAAGCTAGAGTAGGACTCAACAAGATAATTTTGTCATAAGAGTATAGCAAGAGACAAAAAAATGATAGTAAATATTGCAAGCTGACCATTCTATATAAGGATCATCCAACATCCCCTTCTCCTCAAAATTTTGATGTATGTAAAGGTTTGTAATATATAACCTATTTTAATAAGTTTCTATTTACAATATTCTCTAGTTAGACTAGGTGCTAAAAACCTAGGACTCTGAACTTATGTTACTAGTCCTATTTTTTTTAGGGAAGAAATTTTTGGTCCATGTAATCATCATTTGACTTAATGTAAAGTGCATATATATATATATTAAAAAAATAAAATCTAACGAATTATAAATATTTTTCAAGTTTTATACTCTAAAAAAATTATATAGTAAAAGATTTGATACTTTTACTTAATAAATTGAAATTTAAATTAAATTTATAATTGTATAAATATGTTAAAATTTAAAAAAAAGCAAGACTTTTATTTATTTATTTTTAAATTCCTAAAATTTCATTTGAGAAAAACAACATATATATTTTAATTACTTTTATATTCATAAAAATTGTTTGAAAACAATAAAGCATATATCATTAAAAAAACAAAAAAATCAGAAGTGAAAATATTTGAACTGAAAAAATATCATAGGAAAATAATAAAAAATTAGTCAACTTGAGAAAATATAATAAAAGTCGAGTTCCCACACCATAGGCCTTATTTTTCGTTTTTCTTGAAATGTATTTCATTAGATTTGATTTTAACCCTTTAATAATATATCTAATCGCTTAATTTAAAAATATATATTATTCAAACTTTTTTGTTTTCTTGTTATTATTATTATTATTTTTCAGTTAGCTTTTTAAATATTTTTTTCCAACTATTTAACGAAAAGTGCACAGGAATTATAAAAAGAAACCATATAGATGGTATTTGAGTGTGTTTTTTTATCTTTCTTTTTGGGCAATATAAAATGTTTTAAATTTTTAATAATAATAAAAAACAAAATGTTTTAGTTTATTAATAAAAAAAGTGTTAATTTTTTATTTGGTCAATGATTAGTATGCTTTCGACACCCATACATGTATTTTTAGAATTAAGGTTTTTAGTTTCATATAATAATTCTCATCAAAGTTATTGAGAGTTCTATATTTGGAGCATTATGTCATGATATTTACAATTCAAAAATTCTTTAACCTTAAAATTCATTTTCTTTGTCGTTGAAGTGCATACTTTCAGGCAAGCGGATTGTGAATCCATCACCATAAAAAGGATAAGTTTTTTGAATGTAATTGTTGGATTGGTAATTTGGTTTACTAGGAAGGTCTACTCTCTCATAAACATTGTTTGAGACCAAAATATAGGGGGTTTCACCCTAATCCACAGATTTTTAAGGGAAGTTAAATTTGATGTAGATTCTAAATTATGAGATAAGCCCTTACAAAATAGTCATTGGGAAAGTGATGGGATAAAATACCAATTCAAAGGTTTGACACATTAATGAAATGTTATAGGGATAAAATAATACTTCAGATGTGTATGCTAGTGCATTGTTCTTAAAATAATGTACCATTATGGTACATGTGACATAAAGGCTACCATAAATTATGAAACAAACATTCAGATTATTATTATTAATCTAAGGGAAAGTAAAGGAAATAATTCCATGACCTACCACATAGAATGGCTATTATCTCTTGATGTTGAAATCTCTACCTCTATACTGTAACGACCGTAACTCCCACGGATGGTTGGGGTGGAGGCTTAATACCACGAGGTGTGCCACTTGAATTAAATCATTTGTCTAATAGTGAGATAAATACCAATTATAATTTTGGTACATGATGCACTAATGTCCTTAATTCATGGATGGTTTTAGGATGAGATGTAGCTTCTTTGACCTCACTCTTCCTACTTATGAGGTCCATGGGCTATAAGTCCATAAATTACTATATGAAATGCCCTCTTATGGAATTGTACATTTGTTGTTGGGATAATGATGTAGTACCATCATTTATTTTTTATTTTTTATTTTCACTCACATTCAAGAAGGTTGTTCTCACCTTATCATCATTACAATGTGAAATTTATAATTTTTGAACTTAATGGACATGTTCTTAAGTAAAATTAAATTGAATGCAAACCCAAAAAAATATATGGACCATTTATATTGAATTTTAGTTAAAAAGTATATCTTAAGAACCTATTTGTGAAGTTTGGTTGACTAAGGAGGAACCTCCTCATGGAATAAACATTTCCAAAAGGAAAAAATGTTGGGCCTTATAGATCAAGGCACTCACATCTAAATGAGCTTATCCATGAGGGTAGGTATTGACAAAAAACTGCATCCTTTAAATGATATTATTAGCCTACATGTGGGACAATTGCATAACTCATGAGTTTATCATATTGGGGAAGGATAGCGATAGTCCTTAGCTTATCATATTGGGGAAGGATAGGGATAGTGACATAATTATATCATTAACGACATTGGGAAATGGTATGCTCACCTAAAAAGGAACTAAATTTTACGTATATGTTATATTATTTGCATAAGAAGACCAATGTGTAATTTTTTGCACTATTTGTAGTAGATATGACATGGAAGAGATGGATCCCCCTTAATTTGGTGTGTTATCCCTCATATTTTTTCTATAAGGGGTCTATTGATAGAGAAATATTTAATAGGTTTTTATTCAGTGACTTTCCATAGTATGTTTTTTTCCTTTCGTACTTTTATGGCACATGTTTTTGAAGTCCATGGTAATGTAACTCAAATGAAGGACTATAGCTGTATTCTAATCTAGGGTTAGTGGATTAGGGGGATATAGTACATATTGTATTGTAACACTATAAAGATATATTGTATATGAAGAATCATTATAGTTATTCCCATGGGGATTTGGATTGAGGATTAATGGGTGAAATGTTAATAAACTCCTTGGAATAGGTCATTACTTCAAATCACTGGATGGTGTGGTCCCACTTGCCTATCCTAGATAAAAGAGGAGATAGATTCTATGTTTTCTTGTTTAGTTTTCTAGGGTGAAAAAATTTTGTTAAAAGTTTGTATGTGCCATTGCATTTATTCTATTTTGATTAAGAATAATTTTTCAAAAATTAGTTGTACAAGGTTAAAAACAATAGTCAAGGCCAACATATAAAGGCTTCTTCGTTGAAATACCAACCTCTAAATAAATTATCCATCAGTATAATATTACACCATTATACAAGCCTTTCATATGAACATACCAGAATAATTATTTCATTTGGAACAACATTGAAGAAATTCATCATCCAGTACATTATGTTAATTTTAAATTAATAGTATTGTTCCCTAAGGTGCCCACATATAAGGTGAATTTTGCATGAATACAATCCTATATAGTAATACGAAAACTTCAATTAGAATTATTAAAAAGGTATGGGTTAAGGTACTAATTTCAATGTTTGGTTAATGAAGGATGGGTCTCATGGGTAATATAGTAGTTCAATGCAAAAATACCATGGGACTAAGCTATAAAGGATATGTATCTATGGAACACAGTACATCAAGTCAACCCAAATAATGAGATGGGATCTCCAATAAACATTTATATTGTAAGATTGGTTCAACGACCTAATTTATTTCTATGGTGTTCTATGGAAGGATATCATTACCTAGTGCACTATTTTAGGTTTAAATGCAACAAAATATTCCTTGAAGCAACTACTCTTGAAGAAAATCAGGGATATAGGTTACATATATCATGATACACTACCTTTAAGTTGAATTGTTACCCTTTTAGTGGAAAAATATCCTAATCCAAATATATGGAAAATCAAGTAAGGCTTTCCCCTACCAACCTGTTCTTCAAATGTAAAATGAAGGTTATTTTTCCTTGACTTACCTAGCTCTGAGTGACATGGAAAATTAAATCATACTAGGACTGATAAATATGTTTTCAATATGGAATCTGATCCGGATTTATGCAAGAACACAACAAAATACACATATAGCCATAGATACAGAGATGCAGCCGAAATAATTCTTCATTTTACTATAATCAAATGACTGAAATAAAATAGCTAGGGTGTTGGTAGCGTATCTCTGAGAAGAGATGTGGCGGCTACAGGCCTCTAAACTATGTTACATAACTGAAAGTTGTTTACATACAGAATGGAAATAAAGAGCTAGGGCACTGGTAGGCTTATCTCTGAGAAGAGATGTGGCAGCTACAGGCGAATGAACTGTGTTACAAAAAAACTAACTGAAACATGCTTATATAAATAATGGAAATGGATGAGCTAGGGCACTGGTAGCGTATCATTGAGAAGAGATATGATGGCTACCAGCCCTTGAACTGTGTTACAATGAGGCTCGAGGGCCTATTTATCGTTGAGAAACAATGTAAAATCTGAAATGTCCAAAAACCTAACCCTAGGAGATGAAGTGCCAAAACTGTGGGCCCCATTTGGGTAAGTTGGTGTTTCAACTTCTCAGGGACGTAACTTTGGCATCCGTTCTCTGTTTGACGTGCTCAATAGCTCGTTAGAAAGATCTATCCGAGGACTAAAACTTTTGAGTGAGAAACATTGGTCTATGACCCATGTGATCCCCTTTTTCCCAAAAAACATCATTTAGAGCCTCAAAATGGCTCCGGAGGTTCAGGACCTGAAAAATGCTAAAAATAGTAAGTTGTGCTGAAAAATACAAACTAAAATAACTGATGGTGGGGGTTCAAATGGACTCGGTGGGTGGCCATCAATATCCACCTGCATCATTAAGTCCCCAAAATGGCTCCGGGTGTGTAGGACCCAAAAACCTGCTAAAAATAGTAAGTTGTGTTGAAGCTGAAAAACTTAAAGAATTGATGATGCGGGTTCAAATGGAATAGGTGGGAGGCCATCGATATCCACCTGGATCATTCCTCCCTCCTTAGGAAGCAATGGTCTCCATTGTGTTAAGTTCCTCCATGGGGGGGGGGGCCCTGGCGAACTTTCTATTGGATTTGTCCAAGATGTCGCAGACCTGTTGGAAGACATGCTGGATGTAGATGTGCCACCGGTGGGTAGCCGTTGAACGATGTAGAAAAAATTATCCATCATTTCATTCCTCTATTTCTCAACGGCCTCCTCGAGCAAGATTTTGATAGGATCTTCTGCTCCCTTGTTTTTTTTTCCTTCAGCCATGGGGGGTTGTCAGGGTTGTGAGGTTGAACTCCTTAGATACTAACCACGTTGGGGACATGAAACGAAAAACAGAGAAAGAGAAGACTCGCTCTGATACCACTGATCCAGATTTATGCAGGAAAAAAAAATAATACACATATAGCCATAGATATAGAGATGCAGCGGAAATAATGGTTCATTTTATTATAATCAAATGACTAAAGTAAAATAGCTGGGGTGCTAGTAACATATCTCTGAGAAGAGATGTGGCTGCTACAGGCCTCTGAACTGTGTTACATAGCTGAAAGTTGTTTACAGACAGAATGGAAATAAACATCTAGGGCATTGGTAGGCTTATGAACTGTGTTACAAAACAACTGACTGAAACATGCTTATAGAAATAATGGAAATGGACGAGCTAGGGCACTGGTAGCATATCCCTAAGAAGAGATGTGGTGGCTACAGACCTATGAAATCTCTTACAATGAGGCTTGAGGGCCTATTTATTATTGAGATATAATGGAAAAAACTGAAACGTCCAAAAACCTAACTCTAGGAGATGAAGCGCCAAAACTGTGGGCCCCGTTTGGGTAAATTGGTGTTTCAACTTCCCCGGGACGTAACTTTGGCATCCGATCTCTATTTGACGTGCTCAATAGCTCATTGGAAATATCTATCTGAGGAGTACAACTTTGGAAATAAATTTCCTGGTTTTCCCAAAAAACATCGTTTAGGACCTCAAAACGGCTCCAGAAGTTCAGCACCCGAAAAAATGCTAAAAATAGTAAGTTGTGCTCCAACTTAAAAAATGAACAAGTTGATGGTGGGGGTTCAAATGTAATAGGTGGGTGACCACCAATATCCATCTAGATCATTAAGGCCCCAAAATGGCTCCGGGAGTGTAGGAACCGAAAACCTGCTAAAAATAGTAAGTGGTGCTGAATGTTAAAAGTTGCAAGAATTGATGGTGTGGGTCCAAATGGATTAGGTGGGTGGCCATCGATATCCACCTGGATCAGAATCACTATAATAAAACTCATGTAGTAAATTAATTTCTTCATTTGGTTCATTTTTCAATGATATACTATGTAATATATTCCTTCTGGCCATAATATGAGGTAAAATACTTTCAAGCATCAACATTGAATGAAAATTTCCTATGAATGGGTGAATACATGAAGATGGGTTACACTTTTGGGTCAAATGTAGCGATGCAATTTAAATTTGTTTGTCTTTTATTGAATTTAAGCCCTAAAAATTCATACAAGAATTGGAATTTTGATTCGGAATAAAAAGGCAATTTATGGAGAATTATGTTGTCATAATGATTTTTTTTGCTAAAAAAATTAGTTTCATATAATACGTCAATTTTCCATTAAACAGAATGTGTTTCCTTGCCATTTTTCACACATTTTAAGAGGTATGTGTGTGATCCTATAGCATCATTTAGTCTAAAGTGTAATTTTTAACACACGCACACACACACACACACACACACACACACACACATATGATGATGATGATGATGATGATGATGGTGATTGTTAACGTCCACTCAGACCAATATTTCGTCTATCGGACCTAAAGAAAAGAGTTATTTAGTTTGATTTAAGATTTTATTCCTATGCTCAAAAAGCTTGGAGAGAAGCCTCCCGAGCTCACTATAATTTTGACAACTTAAAAGGCTAGGAAGGTCAGTATTGTAACAAAGATTATGAAATTGAGCTCTAATGTGGTTGTACTCGAGGCATTCTAAGAGGAAGTGATTTTCATCCTCGATGTTCATATTCTCACAGAGATGGCAGATCCTTTCCATCCATGGTGTTTTAGGAACTATCCAACGACCCGTTTCACTATGGAGCTCATGAGAGTTCGTTCTAATCTTGGCTATATTAATTTTCTTCTTTCAGCTAGTTAAAACAGAGAGACACTTTTGATCTTCTAGGGTGGGGTTGATGACCTCCTTATAATATCTTAATTTCTTTTAGCTGCTAGATCTTTCTCACACCACATTTTTTCTTTGAACTTAGAAGTAATATTTTTTTTAATGTTATTAATGTTTTGCAATGAAACATTCTTTTTGAACTCCCAATGGTTTAACCAGGCCCTGGTGTCTTTATACCAACCCTGTTTAAGCCTTAGGTGGTTTTGGCTGGAATTTAAAGTTATCTTAGGAAGTCTATGGTCTCCTATGCTATTGATCTTGTGCTTGTACAACAAAAGCCTAATGATATCTAGGCTCTCGATAGGGGAAAGACCCACTTATATAAGGATAATAGGATAGGGTATATTGCTTTTAATTTTAAGGTTATAAGTTATAAAACGCTTTTGGATTTGCTCAATATTTCTCCAGGATTCTCTAGAGATGCTGCAACCGAAACCTCACATCCATATAAGATAGCAAGAGTGACTAAAGTTTCAAAGAGGAAATTCTTTCTATCCCACATTACAAGGTTTTCCGTTTTACAATTATTTTGAAGACGAAAATAAGCTTTCCACCCCTTGTTATATATGTATGTATGTATGTATGTATGTATGTATTAGCATGATATACACAGGGAGAAATAAGTTTTACATATTAAAAATTAAATTTTTATGAAAAATTACATTTTTTTCGAAGTTCGAAAAGTAATATTGTAATTGCATTTTTCAGACAGAAGTATTTATGTAAGGATTTTTTCAACTATTAAAACAATTTAAAAAAACCAAGAGTACCCTTTTTAACATGACTCGTAAATGAATATAGTTGTATTTTCTGAAAAAAACATTGTATATATTTTATGTTATTGATATTTTATTCAGCCTCTTTAAAATTGTCCAAAAAAATAACAAACATTATGTGTAAAAGAAATTAAATGAAAAATATCATTTGAATTTGAAAATTTCAACCTCATATGCGATTGGATAGAGGATTCCTTCATGAATCCAACATGACCAACTCCACCACCCAAGGAAACAAAGTTCCCTATGTCCACTAGAGTAAAAAATGGTGTCGTAGAAAACTTTGTAGAAGGCGTGCTAAAATTGTGGTTTTTAGGACCTCAGAAGCTCGATCGAGCGCTTAAAATGCTCTATTAAGTGCTTAAATTTTAAATTCAAATAGCTAGATCTAGGGTTTCCTAAACCCTTGATCGAGTCATTTATGTGGTTAACTAGGAACTCCATCGAGTAATGGAGCTTGATCGGTCCTCTATAAAAAAAATTCAAATCCTTATGTGAATCCCATAATCCTATAATTTAGCTTTAGAATCAATAAATATGTAAAATTTAATACATTAATAATTTAACCAAGTTTATATGATATTATTTACTAAAAATGAAAATTCAAGTGGTTATAGGTTATGAACAACATTAGAAAATTTTTATGTTAGTTCATCGAGAGGCACATTCTACAACCTAGTAAGGGGACAATGTGTAAGTGTGTATGTTCATGCTCAAAATGTACCTTATCATATACCTTGAATTTTAATGGATCATAAATTTACCTTCCAGAAAGGTTTCTACCACAATAAAATTCCAAATTATATTATAATTTTTATTAGCATGTCATGCAGAAACCTTATTAAATCTAATATTAACAAATCATTATTATTATTATTATTATTAAATTATGAAATATGATATTAATATTAAAAGTTTAATAACAATATATTTTAATATTAATATTTTTGATATTTTTAATTTTGGATTAATATAATATTAACTTGAATATAATATAAAATTTGTTATATTATAATATATATTAATATATTATTATATATATTAGCTTAAAATATGTATGAGAGGGAAGAAAAAATGCCTTGAGTGAAAAAGGTGGAGATCTAGAGGAAGTGACCAAGGAGAGGTTGAGACAAAGTGAGGGAGAGAGAAGAGGAGTGAAGAAAGAGAGAAGGAAAAGAGAGAGAGAGGGATACAAGAAGAGAGGGGAGGGGAAATTTAGGGGGAGATATATGGATTTGGAGGAGAATATAGTGAGGGATGAATAAAAACATATAGAGAGATAAGTGTTGAGAGAGAGAGAGAAGATGGAGAGAGAGTTTGTATGTTTAGGGCTGACATAAAATGACAAAAAATGAATGTTGGATAGAAGGGGGAGACAAAATGAGAGAGGGAGGGAGATAACAACATAGTTGGAGAGAGAGAGAGAGAGAGAGAGAGAGGTGGGAAAGAAAAACAGAGAGGAATTGAGAGGGATGAGGAGAGAGGGATGGAGTTGGAGGGGGAGAGAGAAGGAGGTAAGAAGAAATACATAGAGAGAGAAAAGTGGAGAGAGAGAGAGGGAGGGAGTGAAAAGGTATATGGAGAGAGAAAGGGAGAGAGGGGAGTAGTAGGGAAAATAGATAGAAGGAGAGACATAGGGGGAGAAGGGGAAGAGGGAGAGAGAGAGGGAGAGAAGGGGAAGAGAGATAGAGAGGGAGAGGGAGTGATATATAGATTGATATGGATAAACATTGTGTATGTTTGCAGGGTGATATAGATATACGAAGGAGAGACAAAGGGAGGTAGAGATATATATGGGATGGGGAGATACGGAAGAAAAGAGAGATAGAGAGAGGGAGGGAGGGAGAGAGATAAATATGAAGAGAGGGGACATGTGTGTTTTTAGGGGTGAAACAGAGAGACAAAACATGAGAGATAGAGGGAGATATAGATATATATAGAGGGGGAGAGAAAGGGAAGAAAATTTATTATGCTAGATGCACTGATTTCATTGTAGATGTTGACTTCTAATCCTATTTTATTTCTTGCACTAGATGCATTGATTTATGTGTAGATGTTGATTTATAATTCTATTTAATTCCTCTCATTAGATGCATTGATTTCATTAAAGATGTTAATTTTTCATTTTCTTTTATTTTTGGATTAGATGCATTTATTTCAATGCATTGATTTTAATGTAGATTTTGATTCACAAACCTATTCTATTGGTAGTAGTAGATGCATTAATTTTAGTGTAAATGTTGATTTTTAATCCTATTTGATTGCTTGGATTAAATGTATTGATTTCAGTGTAGATTTTTATTTCTAATCCCATTTGATTGTTTGCATTAGATGCTTTGTTTTCAGTGTAGATATTGATTTCTCATCCTATTTGATTGCTTGAATTAGATGGATTTATTTGAGTGAATATGTTTATTTATGATTTGATGTAACTAGATGTATGGTGTACATTAATTTCAAGGTAATTAGATTAACATTGTGCATTGATTTCAGTGTAAGCACAAAAAAATATTTATGACGTGCATTGATTTCTATGTTATATTAGTTACACCATAAATAAAGTTCTTTAATTTTCATCTCAAATAGAATGTTCACTTAATTGAATTTTTTTCACTTTTACATCTCCACCTCTTTTAAAATTGAATAAAATCTATTTCAATCATATTTGTGTTTTTTAAAATTTACTAAAACTTATTTAAATCATGATTAATTGATTGAAATACTTAGATAAATAATTAAATTTTGAAAAATTGATAACATTATATCACATTATAGAAATGTTATCATATATAATTTTTCCACCTATATTATATTTCAATATGCTTTATTTATGTATCAAATCTTTCGGTGAAAATCACATTCGAGTAAATTGTGTCGACACGATTCGAACCAGCCAGTGTGGTTCATCATTAGGACAAGATGAGAAATCTGATCTAGGACTCACCTTAAATAGATAATAAAGCTGTAATTAGTTGTTGTAGAATAACGACTAGTTTGACTAAAAATAAAAATAAATAAATAAATTATAAAAAATTTAAAAAATATTTTTTTTAATAGTCGTGTTATTATTATTATTATTTATTTAATTTTTTATACTCAAATATTCAAAAAAATAAAAAATAAAAAATAAATAATAATAAGTAAATAAAAAATATATATATAAATATATGTAAAAACTTAAAAAAACAAATAAAAAATTAAATAATAAAAAAATAATAAAAATAAAATAAAAATAAAATAATAATAATATAAAATAATAATAATAAAAATAAAAATAAAACTAAAAATATAAATATAAATATAAAAATAAATATTATAAATAAATATAAATATATAAATAAATAGAAAACTTCACTAACTAATTAATCAAATGTAAATAAATCAATAATGAAATAAAAAATGAATAATAATAATTATAAATAAATAAATAATGAGTAATTAAATAATAAAGAGAAAATAAATAAATAGATACATAATAATAAAAAGGAACCAAAAACGAAAAAGGAATAAGGGACTAGAGGGGAGGAAAAGACAACCCGAGGAAGAATAGAAGGGAGGAAACCCAAAAGCTAAGAATGAAGGGCAGGGATCCAACATCTGCTCACACTCCACCCATCATCCCTGTTAAGGTTGACCAACCTCTTTTCGATTTCAAGGGCCTCCCTCAACTTTCGGTGGTGGAAATGATCCACCCTCGCAATAACCTCAACATCTTCAATGCAAATGTGATGCTTTGTATTTTCAGCATGCTCTCTGATAAGGCAGAGGAGTGCGATCTATTATGATTTAGGTCAGTGGCATGTTCATGAATTCTTTGACTGATGGATCAACCAGTTTCACCAATGTAAGGTGTCCCACATGAGCACAAAATCAAGTAAACCCCCTTACCATCCTTAGGGAAAATCGGGTCCTTAACCGATCTAAGCAAACTTCGAATGGTGCAGAGGGGCTTGAAGGTTGAAGAAACATTATGTCTCCTTTGGATACTAGCGATCTTATCAGTCGTTCCTTGGATAAAAGGCATGTGAACTCCAAATGACCTATCACAATTATCATTTTTAACCCTAGGACCTTTTTCTGCTTTTTGGAATAAGACATTGAACCTTGCTATAACCATTTCTAAGGAAAACATCAAGGAGATGAGATTTCTCACCTTCAAGGTGGTGCTCATCAGCAATTCTAAAGGCTCAAGTGGCTAAGGTACTGAGAACCCCCAACTTTTGAGTAGGGAAATGATGAAAGTCTGCATGAAAATACTGCTTAGTGTGCGTATTATTTCTAAAGACTTGATGAGAGAAAGAGCCTTCTTCATTCATAGTAATGAGGACATCAAGAAAGGAAACGCTACCATCCACTTCGAATTCCATGGTAAACTTAATGGAGTCAGACTGATCATCGAGATGACGAAAGAAAATGTCTAATTTCTCTTTTCCATGTGGCCACACCACACAGGTGTCATCAACAAACCTTTTCAAAGCCTAGGTTGAAACAAGGAGGAGGAGAGGGCTCTTGATTCAAAGTCTTCCATTAAAATATTAGCCACTACCGGGGACAGGGGGGAACCCATGGCCACACCACAAGTTTGTTCAAAGAATTCACCCTCAAAACTAAAGAAGGTCGAGGTAAGAAAAATCTCAACTAGATGAGCAGTATCAGGATCTGTGACCCGAGAAATGACATCAATAGCTTCCCTAAAGGGGATGCAAGTGTATAACGAGACAACATAAAAACACGCAAACCTGTCATCAGGGCTTAATATGATGCCTTCCAGTTCATTAATAAAAGAGGATGAATCTTTGAAAAAGGAGTCGGTACACCCCACAAGAGGCTTAAGCTTACTCGCTAAAAATTTAGCACGCAGATAAGTCGGGCCACCTATGGTGTTGACAATGGGTCGAAGGGGGGCTCCATCCTTATCAATCTTAGGGAGACCATAAATGCTAGGATTGAGTGGGTTACTTTCAATAATATTTTTACTAAGATAACCAACAGTGCTACTCGATTTTATAGCCAAAGCAACAGCTTTCAAGATTTTTTTTAAGGGGATTATTTTCCAACTTCTTGTAGCTGCCATTATTAAGGATATGATCCAACATCTTATTATGGTAATCCTCTTTCTTTAAAATAAACGTAGCACCTCCCTTATCAGCCTTAAGAACAACAATGTCCTTGCTATTATTTAAGGATTTTAAAGCCTCAAACTCTAGTTTGCTAATGTTGCTCTTTGGGGGTTTCTCTTTTCTGAGGATCATGGCACAATCTTGCCTAATAGTATCTTTAGTAGGATTAGGACGATCTCTAATCCTGTATTCAATATCACAAATAATATTTTGAATAGGGATTCTTTTATGAGCAAGAGCATAAAACACTGTTACCGATGAAATAGATAACTGCACTGTTACCTACTTTTTTTTGGTAGCATAAAAAACACCCGATTTTGAAAAGTGGTGATGCAGAATCACCCCTTTTTTTTTGGTGCACATTTTTGACACTCTAATATTTTTATTTATGAAGTATGAATATTTGTTTTAAAATGTTAGTGATTTTCATGCTAATTTTAAAATGTATTGATGTAGCATCATTTTTTTTTTTAAGAGTGTTGATTTTCATGCTAATTTTGAAACGTATTGATGCAGCATCAACCTTTTTTTTAGAGTGGTGATTTTCATGTTGGCAATAAAACAAAAAACTTAGATAAAAAAATATATATAAAAACAATAAAAAAGCCAATAAAAATGTAAAAAAAAAAAAATTAACTCGTAAAAAAAAAAAATTAATCAAAAATAAATAAATAAAAACAAAGAAATACAAAAATATTCGAAAATTATATCAAAAGAAATGACAAAATTTGAAAAAAAAAACACATAATTTAAAGAAAAAAAAACAAAAATTAACCCAAAAAAAACATCAAAAACATTTTTTTCTAAGTTGTTAAAAAAAACCCATATAATTAAAAAAAAAAATTAAATAGAAAATTTAAAAATAATTTAAATTGCAAAATTAAAATTTAGATTAAAAAAATAAAATACAAAAAAAGAAAAAAATTAAATTTAAAAATTTAAATTAAAAAAATAATAATAAGAAGAAGAAAAAAAATACAAATTTTAAAATTAACAAAAAAAACTAATTAAAATAAATAAATAAATAAAACTAAAAAAAAAAACAAAAAAAATGAAAAAAACCACGTGCAAATAATTAAAAAACAAATATCCATAAATTTACTGTTTTTTTTAAATGAAACAATTTATAAATTTTAAAAATGAAAAACTAAATAAACTAAAAGATTAAAAAAATTAAATTAAATTAAATTAAAATTTAATAAATTTAATAAATAAATTTTAAATTTAAAAAATAATTAATCTAAAATATTAAATTTAAAAGAAAGAAAAAAAAATTAAAACAAATTGAATTTAAAATAAAAAATTTGAATTAAAAAAAAATAATTTTAAATTTCTTGAATTAAAAAAAAAAAATTTAAATTAAAAAAAAAATAAAAATAAAAATAAATTTTTGATCGTGGTTGCACTGCCAATCGGCCTCCCACCCAGGTGGCGGAAGAGGCCGTCCGCTTGGCGGGCGAGGAGGCTGCATGCAGCCCCTCGCCTGCCCAGCGGCCGTCCTCTGCCGCCACCTAGGCGGGAGGCCGATTCCGGGAATCGCCATCCGGCGGCGGGAGGTCGATTCCAGGAATCACCCTCCCGTCGCGGGAGGCCGATTCCAGGAATCGGCCTCCCACCCAGGTGGATGCAGAGGCTGGCCGCTGGGGGGGCGAAGGGCTGCATGCAGCCTCACCGTACGCCCAGCGGCCGACCTCCTCCGCCACCGAGGCGGGAGGCCGATTCGCAGCGCCACCATGATCAATTTTTTATTTTTATTTTTAATTTTTAATATTTTTATTTTTAATTTCGTTTTTTTAATTTTTTTTTTTAAATTCAGAAAATTTAAAATTATTTTTTTTAATTTAATTTTTATATTTGAAATTTAATTTGTTTTAATTTTTTTGTTTATTTATTTGTTTTTTAATTTTATTCTTTTTTTTTTTTTAATTTTTTTTTCGTATAGTTTGTTAATAATTTGTATTATATATATATATATATATATATATATATATATATATATATATATATATATATATATATATAAAATTGGTTTTTGTTTTTAAAATTTTTCATATTCTTTTTTATTATTAGATTTTATGTTTAGTTTTTTCATTTAGTTTTTTTAAATTTAATAAATTTTGTATTTTTTTTTAAGTTTATTTGAATTTAATATTTTATTTTTTAATTTTTTAATTTTTTATTATTATTTTTTTAATTACACAAAATTTTTATATTTTTATATTTGAATTAAAATTGTGTATTTAAAATTAGTTTTTTTTTTTTAAATTAAACTTAATATTTTCAAATTAATTTGTTTTTTATTTTATTTTTTATTTAATATATTTTATTTAATATATTTTTTTCAATTTTAATTGATTTTAAAAGTTTTTTAACTTTTTATTTTAATAATGTTTTTTTTTTTTCTTTATATTTAAAATTTATTTTTTATTTCAAAATTTATTTGTTTATTCATTTATTTATTAAAATTTAATATTTTTCTTTTTTTAATTTATTTTTTTATTTTAATATTAACATTTTTTTTTTAAATTTAATAAAATCTAATATATATATTTTTAATTTAAGTTCATATATATATGTTTTATTTTTTATAATTTAAATTTAATTTTTTAATTTTTTTTTTTTTTAAATATATATTTTTTTAAATTTAATATTTTTATTATATTTTATTTTTTATTTTTTATTTTTAATTAATTTTTCGTTTTTTTACTTTTAATTTAAATAATTATTTTTATTTTTATTTTTATTTTAAAGTTTTAAATTTATTAAAATTTAATATATTTCTTTAAATTTAATTTTTTGTTTTAAAATTATTATTTTTTATTTTAAATTTAATAAGCATTTTCTTTTTCTTTTTTAAATTTAATTTCTATATTTTATTTTTTATAATTTCTTTCTTTTTATAACTTGTTTTTTTCTTTTTTTTTTTTCTTTTTTTTTATTTCTATATATTTTGAAGTTTTAATCTTTAAGTTTATTTTTTATTTTTTTATATTTTTTTTCTTAAATTTTAGGTTTTTTTTAATGTTTGAATTAAAATTTTATTTTGTTTTTATTTTTATTTTTTTATTCCTATATATTTTTAAATTTTAAGCTTTAAAATGTTTTTATTTTTAAAATTTATTTTTTTCTTAAATTTTAGGTTTTTTTTTATGTTTGAATTTTAAAAATTAAAAAATGTTATTTCTATTTTTAAAAATGTGAAAAATATGATACAATTTTTTTTTGTTGTTGTTATTCCAGCATCAACTGGTTTTGTTTTGAGGGTGTTTTTTCAATAATTTTTTCAAGAAACAATTTTGTTTTTAGCATGATTTTATAAAATGTTGAAATTTGACCTTCAAAAAAAACCAAGTGCGTTCTGGAATACACTTTTTTTGTTTTTGGGGTTTTTTTTCATGTTTTTTGAGTCTTTTTGGGCTAGAGTTCCCGTTCTGAGGTCAGGATACCTATTTCATCAGTGACATTGTTATAGTTAACACCCTTCTCCAACACAATGTAAACATGTCGATCAAAAGAAAAACTAGAGAGATTAACAACAGTTTTATTCGAAGAGGAGGAGACAAATTTGTTAATATTACTATTAGAATTATTATTAAATTATTAATATTAATGTTACTATTAATATAATTATCAATATTATTATTATTTATAATAATATTATTATTTCTATTGTTAATATTGTTAATATCGTTAATAAAAACACTACTCTTATTAATATTATAAAAGTTATTCTTATTAATATCAATATTAAGATTATTATATTTATTATTATTTTAGTGAAAAAAAAGATTATCACAACGAGCAAATGAAGGTTCAAAGGGAGAGACAGACCAACTAGAAGGGCCGGAATCCTTACTCTTGAAATTGCTGCCAACCGAGCTCGAGGATGCAGAATGATGGATGGTTTCCACTACATTGCCATCTATCCTATTGTCCATTGCCAACGATTTTACAAAAAATGGCACAGGAGGGGAAAGCTGAGATCCATTCTTCGTCGAATCCAGAGGATAAGCCGAAACAATCGTTGACAGCTGAGTTTCAAATCAATTCCCCTCAGTTGCAGAAGCATCAAACTGAGACTGAGCCGAACCCCCAATTTGAGTGCTTGAGGATGATTGACGATCAACTCTTGCTTTCCCACTGGAGGGGATGTGAGAAGAAGAAGAAATCCCAGCGTAACCAGAATCAACTAATGGCAAGGAGGGGAGTGGCGACAACCGGTTCGAAGGCGGACAGTCTGAAGAAGACAAAGAGTCAAATAAATTAACCCAAGGTGACCCAAGAACATCATGCGCAGTAGCAGTCTTCAAACTCAAAGTTGGAGACTGATAGGATTGAACCTCAAGATTAGGCAAGATTGTGCCATGATCCTCAGAAAAGCCAAACCCCCGAAGAGCAACATTAGCAAACTAGAGTTTGAGGCTTTAAAATCCTTAAATAATAACAAGGACATTGTTGTTCTTAAGGCTTATAAGGGAGGTGCTATGGTTATTTTAAACAAAGAGGATTACCGTAATAATATACTGGATCATCTTCTTAATAGCGGTAGCTACAAGAAGTTGGAAAAGAATTCCCTTAAAAAAGTCTCGAAAGCTGTTACTTTGACTATAAAATTGAGTAACACTGTTGGTTCTCTTAGTAAAAATCTTATTTACAGTAACCGCCTCACTCCTAGAATTTATGGTCTCCCTAAGATTCATAAGGATGGAGCCCTCCTTTGACCCATTGTCAACAACATAGGTGGCCCGATTGATCTGCTCGATAAATTTTTAGTGAGTAAGCTTAAGCCTCTTGTGGGGCATACCGACTCCTTTGTCAAAGATTCGTCCTCTTTTATTAATGAATTGAAAGGCATCATATTGGGCATTGATGACAGGTTTGTCAGTTTTGATGTTGTCTCGTTATACACTTGCATCCCCATTAGGGAAGCTATTTATGTCATTTCTCGGGTCACAGATCTTGATATTGCTCATCTACTTGAGATCTGTCTTACCTCGACCTTCTTCAGTTTTGAGGGTGAATTCTTTGAACAAAATTGTGGGGTGGCCATGGGTTCCCCCCTATCCCTGGTAGTGGCTAATATTTTCATGGAAGACTTTGAATCAAGAGCCCTCTCCTCCTCCCTGTTCCAACATGGGCTTTGGAAATGGTTTGTTGATGACACTTGTGTGGTGTGGCCACATGGAAAGAGAAATTGGAGCTTTTCTTTTGTCATCTCAATGATCAGTCTGACTCCATTAAGTTTACCATGGAATTCGAAGTGGATGGTAGCCTTCCCTTTCTTTATGTCCCCATTACTAGGAATGAAGAACGCTCTTTCTCTCATCAAGTCTTTAGAAAGAAGACACACACTGAGCATTATTTACATGCAGACTCCAATCATTTCCCTGCTCAGAAGTTGGGGGTTCTCAATACCTTAGCCACTCGAGCCTTTAGAATTGCTGATGAGCACCACCTTGAAGGTGAGAAATCTCATCTCCTTAATGTCTTCTTTAGAAATGGTTATAGCAAGATTCAATGTCTTAGAGATTTCCAAAAAGTTGAAAAAGGTCCTAGGGTTAAAAATGATAATTGTGATAGGTCATTTGGAATTCACATGCCTTTTATCCAAGGAACGACTAGTAAGATCGCTAGGATCCTAATGAGACATAATGTTTCTTCAACCTGCAGGCCCCTCCGCACCATTTGGAGTTCGCTTAGATCAGTTAAGGACCCGATTTGTCCATAGGATGGTAAGGGGGTTTACTTGATTTCGTGCTCATGTGGGACACCTTACATCGGTGAAACTGGTCGATCCATCAATCTAAGAATTCGTGAACATGCCGCTGACCTAAAGCATAATAGACCACGCTCCTCTGCCTTAGCAAAGCATGCTGAAAAGACAAAGCATTGCATTGGCATTGAAGATGTTGAGGTTATTACAAGGGTGGACCATTTCCACCACCGAAATTTGAGGGAGGCCCTTGAAATCGAAAAGAGGCTGATCAACCTTAACAAGGATGATGGGTGGAGTGTGAGCAGATGTTGGATCGCTTCCCTTCATTCTTAGCTTTTGGGTTTCCTCCCTTCTTTTCTTCCTCGGGTCATCCATTCCTCCCCTCTAGTCCATTATTCTTTTTTCGTTTTCGGTTCCTTTTTATTATTATGTATCTATTTATTTATCTGCTCTTCATTATTTAATTACTCATTATTTATTTATTTATCATTACTATTATTCGTTTTTTATTTCATTATTGATTTATTTATATTTGATTAATTAATTAATGAGGTTTTCTATTTTTTTTTTATATTTCATATATATATATATATATATATTCAAATAATATTTATTTTTTCTTTTGTTTTTATTTTGTATGATTTATTTATTTATTTATTTTTATTTTTATTTCATTTTATTTTGTTTTATTTTATTTTATTTTTATTTTTATTTTATTTTATTTTATTTTTTTATTTTTATTTTAATTTTTTACTTTTTTACATATATTTATATATATATATTTTACTTATTTATTATTATTATTATTATTATTATTATTAATTTTTAAATTTTGAGTATAAAAAATTAAATAACTAATAATAATACTAATAATACGTCTGTTTAAAAAAAATATAAATTATAATTTATTTATTTATTTTTATTTTTAGTCAAACTAGTCGTTATTCTACAATGACTAATTGGAGCTTTATTATCTATTTAAGGTGAGTCCTAGATCATATTTCTCATCTTGTCCTCAGATGAACCACACTGGCTGGTTGGAAACGCGTCAACACAATTTACTCGAATGTGATTTTCACCGAAAGATTTGATACATAATTAATGGATCACAGAAGCCAAATTCCTAATGATTGATTTATATAATGTTATGACTAATCTCTTGCAGATACTCTCAAACTAATTAATATTGAATAAAACTTATTTCAATCTTACTTCTGTTTTTTATTTTAACCTTGAGATAAGAAATTGATTAAATTACTTAAAAATGTTGACAATGCAATGGTATATGGGTGGCTCACAAAAATTTTCTTATATAGTTTTTTTATTATAATATGCATGAATTTAGAATTCAGCTCATTCATTTTTTAAATTTAATTTTAATAGCATAAGTGTTGATTCCATCCACTAAAATATACTTTCTACAAGCGAGTAGAAGTATAATTATTTCCATGCTAAATATTACATTAATACACGATATATATTAGTTCATTTTAAGTATCAAAGTGAATTGCATCATAGTAATATTTTACTTATCCCATATTATGACTAATATCTTGTAAATTACCTCAAAAGAAATAAAAATAAATAAAATTAAACAAAATTTATTTTTTGTTTACAAGACATATTTTGAAATTGAATAAAACTTTTTTCAATTTCGTTTGTGTTTTTTAATTGAACCTTGAGATAGGCAAGTAAATTTAGGAAAGTTCATATTTAGTTATATATAAAATTATAGAAACATATATCATTAATTTTTTTGGTGCATGTTAAGTTCCAATACATATGACTTAAATAACATGTTTTGACTAAGCTCTTTTAGATGACGTGAAAATAAATAAAACTAAAAAATAAAATAAAATTTGTTTACAAGAAATATTTTAAAATTAAATTTAAAACTTATTTCAATCCTATTTCTGTTTTTTAATCCAACCATCATATATTTGAGCTCATTTTAATTATCAAAGTGCCTTTCATCATAACTTAAGATTGTACTTATTTTCTTAGTCTAGGAAACTAGAAATCAAAATTGTTATATTTTTTAATTAAAAAATATAGTATAAATATTTTTTTTAAAGTAGAGAAATAAATTTAATAGATCCATAAAATTCAAAAGCTAATGAACATCCATAAACAAGATTAATAAAAATCCATTAACTAAAATAATTAATATATCAATAAACTATCCATATGAAAATATATACAAATTAAAAATATTGTATGAACATCCATAGACTGAAATAATAAGTATCCAAAAACTAAAACAATATTCATATACATCCATAAATTGTACATGTATAAAAATATAAAATGTGTACATATCACATGTGAATGTTGTCTATGAAATGGGTCTGAAAATATACAAGTTATACACCCTAAGTACCACCATAACTCCTATCTGAGTTCCACTGTCTAAAGTACGTGTCCATAATCTGGTACTACAACATAGGACATTAAAATTCAAACAAAATATTGGTACAAAATACATAACATGGAAATAAATGATTTTGAACCACATTTTGAATTACATATATGAATCTACTTACCTCACTTGAGTCTAAATGTAAGTTAGATAGGATGGGCATATGATGAATCTGGGTTTGGTGCTCCCTTGCCTGTGGCTCAAATATCAGGGCCTACATCAATGGACCCAGATCGTCAATGCCTTTATACTGAGCATCCCACTCATGCATCCACATAAATGTGACATCGACAGCATTGTTTCATATGGGCCTCTGTACAAAATAGAAATGAAAAACTATAATGAGTCTACGAATTAATTAGCATGCATGTAACTTAAGAAATATATATTAAAATATTAGGAATACAAAATTTTACCTCAATTGTTGATCCATGTGTTTGTACATAGTGATTCTCCTCCACATGAGTGTTACGAAGTGGAGGTGGAGGTGTAGGTGGAGGAGAATCCATGGAAACATGCACTGGTGGAAGATGGCGTGGTTAATCAACTAACCCCTTAGATGACCTCATAAGCTCATCCATGTAATTGAGTTGTGTCTACATGTTATTATGAACTTACTAATATAACTTTAATCTAATAAGAACTAAATGAATATAATTAATTATGCTTCATTTGTCAATAAGAGTTAAAATTTCATATATATGTGTGTGTGTGTGTGTGTACCTAGTTTATGTCACATAGGTCGTGCACTCTCCAAGTCTCATAGATGTCATCATGACACATGCATGCATATGAAAAAATTCAGTCAGTGAGTACATGCACAATAAATGAATCATCATAAAAATGAACTGGTAGGTCAAGAGGCAATGGTTGTGGTTTTCTAATCTCTCCATGTATGGAAACACATTCACTAACCAACAATGAATGCATGCTATTTGCAAACGTATCGCTAGTATCAACACTAAACTATGATGGCTCCTCTAAATTTGTAAGAAAGACGATGCTCTGAGGAGGTAGTGGAAATAATATCGAAGGTTTTGGTACATGAATCTAGTCCATGCAAGCCCTTTCATGATCATACGTACGTCCCTAGACGAGTCCATAATAATGGGATCCATTATCCGTGAAATTCAGCCTCATATGTAGCACAAACTCTGCATTTATATTCTTTGAAAAATAAAGGGTGTCCTGGTATTTGTGGGGAAACTAGCCCCAATCTCGAATGAATTAATCACACACAAATGGGGTCACATCAACATTCTTAAAATATTTGTGTCAAATCAGACCTTTATGTCTAGCAGGGAGATCCGGAGGGATATCAAACAACTCCCCATGATTATAAATGTTATTGTTATCCTCTTTCAAAATATCCGAAGTGTATGGGCCTCTAACCTATGCCTCTTAATCCTCTATATGGAGTGTAGGAGGTAACTTTGTGGGCCTAACCTATGGGATCAAGCTATTTATGTTATCCAGCATCAAAGAAAAACTACCCCTAGTAAGTGAACTACCAAGGATTTTATTCAACTCTCATCCAATCCACTTATGTTTGTTCGTAACATCCTCGAATGTGATACTAGTTGTAGCATCATCCCATGGAGGGATCGACACTTAACTGTGATCCTCAGCTTCGCCCTGCTGAGGGCATTCAAATCATAAATATAATTTAAAATACATATTTAAAAAAAAATAAGCATCATAACATATACATTAAAATAAAACACATGATTTCAAGACTATTTTAAATTAAAAAAAAAATGAAGACATAAACACAATGTTTAGAGAGGATTTAAAAATGCAGGAGGTGTACCTGAAACAGGTGAAGAAGGTCCACTATCCGTAGCACAATCATTAGCAGAGACAAAACACTATATATGATAGGTTGATTAGTGTTAGAGGTAGTCTATATGAGCAGAACAAACAATATGGGTGGGTTACATTATTTATCATGAAGAAAATCATGTATAACAGACCCCCCCACACTTTGAAGGCTTGTTTCTTTGTGGCATATAGGATATGCCTCTGCATATTACATATAATATATATAATACATATAAACTAATAAAAAAAAAAAGTTGACTAAACCATTACTTATAGTACATATAAACTAATAGAAGAAAAAAATATTGACTTAGAAAGAATGTTGACAAGAAAACAATTTCTAAACTCAAGTAGAATAATCTATCGTGAAGCCCTAAACTTTAGAGCTCATTTTTTGATAATTTATCAACAAAAATATTGAGTTCTATGTAAACATAATCAAAATAACTGATCAAATCTACCTTTACACTTTTTCTCATATCTAAATAATACATTTTATTCATAGGGCATAAATATTGAAATATATATGTAAAAACTTGACATAAACTTATTTGCAAAACTAATAAAATTTCATGCCAACCAAATACTCCAATAGGCTTTAAGTTCTTATAATGTTTTATTTTGAACCATGACATGTACCATGTGCAAGAACATGAAGACAATGTTTCTTGCACAACATACTACATAATTAAATGATATGCTACAAATTAGAAAATAGTCAAAATTATTTTATTAACTTTAAATTCACTTGTCTTGATGGATTTAATATATCTATCAACGATGCATTGTTGATACTTGAAGTCATATATATGTGTGTGTGTTTGTGTGTCTGTCTTACGTTTTAAATAGTTATGCTATGTTAAATGTTATAGTTTTGTTGTACATGTTACATTATTTTATGTTAGACTTGTCATGTTACGTTATACATAATTTATAGTTATTTAAACTTATATATATATATATATATATATATATATATATATATATATATATATATATATATAGTTGTAAAAGTAGATTATGTTATAAACAATATATATAGATTTATTATAATTATATATATAACTATAATATATAGCTATGTGATGTTATAAATTTATAATAATCAAATATATATAATTATATTTATATTTGTAATTATATATTTATATAACTATCAAATATATATCTATATATAAATTTTATATTATGATAAATAGTTAAAGAACTATTTTATGTTATAAACCCTATATATATATATATATATGTGTGTGTGTGTGTGTGAGGTGAAATGGTTATAGAATTATATTATGTTATATTTCATATATAAAACCATAATATATATAGTTTGTGGTTTTCTAGGTTTTAGTTTGTGGTATTCTAGGTTGATTTTGTGGTTTTCTACGTTGATTTTTTGTTTTCTTTTAAAAAAAAATTTGTGGATTTTCCTAATTTCCATAGTTTTTATGTGGTAAGTTTTATTTTTTCAAAATAATTTACTTAATTTTCTAAAAATAAATAAATAAAAAAACAAAAATAATAACTCAAACCTACCTTGGTTTGACGGTCTAGAACATTGGTGGGGTTTTGGGTGAAGTTAGTTGGGCTGCTCCATGGTCCAATCACTCTATCGAACTTCAACACCTCGATCAAACTTCTGTTTGTCCGTAGTCTGGGCAATGATGTGCACCACAGCTGCATATTTTAATAGAAAATAAGAGCTTGATCAACCCTTAAAGCTGACTCTATCAAGCCATATTTACCAATCGAAAGTTCATTTTAAATTTGGATTTATTTTTTTTTAGAACCGATCAAACTCGATCGAGCACTGAAAAACAACTTAATCAAGCGCTTAAAATGCTCAAAGATCTCTCTTTTTCCCACATAAATGCACTCTCCCTTGACACAAAAAAAAAAAAAAAAAAATGTAGCTCAGCTCCATACCATCCATACCCGAATGTAAAAAAGTTTTTTAGAATCAAAACACTAGTTTGAAGACACAATCTTTGCGATTATTATTGGAAGGAGGTAACTACCATAAACGTGTGTCAATAAAGTAATCCAACATTACAAGAAACATCGGTCAATAACATCATATAACATCACATGAAAAACATCACATGACATGACATACGAATAAAGTCATTATTCCAAATGTGAGTCATCCGAATAATTGTTTTGTATGAAACATAAGGTGAGGGTGCCATTTTTAAATCCACGACTTAATGGTAAAATCATTAATTTTCTGCCTTGAACCATCCAACCCTAAATGATATTAAAGATAAATACTCCCCTAAAAATGAGATAAAACTTTGAAATGGAAAGACTGGCCGAAAAATCAAATAATGGCCATAATATAGGGCCTCACACGCTATGTAAATTGATTCTCAACCAAAGCATGATTCAAAGATAAAATGCGTGAAATTTTACCGTCGAGTATATATCTATGGCTAACATTGGACACGCAGTTATCTTATTGCCATAATACATGTTGTCATAGGGAAAACACCTACCTAGAAGTAATATAATGAAGTAATTACCTGCTTCCATGTTCCAACTTAGGGCACTAACCCAAGGCATGCTCTCAAATTTAAATACATTGTAATTCACCTCGAGGAACCTTTGTGTAAAGTAAATTAGTAATTCGTGCTATGCTAAACATCCAACCAAATAAATTGGATGAAATATTTATATATATCATGTGATAAAGGCTTTATTCTATGTTTTTTCATACCATGTAGGGATCTCCTCACCTCAGAAATGCTTCAACGGTTTTCACAACATAGCCCCAATCTAGAATATATGGCCATAACTAGCATATATGAATGATAAATGTTAAACCATATAGCATGTCATTCAAACCTAAATCTAGGATATATGGCCATAACTAGGATATATTAATGATAAATGTTAAACTTGATAGCATGCCATTCAAACCTCAAAATAATGGGCTTCGGTATTAAACATGAATTCGCTTATGGGAAATCCACTACGCACTTAACGATGGCATGATATTAAGAACAAACATTTGGTTTTTGGGTGTGATATTGGCTATATTATAAGGTTTTCTTGGGTGTGATTTTGGTTGTATTATAAGGAAGGTTTATGTTACCAAAAAGGAGTCTAGATAAGAACTCATAAATAAAGGAAAGAAACAATGGATGTAGTATGCACGCACTCTGGTTTGTAGTTGAATAGTCATTATTAAAAATAACATGCTACATTTCAATAACAAAACTTTGGAATATTCTTGTCTAAGTGGATTATAACCTACGCAACTTTGAATTATTCGTGTCTTAGTGAATTATAACCCGCACAAAAGCATAGGTGTTATATGTTTTATTCTCAAAATAATGTTTTTAATTATGTATGATATCAATATTTTATTATTAATGTAAATGATTAAAAAAATTATACATATTCCTCCACGTTACCAATAGGTTGAACCACACTGCATTTTCTTATTTTAAGGTTGGGATGAAGAATCTTGTGAGTTTTTCCTATCTATGCGTACCTAAATAAATGAATTTGATTCCTTCATGTGTGGTTTGGACATTGATTAATATTTTTAAAGAAACAATTATGTCTAGACATATATAGCTAAAAAAATGTTTTTACAACATTTTATTAATAATCTCTCTATTATTTAGATTTTACGGGAAACTAAATTTCCCATCATAATAATATAAAATATTATGTAAATTACAAAATTGAAAATTCAAATACCTATAAGTTAAATCTCAAAAATTTAATAAGACTCTACATAATACATATATTATATTTATGGGATACATAATATCTCTCTCTTAATATTTCAACCAATAATAATCCCAAAAACTAATATATATAAATTTAAATCTAGAGAAATTAAGTTCAGGGGTAAAAAATAATATGCATACATGGTTTTTCTATTAACTAGAAACATCAACATGAAATAATGATAAGCATTAAAGACCCTTGTGACACTCATCTATCTCCATATGCCATTAATCTGAGTTTAAACTATTAAATACATAATCATAAGCATTATAATTTCCTCGAAATATTATTTTAAATATCTATTTAGAGAAATATGAAATAAAATGGTGGAATAGGAACCATCATTAGACCCCTAGGAGAATCAAACCAAGGTCATATCTTTGTATTTATATATGTGGATCTCATTGAAAAATTATAATTCATTCATGGACTCATGTGCGACCTAGCCTATAATGGTATTAGGGCCTTGGTGTTTTTAAATAACTTGAGGACCTTTTGTCATCGTTGCCTCTTTCAATAATTTTTCTTTTTTTCTTCTTTAGTTGTTTGTATTGTTGTGTTCACATAGTCCTTTATAACAACAGTACACAGCTCTATGGTACTTTTACATGTATAAATGCATTTAATTATATCCCTCATCCAAATTTCCATTGATGAGTATGAGAAATAAGAATATGGCTCCAATTAATCTGAAATGTTGGTAAATGCGAGGCCCCTACACATCCAATAAATCAATGTAACAGAAAATTCATATTTACTTGAATGTACATAACAGCTCACAACATAAATCAATATTTCTAATCTCCTTGAACAAATAAAATAGATTACATATTGTTGATACAATTTTCACTAGCAATCAATAGTAAAATAGTTAAAGGTTTATGAAAATTATATGTATATAATATTTTTTTCCTATACATTGAGAGAAACCTTATATTTACTTATATTTTATACGATGGATTTCATAATTTTAACCATCTCTATTTCTCTACTCTCCATCATCTCTATCATATCAACACACAATTAATTCACAACCTTTAGCTGCTATTTACATGTTGGAAAATGTACCACTAGGAGGAGAAGCTTAAACTACCTACCTATCCTTTTGTCTTGAATCCCTAGAAGGCATGTAGTTTGCATATTCTCAACACTATCGACATATGAAAATCAAAATATTTTTCTTATCATTGAGAAGAGGTTATTTGCTTATATAGCAATAGAAAGTGAGTTGATGGCTTTTCAATTGTATTTTTTATATAAGATGGTTTTTTCAATTGTAATTTTTATATAAACTAATTAATGGTTTGATGTTTAGTGGAAAATAAGATTATATTATGGATATTTTGATATCAATTATATTTATGGATGAATTTGTGATAGAGATACTTTATTTACATATTTTAAATATTTTTGAATACAAATTATTCATAATAATATGCATATATTTTAAATTTTATTTTGTAAATGAATAGGTAAATGGTGTCACCAAATTTATCAAATATTTTTAAGTTACATTAAATAAGAAGAAAGATTTGAATGAATCACATTCAAAATTAAAATTAATTAATTTTCACTTTAATCTTTTCAATATATAGTTCAAAATTAATTAATTTTCACTTTAATCTTTTCAATATATAGTTCAAGGATGATGACATTAAGACTTTAACATCCAAAATTAAATTTATCATGCAGGTCAGTCATACTATTAACATGAAACTAAAAAAACTTCTCGTTCTTAGTATCAAATTATATTTTTTTATAAAATATTAAAAAAATAAAAAAAATAAAGAGTGGAATTTACAAGGAAAAATGCCAACCACAGCATGGTTATAGATGAAATCAAAATCACAATACTTTTTTTAGTAAAATTGAGTAGTATGAAGAACTTAGAGAAATAAAAATATACCTAAAACATAAATTAATACAGACATAAAACAAAATAATATTTTAATCAAAGAACCTAAGAAACCATGAAAAACCTTAAAAAGAGAAATGATCACAAGAATTAAGAACATTGTCAAAGAACTAATCAGCTAAATGAGATGGTACATATGCTATTTCAATAACTCTTAGCCCACCAAAGACCACCAAATTCAAATTATTTTAACTCTAGCTATTAAGGATATAAAGATAACATGGGTTATCCAAATAAAATAAAAATTATATACTCTAAATATAAAAGACCAGATGGATATTATGTGGGTTAATCGAATAGAAGGAATTTTTTTTTATATCAATGCACCTACCAACATACTAATAACTATGGTTAAGGACCTTGGGCTTGGAGGGATAGAGAATTTGTGTAAGTTTCCTGGGGTTTGGAAGTTGGATAAGATGTTCGTAGATGGTGGGTAATAAATTTACGTGGATAGTTACAAGAGTTGGAAAACAACATATCTCAAAATAAATTCAACTTATTGTTAAGAGTATTTTTCTAATTCGTTCCAAGTTCATTCTCGTCAATTAACCTAAACGTGCGATTCTTATTTAAATGGTTCTTATATAATTATTAATTAAAATAATAATAATATAAATAAATAAATAACAAAAATTAAATGTATTTTTAATTTTTGTTCATGTATTTTTTATTTAAATGGTTTTTATATAATTATTAATTTTCAAAAAATAATAATAATAAAAATAAATAAATAATATATACTAAAAATATTTTTAATTTTTTTACTTTAATTTATTATTAATTCTATTAAGACCAATTTGTTTACAATTTAAAATATTAATAATAAAATAAATAAATAATACATATTAAAATTTTTTTTAATTTTTTTACCTTAATTTATTATTAATTCTATTAAAACCATTTTGATTACCATTTTAAAATCTTGAGGCCTTGGTTGAAAACATCACAAGCACGTAAATAATGTTCTAAATAAATGAAAATGATTCCTTATATTTCTTAATGTCCATTAAAAAATATGACCTTAGCGAATGTTAACCATTATCGAGAGTATTAATAGAAGTGAGATTATAAACAAATACCTAAAACATTCATTTTTGAATATTAGGAAAACTAACATGTTTAAATTTGTAACCACATTCTACTATAAGGAAAAGACTTTCTAGCGAATGTTTTTAAGGAACTCCACAGAAAAATACTCCATATATCTATTTCTAGTGGTGGTTACTAGAGGAGGTTTGCAGGTGGAGGGTTTTGCAGATGTTTTCCCGTTAGTGTGCTTATCATTAAACATCGCACTAGTGCCCTTGAAACTCAAAAGCATCGGTGCACACAAAACATTGGCACACCGAACACCGTGCACTCCGTCCACACCTGCCCAGTGCGTCATATTATTGTAGAGCACCGGTGCTTCACAGCTCCTCCGCGCTGGTGCATTATAAAACACCACGCCAAAACCGAAACTTCACGATGCGATATTAAGAAATCATACTTGTGCACCATAAAACAATGTGCCAAAACACAAATCGATTGGTGCATTCGTAAGAAATAGAACCGGTGCGCCTATAAACCATGCACACCAGAAAAGGGTAAAATAAAGAAAAAAAATTACGGCAGAAAACCCATATTTTTCATTTTCAGTGCTCCTGAGCACTCAATTACCGGTGCGCTCTACCATAGAAAGCCCCAGTGTGCACAAAACATTGGCACACCAGGCACCATGCATGATGTACACACCCTCCCAGGGTGCCCTATTATGCTAACGCATTGGTGCTTCACAACTCTTCCACACTGGTGCCTCATAAAACACCGCACCAAAACATAAAAATGGCAATGCGTTCTTATCTAAGAGAACTGGTTCTCGTATAAAACGCACGCACTAGAATAGCGTTAAATAAATAAAAAAATTACGGCCTAAAAATCAGTGCTTTATCACTGTTTTTCACCGGTGCTTTACGAATATTCTGCCCTGGTGCATCATCAAAACATCGTGCCAAAACTGAAACATCCTGGTGCGATGTTAGGGAACTGCCCCGGTGCATCATAAAGAACGCGCCGAATCTGACACCGCTCGGTGCGATTGTAAGTAAGCATACCGGTGTGCCTATAAAACCCTGCGCACTGGAACAGGGTTAAATAAAAAAAAATTACGGCCAAAAAACCACATTTTTCACTTTCCTTAGTGCTCCAGAGCTCTCAAGCACCGGTGCCATTTCCCCTTCTCTGAGCCACCCTAACATTGGTGCTCCCATTGCATCCATTACACACACTGCTCTTTTTCATTTGCCACCAATCTCCAACTTTCATTTTGAAAAATGGTGGGAAATTTTTCTTTTGCAAATTCTATAGCCAATATGCCTCATTGACGGTGAAATGTATAGGTATTTTTCTAGTTTTTTCATAATTAAACTTTTTAGTGAATTAGAATTTGCAATAACCTTAAGAATAACCATTAAAAAGGAAAAAAAAATTATTGCATGGTGTGCTCTAGCCGTTTGGCTCACACCAAATAGCAGTGCCGCTTGTAAAATTTACAGGGCACACCGCCACCGGTGCTAACAGTATTTGCACCATTTCCGGGGCGGTACCGAAAGGTGCTCGACATTATTGTAGATAAAAAAAATAAAATGCAGTGCACTCATTTAGCCAGGTGCACCATTGACCATAGGAATAGCAGTGAAGTGCATTGATAGAATTATCTGACCCGATGTCTGTCAGCGCACCGCATTCAGCATTCCAAAAAGGTCAACAGTGTGGCCAGGTAAAAGACCGCACTATCGACTATGTAATTGTCAAGAAGTTGGTGCGCTGACACGACTATACGCTCTGGGGCATATATTTCAGTCAGCGCACCGCTATTATTAAATTAGATATAGTCAACGGTGTTTGAAAAAATTTCAGCTGCACTGAGCCTGGTGCATTGTATTTCATTTGGGGCACCGCCACTGGTGTGTGACAGTTTCTGTGGCGCACCGACTGGTCTGTTTTTTTTACAAATATATATATATTCCTAAATACATGTCTATTTTAATAAAAAAAATTATTTAATATGTCAATGATTCAGAGATAAGAGGAGGAATAGTAGCAATAATAGGCGGAATAGTATGACATGATTCGCTAGTGGAAGCCACGAGAGAGGGAAAAATATGCATACCCTCACCCTATTACAGTAGATACCCAGGGGATCCTAAGGTAGGTAGGCCTCCTAAAGTTCTATGAGGAGGCTACTTCTCTAAAGGCCCATAGTGTGTTTTTGAGATATCTTATCCGCAGGTGAAATGCCCACCAACAAGATTTTTAGGTTGGTCCTGACCAGTGGTACACACCCACTGAGGATGATGGTTATTTATTACCGCACTATGATCGAGGAGAGGCAGATTTTCCCTCATTCCAAAAGGTTCCAGCTTGTTATGTAGTAGGGAGTTAGTTAGTCTACTCCCAGAGATACATTGGAGCACATGTACTGTCTCCTTCAGAGTTTCAGGGACCTGGAGGTTAGTTATGTATAGGTGCATTTGGTAGATAGGACGTACAGGTCCTCTCACTTATCATTTCGACCATTTCGCACAACACCAGTGATGGGAAACACATTATTTTCTCATTTATATATTATGTTGATTCTTTAGTACAGGAGCCACGACTTGTCAGGTGGTCTGCCAATTTTTTGCAGCAGTTTTGTACGGCCTTAGATAGATGTCGTGCTTATGCACAAGGGAGGGTCAACTCCTCTTTTTCTTCAGAGCTATTTTTTTAATTTTTTGATAGGTTTCTAGAGATGAGGCCTAGTTTTGTTCAACATCCTCGTAGGCTAATGTTGGAGGCTCGGATGCACATGTGGGGGAAGATGATGCCCAAGAGGGGAGATACTATGTTTCCAACCAGGATATCGCATGATGCATTGGACTTACTAGCCAATATTGACAAGATGCATCCCTTCATTATGGTCCCATGTCCTTATGCTGGATTAGATTAGTGAGGGTGTGCTAACTTCCTCTTCAAAGATGATGAGCCACCAGATGATAGAGGTAATATTACTGTTTTATTTATATATATTCTAACATGTTCTTTGACTTGTTTTTATTAAATTGTGTAATGAAATTGTCTAATTATTGTTGTGTACTTGTATATATTTTGTAGACATTGGCTCTTTTGATGGCGAGGACATGCCAGAACCACCACATGATCCAGGTGTGGATCTTGCTGACGATCAGGACATGGCCGATGTCGAGGATCATGATCAGGATGAGGTAGGTTCAGAGAGACATCCTCCTTCTGGTGCAGCAGTACCACCTTTTTCTAGGCGTGGTTGACCTGAGACTAGATATAGGATGGAGTTGGGCAACCAACTTAGTGCATTGATTGTTGAGGCGGGCATCATGCCTGCTCATTACAGAGACATATAGGCCAATTATACGCTAGTATAGATGTGGAGAGGCATGTCATGTGACATGTACAACCTCATGCACCATGTCATAGGAGCTACGACAGTTGTTACACGACTGAGGAGGACTGTTGCACATTATAGGCGTAGTCAAACCGTGACATGAGATGGACAGTCCATGAGTAACGACTCATCATCTCATAATTGTTCACCTCGGGCCGCGCTTGATGAGCATGAGGGTCCACTAACAACATCTAGTAGTCATCATTGAGATGAGGCTAGACCATCGGTCACATCTAGTCAGTAGCCTGCAGCATCCATCAGTACTAGTCATGATCATGAGCAAGCTAGACCATCGACCGTCGAGGCTACACTATTGACTAAGCAGGCCTCCATTACTACTAGTTATATTGATGTTTTACTACCACCAGCTGATGCATCCATCAGTACTAGTCATGATCATTAGCAAGCTCGACCATCAACCATCGAGGCTGCACCATTTACTAAGAAATGCATCCACTTGTATTTCTATTGATGTTCTACTACCACCAGCTGATCCCTGACATTTATATTACAGTTGTATATTTTTAACATTATATATATATATATATATATGGTCCATATATTTTATGTTCATGTTGCAGTTGTACTTAATTTACATGTTGGTGATCATTATGATGTGCATATTGTTAGGTCATGTTAGATATGTTCATTTAATGTTTAGCTTGTAGATAGATGTGTATATGTGATAACATGAGTTATTTGCCATGAGATTTATATTTGATGTTTCTATTGTGATGATGTTAATATATAATGTTAATTTGATGTTTGGATGTTTTTTTTAGTCGAATATGATGTTTGTATGATGGTTATCATAATCGTGATGATGTTTATTAATTAATTTAATATTAAATGACCATGATATTTATTAAATATTATGTCATGATTATAATTTAAATTTAAATTTTAATTGTATGTAAAATTGTAAAATTGTATTTGTATTTGTAATTGTAATTTTAACTGTAATTGAATGTAAAATATTTAATGTAAAATTTTAATTTTAATTGTAATATTTAATCTTTTGTGAAATGATTGTAATTGTAATTTTAATTGTAATTTTATGTAAAATATTTATAAAATTGTAATTGTAATTCTATGTAATATTGTAAATGTAATTTTATGTAAATGTAATTGTATGTAAAATTAAAATTGTAATTGTAATTTTGATTGTAATTGCATGTGAAATTAATGTAAAATTGTAATTGTAATTCTAATTCTAATTGTAATTCCAATTTTAATTGTAATTGTATGTAAAATATTTGTAAAATTTTAATTGTATTAATGTGAAATGATTTTATTAAAATATTTAAATTCGTAAATTTGAAAATAATTGTAAAATAACAAATCTAGAAGAATATGATTTTTTGTAACATAATAAAGTTTAGAAAATAATGAAAATAAATTCATGTACTTTAGAATTATCATTATTTTATTATGATCTTACATACAAAAAAAATAAATTTATACAGTTCGGCGTGCTTATCATCATAACACGCATCGGTTCATCGTATTACTCAGACACACCGGTGCTTCACAACTCTTCTGCACGAGTCACGAATAAACGCAAACAAAAAAGAAGACAACTTTATTTTCTTTAAGTGAAAAAAACGACAATTTGAAAAATGGGTGGAAAAATATTTTCAAAAATCTAATTTCATAAAATAATTCTTTAAATACTAAACATTTTTCATTAGTTCACTATTTTTGCTAAAATTTTTAGCCAGATATTTGCAGGAGACATGCCTGGAGCAAGAGAGCATGAGGGCACTGTGGTGTAGTGAAATACGTTCAAACATAAGTATTCAAACAAGAGAAAACCAAACCTCTGGTGATTCAAACCCTGTATCATAGAATTTGAAACCATATCATAATTAAATTTGATTTTTTTTACTTTTTCTGCAATTTTATCCATTTTTACCCTACACCCTTCATTTTTTTGTTTTTGCCTTTTCTTCTCCCTGTTTCTATGATTTCAGAATTAGGGTTTTTCATTTTAGATTGACATCTAACCCACAGGATGAATTTCATAGTCGGATCCCAATCCATTCGGCCATTACGTGAATTTATGGAAAAAATGGATTTTTCTTTATCGGTGCACCCTGCGTACCCTAGCGCACCATGCAAGTACTGTGTAATAAAAAAAATGAAAACAATTTTTCTAAATCAGTGTGCCATATCTGAAATAGGGCACAGGTGCTCCATTTTATGAGGATAGCACCGTACGGTCTATTACACTGTTTTTGCAGTGCGTTTATAATACCCGACAGACTGTATGGTCTATTATACTATTTTATGTTGCGTTTTTAATACCCCCACACACCGGCCACAGTGTTTACCTCATGAAAGGAAAACCGGTGTCTTGAGATTTATTTTCTACTTGAAAAGTTGAGAATTTATTTACAAATAATTAATGAATGATATGGTACAGGTTTCAAATTGATAAAAAATGGACTGAAAAGAGATCAAGTAACAAAAATGCTGATAACACATCAAGAAAAGAAAAAAAAAGCAATTTCTTTGTAAATTATTTATAAAAAAATATTATTTTTGAACTATATGTAAGTTTAACTAATATGTATTGTTTACAGTGTATCATGCAGAGCCACAAAATGATGAAGCTCGATATGATTATTTATGATCTAGGACATGAAGAGTGTAAAAGCTTAACGGAAAAATTACAAAAGGATGAATCAGGTGAATGAAAAAAATACTATCGATCCAATATGAGTTTCCTTTTTTAATTATCATTAATAATATTTTTAAAATTTTTAGATAATACGTGTCAAATAGTATATTAATTCACATCTTTTTAATGTTTTACAGGGACCAACAACTCAGAAAATGAATGTTGTTTTAAGAAAAGAAAAAAACTAGAACATGCAAATGAAAATGAATTTCTCCTTAGCTCATCTCGAGTGGTGGTGGAAGTTAATGAAAGGGGGAAAAACTTTTACAAAAGTTTGAGGGATCTAGTGGAATGAATGTATAGACGTTCTTTTCACTTATAATACAAAAATCAATCCAATGATTTTAATAACCAAATTTTATCTAAACTACAGGAAGAGTTTCCAGAAAATTGGTCAATGAGACATGTCGAACTTTTAATAGCAAAAACGTACAAAAAAAAAAGAAGGAATGAAAAATTAATATTCCTTTAAATGTTTGTCTAGAATTATTTATAAATATCATTTTGTTATATTTAATTTTCATATATGAATATAAAAATTAAATATTTTATTGTCATGTTACATTTTCAGGAAGATTATGAAAATCTCAAAAGATGAATGAGTTGATATCAGAAATATGCTAGTAGGAATGTCCAAAATGGTGTACAAGGAGATGGTGAAAGAAATGGACAAAATTGCATTGTAGGAGGAGCCGTCTCAACAACAACGTGCTTCAAATGTAATATGTAATCATTGAATTTTTTATCATTAGGTACAATAAATAAACAATTTAGCATTAAATATTAATTTTCAATATTTTTCTTGCAGGAAAGAAAATCAAATGGAACCCATTCAACACATAAAATAGGATGAAAAGGAAGAAAATGGTTGATCGCTAAGTTTGTGAGTAATTGTTACTTCCTTATAACAACTTAAGTAGATTTCATTTTTGTAGTTTTTAAGCTGTTACAAAAATCATCATTGAATGTCTTCAAACATGTGCTAACATAAAAAAAAGAACCATTAGACGAATTGATTGGAATTGGGTTAAATATGGGTTGTGAGTATATGTTGGCATATCAGAAATTAATTGTGGAATTTGTAAGCATCTATCGATCTTGTTTTACTTAGCTCCATCTATAATTAATATAAAAAAACATCTTTTATATTAAATATATGATTTGTTATGGGGTATAAAACTTTCATGAAACAAAGTATGGAACTGCGCCAACAGATGAAATTTTGAAAGATGGCATGGTACATGGTTTTGAAAGAATGTGTATATTTTATGAGTCAATTGTTGCTATGGTACGTCATTTTTCTTTTCGATTTACATTGATGTATATTATTTAATATTGCAATTTTCATTATTCTCACTAATGTATATTCACTCATTTCATTTTATTTTTATGTTTGTAGATAAAAGGTGAAGAAGAATAAAAAAATCAATGTCGTGAACAAAAAATTCCTGAAAATAACCCAACTCATGGAAGTAGCTCTAGCAGTGACAATAGTTCAAGCGAAGAATGATGATCACTAAGTTTGGATATCAAAGCAAGGCGTTTTATTTTTTGAAATATATATGTCTGTGAAATCAGACATTTTGTTTAATATAATGGAGATAGTGTCCCAATTTAAAGACAAAGGAATATGAATAACTGTCCCATTTTGTATGATAAAGACTGTCTTATATATATATATATATATATATATATATATATATATATATATATATATATATATATATAAATATAAAATATAATTTTAATTTATACATCAATGAACCTATCCACATTATACTAGCTATTGCATTTGTCATTGTCATTCTCAAATGCACTAATAAAAATTTAATTCATATGAATATTGTTATAAGATATATATGTGTCAACTTTTGATGAATAATGAATTTTAAAAAACCACAATAATTATAATATGATATAACAAATTAATCCAAACATCGCATTCAAATGCATTAATAAAAATGTAATTAATATGAATATTATTATAAGATGTGTCAACTTTTGATGAATAATGAATTTAAAATAATCACAATAATTGGACTGTCACAGGTCGATGTTTCTAAAAAATACAAAATGAAAACCGATGCGTGTTAATAACTGTACACTGGTGTGTTTATGTGTCTATATGCACCGGTGCCATTGTACGATCTATGGGCACTGCACAAATACTGATACCAGTTATAAATATCGGTGCATTTGTGTGATACTACGCACCAGTGTGTTTACGTATCTATGAGCACCGATGCATTTTTACGATCTATGGGCACCGCATGAATACAGATACGGATTATAAATCTCGGTGCCTTTCTGTCATACGACGTATTGGTGTGTTTATATAAGTATACACACTGGTGCGTTGATACGACCTATGGGCACCGCACAAATCCCAAGACCCATTAGAACGGCCCCATGCGTTGTATGACCAACATTACGCCCACTGCGGTTTTACACCTAAACGTCCTGGTGCGTTAGACTGAAACCACCCTGGAGCACCATCTGCATGTACGTACCGGTGCGTTAAAGCCAGAGTAGCGCACCGATGAAAAAAACATCTGTAATAACCTCCATCTGTTCATTTTTTTAGTTGTGTTGAATTTACGTTAAAAGCTCTGCCAAAACTTCCATAACCATAAATGGATGTTGTAGCAAATATTTTTTTGACAATTTTGGCCAATTTTATAACACTGAAAACCTTCTTTATAACCTACACTAAAAGATCTTTTCCTTGTAGTGTTCCCTTTTAAAACTCATTTCTAGTACTAAAAAAACAATTTAATATGTCACAAAATACCTAAAACTTATAATTTTTTAATATTGAAATATAATTTCCTAAAAAAAAATACTAATTCACTATGGTAAAAAAATTATAACTTCAAATTTTGTATCCATTTTTTCCTTTTCTTACCCTCTACCCTATAAATTCATATGGTCATATGGGTGTTCAATTAAAGGGGAGCCTATTCTTTAAAGATGTTACAATATTAATCTTTTAATATAAACAAAATTTAATCCCTTCATATTAAATTATATATATATAAACCTAAACGGATGCTATATGTTTTAGCATTTAACATTTACTTGATCTAAATATTTAACTTTTGAAATTTATGTGATGAAAAGTATGGTATTTTCGGGCCTATTATTGCCTCTCTTTCTTATATACTTATTAGTTATGATTAATTATTAGTATTTTATGTAACAAAATTCCCTCAATTCATGAGGTAGGAACCTTTCCATTTTTCAATTTGTGACGGCATGTGTATGCGAAAGAAAATTATAAGGTATTTTTGTAAAAGACTTTAGTAGTTAATTTGATTTACTTTTTATTGTCTTATTATATTTGACTAGAGCAGAGTATATTATAATTAGTTTTGGTTAAAATTTTTTGATTATTAAATAATTGGTTAATTTCAAAATTATTTGTAAAATTTATTAATTTTTTGGTAAAATTAAACATTAAATTTATTTTTTTAGAAATGGAAAATTATTTTTTTAATTTTTAAAATTTGAATTTCTAATTTTTTTTATTGATAAAGAATTTATTTTATGTGTTTTAAAATAGATTTATCAAAATAGAAAAATAAATGGTTTAAAAAAAATAAAAAAATAAAAATTTAAATTTCTTAATAAATTAATTATCTAAAAAAATTAAATATATATAGATTGTTCCTTAATTAATAATTTTGAATTTTCAACAAAATGGAAGCTCTTCTAAGGCGTTTTCTGTGGGAAGGGGGAAAAATAACGAAAGAAGGCTGCATCTTGTTAAATGGGACACTATTAAAAAGCCATTTATGGAAGGAGGTCTCCAAATTCGCGATCTGGCTGCTCAAAATCTGGCTCTGGGAACCAAGCTACTATGGGACATTGTCTCTGGAAAATTAAGTTGGAGCAAGAAAGTCCTGTGGAGAAAATATTTTCATGGGAAGCGCCTTAGATGCTTGGACTAGCTTCCTAGAACCTCCAAAGGTTCTCCTGTTTTTAAACTCTGCCTCAAAGCTTTGGAACATTTCAGCCATAAGCTGTATTGGATTCCAGGTAATGGGCAAAAAATAAGAATCTGGGATGATCCTATTCTGGGTGATCAACCTTTGAGTCAGATGGAAGATCTTACCAATATCAAAGCTTAGCTCCAGGCTCGCAATTTAAACACCCTATGGGACATCTCCACTTGGACGGAGGATACAACTTGTCTATGGGACAGCTGGCAACTGGGGGAGGTTCCTCAGTGGCTGGAAGGTGAAGCCTCAGCACTTTTGGATAGACTTCAAGGGAAATCCCCCTTAAAAGCTTCAGCAAAGTACAAACGAGGGTGGGGATCAGTCTCAGGTTCTTATTCAGCTTCTGAAGGCTAGAAAAGTATTATGGCCATTCCGAATGTTCCTCCAAATCCTGCTCAATGGAAATTTAATTGGGATTCCCCCTCTCTTCCCAAAATTGATTTCTTCTGCTGGACGTTAGCTCACAATAGTATACTCACTCATGATAATCTCCGCAGGCGTGGTATGGAAGGACCATCCTGGTGCAATCTTTGTATGTCGGATGAAGAAACAACTGATCATTTGTTCTTAACCTTCCCTTTTGCTCTAGAAGTCTGGAAGGGGGTCCTGATGCTAAATTCTGATAAAATCGAGCTTCCTAGGAACATCCCAAATCTTTTTCAAACTTGGATCAAATTATCTCCGTTTGGTCTTTCAAAAAATCACCTTCTCAAAAATTGCTGGCTGTGGATCCCCAAGATTGTATGTTGGAAGTTGTGGCTGGAGAGGAACAACAGATTATTCAGAAACGAAAGCTGCAATTCGTCCAGAGTCATCACTAAAGTCAAAGCTCTCTTGGGAGAAACTCTAGAAGCCAATTCTGCCAAAAAGCCTGGAAAAGCTCTGGACAGAGAGGAGGATCTCTAGTTGAATGGACTGGTCCCTAATCATAAGGACTGTTCCACCCTTTCTACTAGTGCCCACTCCAACTGGGAAATTACGCTGGAGGAGCAAGAGTTCATTAAGTGGAGGTTGGCTCTGAATGAACATTGTCTATTTTTTGACGGGGCCTCCAAAGGCAACCCTGGTATCGCTGGAGGCGGTGGGGTTCTCTTGGGTCCTGATGGTTCTAATGTGCTTCGGTTTGCTTGGGGACTGGGCAGGGAATCTAATAACAGAGCGGAGGCTCTTGCTCTGTGGCAGGGCCTATTTCAAGCGATCAACGGTAACTTCCTCTCCATTTCTGTCTTCGGGGACTCCAGGCTCATTATCCAGGCATTGAACACCCTTAAGAATCCTTCTCAACTCCATTTATCAGCCATCATCAGGAAAATCAGACTTATTTTGCCTAGATTCCACAAGATCTCTTTCTATCATATTCCCAGGAAATTAAATACCCAGGCAGACATGGAAGCCAATCTCAGCGTTCTGCGGAGTAAAAGATCTCTTTCAGTTAATCATGTCAACTCCATCTGCAATATCCCTTAAGTCCGGTGATCTTTGGGCCTTTTCTCTGCTGGGTATTCCTCTGATCCCTAGGCCCTTCCATCTTCCTTTCTGTCTGAACCGCAACAATTTTAATGACCAACTGATAAAAAACTTGGTTCAATCCCTAATGAAGCAGCCTGACCTTTACTCCCAGCTTCACGCTCTGTGTCATTTCCCATTTTTCTCTGTTGTAACTAATTGCAACCGGATGAGAGGATGCTGGGTGATCAACTTCAGCATTAGTGGTAGAAGCAAATATGCTCTGCTTTCTATTCATAGCGAATCCAAAGGAAATAGAAAGAAGGGCTCCTCTTACGACCTCCTGAAACGCCAAATGAAGGACCTGCTCGCTGATCCGGAGGGATATCATGCCACCGACTTCACTCATCTTCTAGCGTTCATTTGTGGACCTGTCGGCAAACTCAGAGTTTCTTCTTTCGATGCCTTCTCCAACGCTCCAACTGACCAAGATAGCACTGAGTTTAGAAATTTGCAGTTGGGTGTTCTCAATCTCTGCTACAATGTTTATTGTCTCAAGAGAAAAACTCTGCTCTGCGCTCTCAGCCAGAGCAGTACTGTAGTTGCTCATTGCCACTGTATTGGCGCCCTTTAATAAAATTTAACTGCTTCTGTCTAAAAAAAAAAAAAAAATTGAATTTTCCCTAATTAATAATTTTTTCCATTGATTATTATACTTATTTTTAACAATAATTATTAATTAGCTTATAATCATTCTTTACTTATTTTATATGAATTGTTGTATTCTTTCTAAAAATAATATATATATTTTTTTCTAATAACAATCTAATTCCCAAATGTGCCCATATTGTTTCTAATAACAATGTTTTTTCAAAAAAAATTCATTAAAATATTTGATTAATCATATTATTCTTTTGATACTTCCATTATTTAATTGTTGTCCACTTTTTTTCTTCCCTTTCCAACAAGATTGTGATGCTGAAATATGCACATAATATAACTAATTTATATGATAACATTACATCCATAATTTTTTTTTTAATTTTTTAATAAAAATTAAGTACTAAGCAACAACTTAAAAATTATATTTATTTAAAAATAACTTATTTTAAAAGTAAATTTAATTTTATTATTAAAAATATTATTTAATCATTTACCCAATCAAAATATTTATATTATAAAAATATGTATTTATGTATCAAAAGATCATGTAGATATTATGAATATTACATAAACATGTTTATATTTCAAAATATCAAGATCTATTTGTTCTTTTGCAGAATCAACGAGTAACTTTCCACTTTTATGTCTCTTTGTTAGTTATTTTATTAGTAGTCATGTTAATTTAAAGATTTTTGTTAGTTATTTTATTAAGGATTATAGAATTTGTTCAAGTGTTAAAATCTATTCATTATGTAATATTTTAATATGTTTTTGCATTTTTAATTAAAGATTTAGGAAAATTTTTAATATTTTTATTTTCTTGTAAATTTAAAAATAATTTTCTAATTTTTTGAAATTTTATTTTGAAATTTTTTATTAGCTAAGAAAATTCTAATGAAATATAATTTTCATGATGTAAAGTACTTTATTTTTGGTATTGATTAGTTCTGAATAATTCATTTTAAAATAATAAAAAAATTAAAAGTAGTCATTCTGTTAGTGACTGCTCCCAGATTGATACTAACACTTTCATCGTTATGTTATATTTTTTCAATGATCCAACAGATTGATACTAACACTTTCATCGTTATGTTATATTTTTTCAATGATCCAATAGTTAATGCTATTGTAGGTTCTTTACATAAAGAAGAGGAGATAGAGGCGAGAATGTCAAAAGAAATAAACAAATATACAATTAATAATATCATGTTTCACACATTTCAAATTTTTTGTGGGTAGCTTTCAGTGTGTACACGAGAGAGAATGAGGGTGTTAGCCAAACATGCAATTAATATTGTTATATTGCATATATTATGGAGAGCTTTTACTAAGATTTCACCATGGAGAAGAAACTTCATCTGCACATGGAAAGCAAGCTCCACACATTGGCTATTGGCTATTGGTTGTACAAGTTGTCATCATTATTTCCATGTGTCTATGTGGAGACAAATGTATGGTGCCATCCAACATTGTATGTAGGTTGTCTATTAAATTCACCACCATGGGCGATTTAGTTTCGTGTACCAAGTTCATTAGCTAGTTGTTCAAATATTAACGAAATTCTCATCTGAACCATATAAAAGCTAGTAAATGACATTTATTATACACCTTGAATTAGGAATATAATATCAATGGTCACACTACCATCACTAGATCTAGTGCCATAGCTCATTCAAATCTTCCAAACACAAGCTATATTTTACAGTTCATTCCACATCATTCACTACAAATCATACCGTGCTCCGTGGGTCTTTAAAATTGGGTAACCTATTTTCCTTACCAACCGCAAAATGCGTAGGCTTTCACCAGAATGACAGCCAGAATTGGTCCCTAAAGCCACACAATATCCTATGCCATAAGTGCCTCTAGACCCATCAACAACTCGAAGACCGGAATGGCTTCTGGAGCCATAAATGACACCTCCATGAATGTGTCTTTAAAATTGGGTAACCTATTTTCCTTACCAACCGCAAAATGCGTAGGCTTTCACCAGAATGACAGCCAGAATTGGTCCCTAAAGCCACACAATATCCTATGCCATAAGTGCCTCTAGACCCATCAACAACTCGAAGACCGGAATGGCTTCTGGAGCCATAAATGACACCTCCATGAATGTACGTGAACAAGGATCCATATGGTAACGTATGATAACAACTATAATCTAAACTGCTATGAGCATGGTTATGCAGGAAGCCATGATTGACGCTCTTTCGGCTCCATTCGCTTTCCAATTGGATAAATAATTCACTATTGAGGCTATCAATTCATAGAGGCAGGATATGCTCTTTGTGTTTTTTCCTTGATTGGAACCCAAAGTAATCCAGAAGATCCATCAAATCGGTGAGTAGCCCATAGGGAATTTTGAGCTTCCTCAAACTTTGTCGATATACAACTTATTGCATAACAAATGAGCTCCAGGGGAGAATAGTTATGGATCGAAAAAGGTGTTCCAATGATGGTGAAGAACCTTTTACAAAATAAATTGGTGTGGAGTGTGACATTCTAGACTCAGGTTGTTAAACACAGTATATCCCCAGTCCACACTCTACAGTATCTATCCGCAGTAAACATAACATTGAATTGATGACTACAAAAAATGTAGCAATGAACAAAGAGAGTTTACCTCATTTTATAATATTTCAAAGACATGAAATAAAGTCGATAAGCAACTAATTACGAAATCCCGCTACCTCATTCGAATTCTCAGAGTGTGGATTTCTACCTTGCTCAAACAACCCAAATAAGCTAATCTAGCCTAAATTGCACTATTCATACCAAAATAATCTCAAGTAATTTATCGTTTGTTGGCTTTGTAAAATATTTGTTCAATTTTTGAGATGATATTTAATTCAGTAATCATGTAAACCAAACGATAACAGTAAATGGATTTTCACAAAACGAAATTTGGTAACACAATCCATATCGATATCTAAAATTAATCCAATCATTTTAGAGTTTATATTGTAGACAGCTAGCATTGCTAGTGTCGATTAATATTTGTGTGTAAACCAAATAAAAGTATTAGTGTTTGAATCAGATGATATGATGGACATTGGAGACCAATCGAAATTAAATATACAATGTGTTGCGTGTCTCGTTTCGTATGTCTAATCAATTCATGTCTGCCATTGGTGATATGGGTCAGAAAACAAATAAGCTACAAATCCATCTATCGTTTCAAATCAATTCCGAGTGTTTGAGCGACCTCAATCATGTGATTTACATAAAACAAAGGGAACGAAATATAAGCAAATTCTGTAACTCCACAAACTGAATTTATATCCAAACTGATGAATCTTATTAGTCCTTGCCCCTTCGGGCTGGAGGGACTTATGTAATCGTTTTTGAGATGTTTTATTAGTTCGACACAAGAATCAAGCTGTTAATCCAAATCAGTCTAATGTTTTTAAATTATATTTTATCAATCACTTTTAAACACCTCATTTTCAACGAATGAACAAAATGAACATCTTCTAATTATTATTATGACCAATCAACAATTTAGACATCTTATTTGGCCTCATATCGAGGCAAGATGTAAGATGTATTTAAAGTTAGGATAAATAACATTTGATCTTGGGAGTTTTAGTCTCAATCGATTAACGCAAACATTAGTTTGGCAGTTTCGCCAACATTTCATGTTTAGAAATTAAGAGACTTGTAACAAAATTGCAGAGGATTCGGATGTGTTTAAACATATAACTCACGCATGTTGAAACATGGTAGTACCCACTTTTCTTGCGTGATAGTACCCACGCGTCTTCACTTCGAAAGACTATATAGCAACCGGACTTCCAGAGACTATATCACAACAGCTTCCCAGCTTTTTTAGGATCCTCAACATCGAACTGGTCTAATCCGAACCCTGATACATTGGGCTTCACACTTCCTGCACCGAGAGCAGTCAGATACAGAGACACATAAAGCATGGCCATCATTTTACCGCTTGCAGTGGGCGCTGGAGGCTTGGCAGTGAAGTCGATATGGCTAGCAAAAACATACCCTGTGAAAACATTGAACGCATGGTTTTAGGAGCCATTCTCTGTTCTTTCTTTTTTTTCTCACAGCAGGGATGTGAAGAACGGAAGAATAGAAAGACATCACATGTACAGACTGCGACACCATCTGTTGGAATTAATTTCCAACTACACAGTGAATGCAGCGCAGAGATGAAGCGGGGGCAAAGTCCTCGGGGGTCGATGAATTGATTTGGGCGGAAGAGCTTACCCCCTCGGACCTGCTGACGTATGAGGGGGCCCACACATGTGCATTAACAAAAGATTGCGGGGTTTTAATGTTTTAATGTTTAAATGTTTCAACGTTGTTTTTGTTTTTAATATATGTGAAACATATATTAAAAGGCTCGTAAAGTGAATATGAGAGTGCTGTTGTATTTCAGTACACAATGAATGTTTTTTTTAATACACAGCAAATTTTTATAAAAGGCACAACAGTGCAGAAGTAAAAAAAAAGGAAGACAACATAACTGGTTTTATTACACAGGATTGTGCACAACAGTGCGGGATGAAAAATCAAAGTGCCAGCAAGTAAAATCTGTCATCAATGCACTTATCAAGCGGTGCTGACAGAACTAATGAGCCATAAAGATTTTCAAAGCGGTGAAATTTAGTGGGTGTGTCAATTTATGACAGAGATATTTTTTTGGTTAATATGCAGAACAGAGCCATATTGTTTTGTAATGTTTTTATATACACAACAGCGTATTTTAAAAACAGAGAGTAGAGTTTTATGCACAGCAGAGTGCATTTTTGTAAAAGACAGAGAGCTGTAATTTATTTTATTACACACAGCAGAGTGTTTTAGAAAAATACAGAGCATACACAGCAGTGTTTATTTTAGTGAGACAGAGTGTGTTTTTACACAGACAGTGAGTTTTATTTGTGCACTGTGACAGCAAAAGTCACAATTGTAAATCCCTCTTTGAGGAAGAATCTATAACAGCAGTTTTTTTTATGAAATAGAAATTTTTTTTCTGAGTTGAGAACTCTGTCTGTGAGTGAATAGTATTTTTTTTCTCTGTGTTAAGGAAGGTAGTTTTATTATTTTGGAATTCTAAAAATTCCAACATGGTATCAAAGCCAATCCAGGCTATTTGAAGCTCAAATAAGCTGAAGGAAAAGAGTTCTTTGTTGCAGCAGCTTCTCCAGCAGTGTGAAGACTCAGCCAAAAGGAATTCGAAAGTATTTCTCTATATAGTTTTGTGTTACTATTGCAGAACAATTTGTTAGTTTTAAACACACAGTCAATTGTTTTTATCATAGTTAGAAGTGCAGAATGGCTGGAGCCAGCACATGTATGAGTTTGGGAAATATCCATCTCCCACAATTCAATGGAAAAAATTATGACTACTGGTCAATAACTATGAGAGCTTTATTTGTCTCCCAAGAGTTATGGGAATTAGTTGAGGATGGCTTTGAAGAGCCAGCAAATGAAGTAGAGTTTCTTCTTTTAACTCAGGCAGAAAGGGAGTCACTGAAGAACAATAAGAAGAGAGATGCCAAGGCTCTTTTCTTTTTATATCAAGCAGTGCATGAGAGTGTGTTTCCAAGGATAGCAGCATCCAAGAAATCCAATGAAGCATGGGAAACTCTCAAGACAACTTATCAGGGTATGGAGAAGGTGAAGACAGCAAAACTTCAGTTGCTGAGGAGAGACTTTGAGACTCTCTGTATGAAAGAGTCAGATAATATTGACTCATTCTTCACCTCATGTGATTGGAATGGTCACACAAATAAGATCTCATGGAGAGACTCTTGAGGACAAGAGGATTGTTGAAAAACTCTTGAGAAGTTTACCCTCAAGATTCGATGTGATTGTCACCACCATAGAGGAGACCAAAGATCTCACAAAGTTTTCAGTGGATGAAATTCATGCATCACTGATTACCCATTAACAGAGATTGGGTAGGAGTGAGAAATCATCTCTAGAACATGCTTTTAAGTCCCAGATGTCTTTCGGAAGAGGAAGAGGGCAAGGCAAAGGAAGAGGAAGAGGCAGAAGCCAAAACAGAGGTGGAAGGAACAACCCTTCACATTCACATGGAAGGTGCAACAGTCAAAGTCACAGGCACGGCCAATGTAGCCAACAAAGTGGTCAGCAGAATGCTCAAGGACAAATGTATGATAAGTCCAATGTTCAATGTTACAATTGTAAAAAATATGGTCATTATGCTAATGAATGTAGAAAGAAGAAGCAGAATGATATGAGAAGTGAAACTGGTGCAAATTTCACAAAAGAAAATATCAGTCAAAGTAATTTGTTTTTAGCTTGTAATATGGCTGAAGAAAAGAGTGAGGATTTATGGTTTCTAGACTCCAGTTGTAGTAACCATATGACAGGAAACTTAACAATGTTTTCTATGTTAGATGAAAGTGTGCAGTCACAAGTCACACTAGGAACTGATAGCAAAGTTTTTGTTATGGGAAAATGAGATGTGAATGTTTTAACAAGATTAGGTGCAAAGAAAACCATAGAAGATGTTTATTATGTTCCAGGAATGAAGTGTAACCTCTTAAGTGTTGGACAGCTTGTCCATAAGGGGTATAATTTTTTCTTTGATAATGATGTTTGTACCATCATTGATAAACCACCCAGCAAACAGTGTATTGCTGAAGTGAAGATGACAAGGAACAGGATGTTCCCTCTCAGAATGAGAGCAGATTTGAAGAATGGTGAAGAGAAAGCAGCAGTTGCACAAGAGACTTACCAAAGCGAACCAAAGGATGATAATTGGTTATGGCACTTGAGATTTGGTCATCTCAACTTTGGAGGTCTTAATTTGTTGAACAGAAAAGGAATGGTAAGTGGTTTACCATTGATAGAGAAACCGGACAGCCTTTGTGAAGGTTGTATTCTTGGGAAACAACACAGAGAAAGTTTTCCTTCCGGGAAAAGCATAAGGGCAAAAGTACCCTTAGAGATTGTCCACTCAGATGTATGTGGACCGATGCAAACTCCATCACTTGCAAACAACCACTATATCTTAACATTTATAGATGATTTTACAAGAAAAACTTGGGTTTACTTTTTGAAAAACAAAAGTGAAGTGTTTGAAAATTTTTGCAATTTCAAAGCACTTGTTGAGAAACAAAGTGGGCTGCATATCAAAGTCTTAAGGACTGATAGAGGAGGTGAGTATATATCTAAATATTTTCTACGTTTTTGTAGAGAAAATGGTATTCAAAAGCAGTTTACAACTAGATATACTCCGCAGCAAAATGGAGTAGCCGAAAGGAAGAACCGAACCATAATGGACATGGTAAGGAGCATGTTAAAGGCAAAGCATTTGCCTAATGATTATTCGGCTGAAGCTATACATTTTGCAGCGTATATTTTGAATAGGTGCCCTACAAAAGCAGTTATGAACAAAGTGCCGGAAGAGGCAAGGAGTGGCACAAAGCAAAGTGTCACACACATGAAAGTTTTTGGATGTGTAGCTTATGCACACATTCCGGATCAGCTAAGGAAGAAGTTGGACAACAAGGGGGAGAAATGTATTTTTATTGGATACAGTGAGGAATCCAAGGCATACAGGTTATATAACCCATCCAACAAGAAGTTTATTGTGAGCAGGGATGTTCAGTTCATTGAAGAGGAAGCTTGGGATGGAAGCATAGAGAAAACAGTGAATGTTAAACACTATTTATCTCATGATGAGAATGATGATGAGTTGGCTGAAATACATCCCCAAACAGCAGCATCAACACCGCAAAGTACACCCTTGAGGAGAAATGAAAGTGCTTCTCCAAGCACACCACAAGGAGGAAATTCAAGTGCTTCTTCAAGTACTTGTACACCTACTGAAAGAGGTAAGAAATTCAAAAGTTTGAAAGAAATTTATGAACAAGATATAGCTAATGAAGGTATCAATTCTTTGTTTGCTTTATATTGTCATGTTGATGATCATGTTCATTTCGAGGAAGCTATCAATGATAGAAAATGGATAGAAGCTATGGATGAGGAAATAAATGCCATAGAGAGGAACAAAACTTGGGATTTGGTTGAACTCCCAAAAGGTAAAGATGTCATTGGAGTTAAATGGGTCTACAAGACCAAGAGTAATGCCGAGAAGATAGAGACATGGTTACAAGGGCCTGTCAAAGGCCATAAGAAAGAAAAGCATGGCAGGATGAGGAAACTTTTGACCCTCTGGCTGCTGCACGGAAATCGTGAGAGCAAGAAGGTTATCCACAGAAGACAAAAAAAAAAATGGAAAGTTTACCAAACGGACGGAAGTCAAGATTTCCGGGAATGAGCATCGAAGAGGCCTACTGAACAACCCCGCCACAAGGCGAGAAAAGAAAGGCCAAGACATGCGAAACATGCAAATTGAAGAAAACTTCAGGCGAAAGCAAGCGCCAAGAGCGTGGTACAGTAGGATAGATTCATATCTACTGGAAAATGGTTTTGAAAAGTGTGAGGGAGAAACCACCCTCTACATCAAAGAACAAGACGGTAAAATCTTGATTGTTGTCTTGTATGTTGATGATGTTATTTTTACAAGTAATGATGATTGCCTTATTGAACATTTTAAAACAGTCATGAAAGAGGAATTTGAAATGACTGATATGGGTTTGTTGAGATACTTCTTGGGAATAGAAGTAGAACAAGATGAAAGTGGGATTTTCATCTCACAGGAAAAGTATGTTAATGAGGTGCTTGAAAGATTTAACATGCAGGAATGCAAAGCAGCAATCACTCCCACAGTGATGGGATTAAAACTCAGCAGAGAGGACATCAGCAAGGATTTTGATCCTAGCTTGTAGAAGAGCATAGTTGGCAGCCTTATGTATTTGAATGCAACTAGGCCGGACATAATGCATGCTGTTAGTTTGATTTCTAGATTCATGGAAAAGCCAAAGGATGCACATTGGCAAGCAGCAAAAAGAATTTTGAGGTATGTTAAAGGTACTAAAAGGTTTGGTATTTTTTATACTACTTCAGAATGTTCAGATTTAGTTGGATACACTGACAGTGATTGGGCTGGAAGTGTAGATGATCGGAAGAGCACTTCCGGTTATGTTTTTCATATGGGTTTTCTTAGGAGGTGCCGACGCATGGGCTTTAAGAAATGTACTCGCTAGAAGTGATGTTTTTTTACAAGAAGGTATTGATGTAGAGCCTACAAGAAGAAATGGTTGAAATGGTAATAAGCAGTTTGGATGACAAAAATGTTGAGAATCTTATGTCAAGAACATGTAAAAGGGACAGTGATATTTTGTGACAATAGCTCAGCTATTGCATTGTCTAAAAATTCTGTTTTTCATAAAAGGACGAAACACATTGACACCAAGTTTCATTTCATACGGGAATTGGTTAGCAATGGCGAGATTGTTTTGCAACATTGCAAAACAGAGGATCAATTTGCAGACATCCTCACAAAGCCACTACAGCAGAAAAGATTTGAATATTTCAGGAAATGCATGGGTATGCAGGAAAACCCAGCAGTTGAAATTAAGGGGGAGTGATGGAATTAATTTCCAATTGCACAGTAAATGCAGCGCAGAGATGAAGCGGGGGCAAAGTCCGCGGGGGTCGATGAATTGATTTGGGCGAAAGAGCTTACCCCCTCGGACCTGCTGACGTATGAGGGGGCCCACACATGTGCATTAACAAAAGATTGTGGGGTTTTAATGTTTTAATGTTTAAATGTTTCAACGTTGTTTTTGTTTTTAATATATGTGAAACATATATTAAAAGGCCCGTAAAGTGAATATGAGAGTGCTGTTGTATTTCAATACACAGTGAATGTTTTTTTTAATACACAGCAATTTTTTATAAAAGGCACAGCAGTGCAGAAGTAAAAAAAAAGGAAGACAACAGAACTGGTTTTATTACACAGGCTTGTGCACAGCAGTGTGGGATGAAAAATCAAAGTGCCAGCAAGTAAAATCTGTCATCAATGCACTTATCAAGCGGTGCTGACAGAAGTAATGAGCCATAAAGATTTTCAAAGCGGTGAAATTTAGTGGGTGTGTCAATTTATGACAGAGATATTTTTTTGGTTAATATGCAGAACAGAGCCATATTGTTTTGTAATGTTTTTATATACACAACAACATATTTTAAAAACAGAGAGTAGAGTTTTATGCACAGCAGAGTGCATTTTTGTAAAAGACAGAGAGCTTTAATTTATTTTATTACACACAGTAGAGTGTTTTAGAAAAATATAGAGCATACACAGCAGTGTTTATTTTAGTGAGATAGAGTGTGTTTTTACACAGACAGTGAGTTTTATTTGTGCACTGTGACAGTAGCAGTCACAATTGTAAATCCCTCTTTGATGAAGAATCTGTAACAACAGTTTTTTTTATGAAATAGAAAATTTTTTTCTGAGTTGAGAACTCTGTCTGTGAGTGAATTTAGTATTTTTTCTCTCTGTGTTAAGGAAGGCAGTTTTATTATTTTGGAATTCTGAAAATTCCAACACCATCAACGATCAACAACAAAACTACCGAAGCTATTGCATGCATTTTTCAGTTATTCCTATCATTACAAATGATTTACTTTCATACCATTAGATTTAACAGTATTACAAATTTCACCCTTTGGTATGTGCATTGTAGGTCATAGGAGATTTTGCAATCTTTACTTCTCTGTTTTTTAAAAACCTGGTCATAATTTTCTTCATGTTTCTATCGAACATTTTCAAATTTAAGAAATTTGAAGTTTTTCCATGAGCTCGCATGGTACATAACATTTTATTAGTATTGTTACTCATTAACTTGTAATAGGAATTCAGTGCAATCAACATTGATGGTTATGTTTTCCAATATATCTCATTCATAACATGGCTGTAATGATATCGGACTAAGGGTTAATTGGACACGAAACAAACACAGATATTTGCGAACGTTTTGCAGGCCAGTACAATTATTTTCTTAATGCTGCCATCCTTTGTAATGCATATGTTTATAGTTACATTAGAAATGATTTTTTAATTATATTCAGATGATTCTTGTCCCTTAAGCATAAATGGACTTACCTCTGTCTCACAGTTCAAATCCACCTTCTTCTTGGACATTTCAACTGCTTTCTCCGGCAAGTAGGATTGGGTCTAAGCCTCGTAGGAAGGCTGGGAACAATACACGCTTCATCGAAGCCGAGAACTATTGGAACTTCTACCCTGGACTTCCCTTTGACAGTAAAGCTAGTCCTCCCTCGTGCAGGTCCGGTGGGACAAAGCTTCGGAACCCTGCAGGCAAGAGCTTCCTCTTGTTCTTGCTCTTGCTCGAACAAACCCAAATGATCAAGACCATCTACCTCCAAATCGAAATCTGCTAAACCATTCAGATCTCCCTGCACAAAAAATACAACCAATTAAACCCTAATACGCTAGGGAATGCAATTGCATTGAAAAAAATTAGATATATTGGAACTTCCGAAGTACCAGGTCGAGTTTACATGGCGGCTATTCTAAACAGTACTTAGAAATGCATATGTTTATAGTTACATTAGAAATTATTTTTTAATTATATTCAGATGATTCTTGTCCCTTAAGCATAAATGGACTTACCTCTGTCTCACAGTTCAAATCCACCTTCTTCTTGGACATTTCAACCGCTTTCTCCGGCAAGTAGGACTGGGTCTAAGCTTGGTAGGAAAGCCGGGAACAATACACGCTTCATCGAAGCCGAGAACTGTTGGAACTTCTACCCTGGACTTCCCTTTGATAGTAAAGCTGGTCCTCCCTCGTGTAGGTCCGGTGGGACAAAGCTCCGGAACCCTGTAGGCAAGAGCTTCCTCTTGTTCTTGCTCTTGCTCGAACAAACCAAAATGATCAAGACCATCTACCTCCAAATCGAAATCTGCTAAACCATTCAGATCTCCCTGCACAAAAAGTACAACCAATTAAACCCTAATACGCTAGGGAACGCAATTGCATTGAAAAAACTTAGATATATTGGAACTTCCGAAGTACCAGGTCGAGTTTACACGGCGGCTATTCTAAACAATACTTAGAATCCTTTGCCCAGAAAGAAACAAGTGACAACCATGCATTATGTTCGACTACAAGACTGCCTTTTCTGAATAGCAAGGAAGAAATGAATGTCGAGAAATGCGACGTCTCAAAGTTATTTTTTTGGATGGAAAGGAAAAACAAACATCAATCAATACCATATTTCTGTGAATTTTAAGGACACTAGTCACATTTTAAAGCCCAAGAAAATTAATTCGACCTCACACCTTCCTTTCAAAAACTTATTTTTATTAATGTAAATATAAAACTACATATTTTTAGAAAGGTGTTTTATTGGGAAGGTTATATGCGTGAAGTTTTTGCTACTATGATACCTTCAAATTTTCTATGTTGGCTTATATGAGCCAAATATTTTTTATTTGAATGTTGTGGTGTTTTATCGGGAAGGTTACATTTGTGAAGATGTTGCTACCGTGATACCTTAAAAATGCAAAACACAAATATATGATCATAATAAACAGAAATTTAATACTCCAAACCATTGGAAAAAAAATAAATAAAGCATTAATTGTCTTCAAATAGCTGAGACTATCTATCGTTATACTCCAAACCATCACAAAAAAATAAAGCATTGTATTCAAAGAGCTGAGAATATATATCATTGATATCGCATCATTTATTTGCTCAATATTTCTTCCGGTACATTTGACGTCTAGAAAATGACCCGTATCATAAAATTTATCAGCAAATTCGCATTACACATTTATTTGGAATAACATTACTTTACAATAAAAATCACGAAGAAAACACATATTGCAGATCTATATTGAGGTCGTTTTGCAGGGTAAATGTCAATCAACAAATTATATATACAAATCCTATCCTAATTCCTTTTATTCTTTTTATGATTATGCCATCAATCTTATGATGGATGTTGTGAGAGTTCCTTTAAATTGATTGCTCGCAGAGGAAAACAGCATCAACATTGTTGTCACTACAGTAGAGACATAGATGCTGCGAATACTCTTCTTTCACAAGAAATTTTCTTGTCGCCAAAACTAATTCCCTGTTGCTGATGGGCTCCCATGTTGTTCAAAAATTGTCTGAATAGATTTGGATTTAGAAACTGCGAGAAGAAACTTTACAGTAGAAACATCGTGAATTTAGTACTAAGATGAGTACCTAACTATAAGCAGCTAGATAAGGATGATTGAGAATTCCTATGTGGTCTGTCTGTACCTCCCGAGTCCCAAACCATAGTCAAAATGCCAGTGCCTTATAAGCATGGGGTTTCGATTGAGCCCTTAGCTTTACCACCTATAAAAAAGGGATTTGTGACCTCCCAATAAGTAGTGCTATGGGCCATGATACATGATAGGCATTCAGGAAGGCTTCCACTTAACAAGTTAACATAACGGAGAACTTCACAGTGAAATATTGCCTCTATGGGGCAGTCATATAACTTGTATCAGTGCCATCGAATCAAACCAATATCTATAACCAATGGGGCATTGGTTCACTGGTGATGCCGATGGAGTAATAAGCCATCAACTCGGATTCCATCCTTGTTGTGTCAGCTTCAGCCAAATGCCATGAGTTTCAAAGGAGCGAGGCCGACCACAAGTCCTGGAATACTTTAGCAGAATATCTAAACCTCTGGCATCCAAGCCAAACAAATTATTCTCTAAACTAAGTTGGCATAATGAGGGCGAGTGTAAGTCTTCGGCGATTTTGAAAGAATAATTATCCCAAACCTAACACCTGAGACTATGGAAGCTTGCTTTTAACAAAGTGGGCATCAAGAGGTCAGACTGGGCTAGAAAAATAGCGACGCCTAATACCTAACACCAGTCCACTCTTTACTTGGTGGGCCACATGCATTTATTGCCCACGAACAATACTTGAAACAAACAATTCCAATTCGGAAAAACAAAACCCATATACATAAACAAACAAGAAAAAAATCATACTAACCAGCCAGAGGTATCGAAAGGATGTCTCCGGGGCTAATAACAGGAGTCCCCATTGCATTTACAGTCATCAGATCTGTGACAATAGTCCCAGACTTGGCCCCAAGGGCATCCACTGTATCCCCAGGCTGCACAACATATGATAAGTAAATAGCTGCAAGCCCATTATCAGTCCTAGAGGAATGGTGAGTGACTGTCCAATATCTATAACGTCAGGATCCGTTATGTTAGTTTGCATCCTTCAATTGGTCCAAAGTCACAAGACCCCCAAACACGTTAGTAGAAATGCTGGGCAGTGTATCTGCTTCCTTAACCTTGTAGACCACTGACATTGATTTCCTAATACCATCCACATAGCCGCAGGTTATAGGCACTCTGATGAAGTAATGTGCAGGTAGAATCTGGTTTTCAATGTCTGGGTATGATAAATCAATGCCATTAGCTCCTAGAAGTGAAACTGGGTCTACTTGAAAAAGTGTCGAGACTTCTGATATCTTTAGCTCTCTAGGAATAATGTAGCCCACCATTGAGTTGCAGGTGTCTGAACCATCACAGGGCTCTATGGTAGACTTGGAAATAACTTGAGCAAGTTTGAAGAAAATCATGATTACGACCAAGAGCCATAGTATTGATATGCCGATCATCCCCATTTCTCCCTTCTGGCAAGTAAATGGTACGATTTTTCTTGTCTTTGACTAGTGTTTCGACCGTTAGGGCTAGACTCTATTTCTCAGAATCACGAGTTTTCCGTTCAGAGAAACGTTAACCTGCATTTCAGACTGAGCATTGCCACGGTGAATGATATTTTGCTATCATGTTCAAGAATGTGACTTTTCTAATCATGTTCTTGGGTAGGGACTAGTTGCAACTCCTTGTTTCTATAGTAAATGCAAGGCACTAACTAACTATTTCTATGACAATCCTAGGTTAAAAGCATGAATTAACACTCTTGTTGCTTTCAAGCAGAATTCGCTTATCACTTCCTCCGATGCGAACTTCCAACCATGGGACTCAACCACAACACACATCCACCCCGGTGCTTTGCAACTCGATTACATAAATGTCTAAATATTTTCTCTTGCAAAGAAACCAAGCAAGTGGGGTGGATTATATAATTGGATTCAAAGCTAACAAGCTTTGCACATCCTACCATAGGGAATTGTTTCAATTCACTGAGCTCAAATTCAGGGACATTATGACCATGTACATGACAAATAAAATCTATTAAGTGATTTCAAGCAACTAATTAGGGCGATAAGCATCTCTGTTGGAATTGGAAACTTTAATCATTTTTCTAATTAATTTTTTTGATTTGGTGGTCTAGATTGAATGATGCCAGTATATTCTTGTAGCCGCCACTACATCAATGGATAAAATTCAAACAAGTGACTTCTTTGAATATCTAAATCACATGTTTAAACCGTACATAATCTCTTTTTTTCAAAACATGATTAAAAATTTACTATGCCATTTTTTGAGTGGCACTTATCAAGATTAGCATAAACTCTAGAATTATAGTGGAGATGAAACCAAAAAAATAAAAATAAAATTAACTACCACTTATCATTCAAAAGAAAGTGGTAATACACTTAAGAAATCCTCCATCATCTGATAATTGTGCTACAGTTACATATATCTTTCATCATCCTTAGCTGTTAGTCATGTGGCTCTGCACCTTTGGAATACCTATTATTAAATTAAAAAATAAAAATAAAAATAAAATTCCTCCATCATCCTTAAAAAAATAAAAATAAAAAAAAGTCCTCCATCATCCTTGGCTATTAGCCACATGGATCCTGCACCTTCGGAATACCTATTATTAATATTAAAAAAAATCCAAAAAATCTCATTCTCTCCAATTAAAAAATCCAATCAACCAACTTGGCAAATTGATGGTTGGGTTATGAAATGCTCTCATGTTATCTTTCAATTAAATAAATTACATTCAAACAAATCTAAGAATCATTGCATATTTAGATTTTCTAGAACCCAGATTTGGTTGATGAACATCCTCATTCATTTATGGTTATTATTTTGACTAATGAAAACTTAATATACCTAGCCATTGTAGATTATTAAAACTCACAATTAAACCTAATATTAAAGAAAACCAAATATTAAACTTTAAAGTGATAAAATATATTGATAGTGTCTTTAGTCTTGAAATGTTGATTGAATCATGAAAGGGATTGGATCATAAGATATAGCTCCAATACAATACATTTAATTTTTTGGAAACATGAATTAACATAATTGGTTCTTTCAAATGTTAAAATTTTATGATGAGATAAGTTTAATAATAGTGTATAATATTTATATTAAAATTTAATGTTTAAAATCAATAATAATAATTATAAAGCTATTAAGGTTAATAATAAAAATATTTAAGGTTGGAATGTTTTAACAATATTAACCAAGAATATTTATGATTGAATGCAATCAACTCTCGTTAAAATGCACAACCACAATTTATCATAGAAATGTATGGCCAATTTTTGTAGAATATGTGAAAGAATGGGAAGTCTTGTTCAAATATGGGAAATGTATAATAAAAAATGGTCAATCATGATCAATCATAGTTAAAAATGTTCATTCAGAACCATGCAATTGTTAACCATATTGAAAACATAGTTAGCAATGTTTAAATATAATGAGCATGCACAACTATACTCTATGATTAGACATAATCAAACAACTATTAGGCATAAGCATTCATATTCATATAATAATAATAATAATAGCCATTAAATTTATTAATAATAATATTATTAAAATTCTACTAAAGTTAATAATAAAGTTTCATATTAATATTAAAGTTAATATTAACAACTACTAATAAATATTAATATTAATGTTAATGTGAATATTAATATTAATTAATGTTATTAATATTAATATTAATCAAATACTATTATTAATATTAATATATCATAATAGTTATTAAAATTCATAATAATAAGTCATGTTCAATCATGAGAAATTTTGGTTAACAATGGTCAATCATAACCATATAATTGTTAACTATAGTGAAAATATAGTTAACAATGTATAAACATAAACAACTATAATTAACTATAATTAGTCATAATCAAACAATAGTAAGACAAAGTTATTCATAAACATATAATGATTATTATTATTAAAATTATTTATCATAACATTATTAAAAATTTACTAAAAACTAATAATATATTTTTATATTAATATTAAAGTTAATATTAACCACTATTAACAAATATTAATATGAATGTCACTCTTAATATTAGTTAAATGTTATTAATCAAATATTATTACTACTATTAATCTATTATTAATATATTATAATAAATATTAAAGTTAACAATAATAATATACTAATATTATTAATATATTAACTATTATTGTACTTTGTTATATATGTATTATTGCTAATATTTTATTAGTAAATGTTTACACTATTATATGTTTACAATATTATTTACTTAAAGTATTTTGGAAATGTTATTTAATGGTTCCTATTTGACTACTAGAATTAGGGTCACGATAGTATTACAAAGTCCAAACTCCTAGATTTATTTTTGGGAGGTTTTTTTGCAAAAATAATAAGGAAAAGTATGAGGCATTGATTTGGGAATTAATATTAGCTTTATAAATTCATATTAAATATTTTTCATAAAAGCGAGACTCTCAATTGAACATATACCAAATCAATAAAAGGTATAAGATTAAGAAATACTCACTTGGGTCTTATGCTACAAGATTTTATGGCATCCTTCTAATTTTTAATTATTTTAACTTAATCTTTCTTCAAAAAGAATAAAATAAATTGGTTAAATCCTCATATATATATAACTCATCTCTTAGAATCCTTTTCATGTTGAAATGAGCTATCGTGTCTGTCAGTATCTAATAATAGAAAATAATAGCCAATATTAGAGAATTATACATGTTCAAATGTTTATTTTTGATGTATATGAAATATTTATAAATTATAACGATACACAACAAGAGGGGAATGATAAAGAATTTCACCTAAACAATAGTATAAGAAATTCCTCCCTTCCAAGAGGATATGTAAGTCAAGAACCCTTACTTATAACAAATGATCACTTGTAGAATGAAAAATTATATTTAAATAATTTCAAGATTTCTTTGCATAGTCATATTCTAATCTAAAAGAATAGTATAAGCCTATTTTCAAGAGAAAATACCACCTAAAGAAGGTAAAAATCCCTTGAGGTAAAGGACCAAATTTAGAAATCCCAAATTGAAGCAGATAGTAAAGATCAAAGAGGATAAAATGAAGAAGGTTGGTATTATCTCACTAGTTAGACATTGTAAGTGAATTTCTAACTAAGTGATGACGAGGAAGAAGAGGAGATTCATTTTCGTATTTGTAACACCCCCTTCCCACATCTACCCAAGAAACCGACCAACCGGGGTAAATATGCAACGATAAACTACTAAAATGAGATTAAACCTCCTAGGTGACCTTAAAGAAGTGGAATCGACACAAACTCTTCACAAAGACCATGTACATCAACAATGACTTCCCCAGGAGCTAACCCAACCATTTAGGCAACCTTCCCTTAGGTCCCACTAGCCTAATTTTCTTATGGGCCTCTGGATACATGCAAAGGTCTATAAGCCAGCATCTATGGGTCTCTGGATGCATGCACATGCCCACAAGCCAGCATCTAGGGACTAAATTCCTTAATAATGTGCCAACACCCCTGACATTTGAGCCACTTTTTTAGGCTCAAAACCCAGTGCTCTACCAAGAACTTCATGACAGGGTCAGGGATGAATTAAAGTGACCAAACAATGATGTATTTACAAAAATATCCAAAACGACTAAACTGGACCCCCACAAGCCATGAAACACATTTCTTAAAACATGTCACAAACATGAAATCTATAGGTATAGACAATAGAATTGAGCATAGGGGTCTCATACTTACCTAAGAATCAGTAAGAATATTTCTCCCCTACATCATAAGTTGCAAGACAATATATTTTACCATAGATACATTGTGTATTCATTTAAAAGTAAAAACGCAGGTAGAGCCATATATCACCATTGTTAAAATACATGCTTGTAACTATCATAATAAGAACAGAAATGTAGTGGATACAACAACAATAGAATCCACATAATAACCAGTACAATTAAACATCAAATACCAAAGGAATGAGCTTCAAATTGATGAATGTAAAAACTAACGGTGATGGGACTTCCACATTCCAACTGATCATAGATTGGCTTAGACAAATCTCTCTTTAGCCAATCAACCTCGTGCCATACTCCAAGCATGAATGTTGGACTCAAACTGAAATAACCAACCAAGGCATCCCGAGGCTAAACCACCTCACCCTCATCAATAGAAATCAGGCTTTATAGTGATATACACCTAATCACTAGGCCAACACAAGCATGGATATTACAGGATTCTCTCCACCTAAACCCTGAGGAGTTTTCCAGTCACCTAGTTTCTTAGGCTTTACCACAACCCATAGTCTAAATCTAGGGTCACTAGGCCCTAAATAGAGACATACTCTATGGGATTTAGCATATATCCCAAACCTAGGATTCATAGGCCTAATGCAAATAAAACTGCCTCTCAAGCTTTACTGCAACCCAAAATTGGATCACTAGGCCCTAAACCGAGGAAAAAAAGTAAAATGGTTATATGTCATATCATTCTGAGATCCACCTCACTTAGCTTCAAATCCATCTGAAAATCCAACTAAACGAAAACATGAGTACTCCACAACACCATGCCTATCTGGAAATGGCAAGGCAAGGTTAAAAATATTGTCACACCTAGAAAAAACCCATGCTAAGAAAGAAAATAACTACATGAAATACCATGCATGCCAAATCTAGCAAGGAAAACACACATGCAAATCAATACCTTCCAAGAATCCTGTTGTAGCCACTTGATTCCTGCTCCTCCTTGCTTTCTTCCTCCTTCTTCTTTCTTTCCTTCCTTTCTTGATCCTATTCCAAAATGCTCCAGGAAACTCTAAGTGTCAAAGAGTGAGAGAGAGAGAGAGAGAGAGAGAGAGAGAGAGAATAATCAGAGAGCTCCAAAAATGCACTTTCAAAAGATACCAACTGATCCTCAAAGCATTTTTATAGATGAGGCCTCTATTTTTTTCATTTTCCATTATTTTCCTTCATTTTCCTCCTAATATGAAACCTGTAATCTTTCATCTCCTTTTTCTCCTAATTTCCATTATTTTTCATAAATAAATATGCTAAATATACAAATTTCCTTTCCAAAGCCTTTTCCATGGCCTTTTCCAATCTTCTTAGCCAAAATAAACCAAATGAACACCCAGCAAGATGTTTTTCTGAACATTCAGCTTGGAATAAGTGTCACATCAACCGTGGTTATTATTTTTAACTTTATTACATGAAATTTTCACCAGGGTTTTTAGAAAACCCTCCCCATTGGGAGACATTATCCTCAATGTTCAACCACACATATACCTCAACAAAACTGTTGAAAAGAAACCATACTGCCCATGGAACTTTATAACATAGCTTGATGCAGTATTTACAATTATCATCCTACTGAAAAGAAAACCAACATGACATCGTAAAAACATGATAACTATAATGACATGACACCCATACCACTTATTAGAGCTTTATAACATATCTCATGGTGATATTTACATCCATACACATATGCACATAAACTCGAACATCACTTAAAACCATATATCAAAACATCACAAAAACATATGCCAAATAGATACAACCATCAAACCAAAACTTCTTTGCCTCAACCAGCAACAAAAGAAGGATACATGGCCTGCATCTAATCCTCCATTTCCCATGTAGATTCATCGGCCCAAAGTGCCTCCATTACACTTTAATATGCTCTATTGCTTAGTTCTAGAGCACGAGCACCTTTTTATGTAATATAAACTTAGGCTTTGGTTGGAATTCTACATCAGGCTCCACTTGCAATACAGACCAATCAATCACATGATCAAAATATTTAACATACTTCTTAAGAAATGATATATGAAAAACATCATGGATTTTCACTGTGGAAGGAAGTGAAAGTTGATAAGTCACTGGCCTGGTCCTCTTAGTGATCCTGAATGGTCCATAAAACCATGGTTCCATCTGGGAACATGATCCAATATGCAAGGAGATCTTCTTCGGCTTGATGCGCAAGTACACCTGATCTGCTACTTGAAACTCCTTGAACAACTTATTATTTTCTGCATACCTCTTATGCCTATCCTGCACTACTTTGAAGTTCTTACTGATCACCTGCATTTCAAGTTCCATCTCTGCCAACATCTATGGTCCAATCAATACACTGTTAACCAGATCACTCCAACTGATGGGAGCTTTGTAACTCCACCCATACATAGCCTCAAACATACTCATCTTCAATGATTCTTGATACCCGTTGTTGTAGGAAAACTCTACCAGCAAAATATTGTTAGGTCCCTATAATACTAGTATAGTCCCTTATTGTTATTAGTGTAACCCCCTCATTGTTATTATTGTACCCTTTCGACCCCCATTTTTTTATTATTGTGCCCTTAAATTATTATTTTTAGGTCAGCTAGGATTACATTGTGGCCCACTAGGATTACATTATCGCCACATGGACTCCTATATATAGAAAGGAGGTTTTTTAAATTGTATCATCCAAGAATTGTTCATTTATGTAATGTATTGGAGGTTTCCCCCTCTAAGTGGCTTATTTCTAAGGCGTTGATATCTATTTTCTTCTATTTTTGGAGCTGGTTACACAACATTTGGTATCAGAGCTTTGGATTCTAGGTTTTCGCTACTCCAAACATGTCATCGTGGCATTTTCGCTATAAATTTTTTTCTACAAAGTTTCAGAAGCTTAAATTTTTAGGGTGCGAAACCAAAATCCGGAGGAACATCGCGAAAAATTTCAGAGCTTGGTTCGCAATATTTTTGGAGATATGATCTGTGGAATTTAGGTCTTTTTGCAGGCTCCTAAACAAGTCATCGTGGAATTTGCGCTATAATTTTTTTGCTATGAAGTCTCAGAAGCTGAAATTCATAGGGTACAAAGCTGAAATCCTAAGGAACACCGTCAAAACATTTCAGATATTGGTTTGCAATATTTTCGGAGATATGATCTGTGGAAGGTAGTGATGTTTCAGGCTCCTGAATTTCATCTCAAACAGGTGATTGTGGGAAAATCTTCATAAATCTCTCTTTGAGCATCGGATTGGAGTGCCGTAAAAAGTGGTTGCTAATACATGGACTGTAGTTTATTGGCTATAAATTTCAGATCCGAAGGACAAAATAGTGACACGTGGAAAGTCGTACAAGTTCACTGTACTGAACCAGTCCATAATTAGGTCATTGTGGGAGATTGGACACAATTTTGTCTTGGAGAATCCAAATCAGGTCAAACCTATGGCATTCGAAAGATAATTCAGGGCTACATTGGTACTAAAATTAAAATATTAAAGTGCTACAATTACAGAGATAATAAAATTTCAATATCGAGCTCCTCAAAAGCAAGAAAAAGGTGTGTATGTTTTTTGCGAATTGCATAAGTCTTGTTTGAAGAATCAATTTGAATTGATTCCAAGTGCATATTGTAGAATAGATATCAGTATTGGGTTCTAAAATATGCCCTGTAAAAATAATTCAACACCCATTAAGCCTTCAGAAGGCTCTACCATGACTCATGAATATGAAGAATTGCAACATGATCTATCAAAATTACAAGAGAAAGTGCAACAAATTTCACTCTCGCAAAGAGCAACAAAAAATGAAGTGCAATTTTTGAAGAAACGCATGGAAGCGAAGATGGACAGTGTGAAGAAAGGCGTGGAAGCTAAGATGGATGGCATGGAAGCTAAGATAAATGACATGAAAGACAACATGGAAAACATGAAGAATGATCTAAAAGCAGACATCGAAGGTTTGACAAAGTTGATAAAAAAATGTTTCCTAATGGTGAAAAGATAGTAGAAGAACCTCATGATGAGAGCAAAATAAATCTCAATCGTGATTTCATAAACTCTAATGTTGGCGAGAAGAACCACCATATTCCAAAAATGGATATGAGGAATTTTGATGGAAAGGATCCTATAACATGGATACTACAGATGGAAAAATATTTTGATCTCCATAACGTGCAAAACACACAAAAGGTACGCATTGAAACTTTATAGTTAGAAAAAAATACATTTATATGGTATTGATGGCTTTGCTCTCGTAAAAAAATGTCACTTGGTCAATTTTTATGGAGGAAATGATAGCACATTATGAGGATACAAAGAGCAACACCTTCTTTAGCCAATTGATAAATCTCAAACAAAAGGGTTTAGTGGGGCAGCACATTGAGGACTTCCAAAAATTGAATATAAGGGTAACTGATATTGCAGAGGAACACATGATCAATCTCTTCATAGGCACTTTAAAGGATAACATCCAACATGTAGTTCGCGTTTTGGAACCAGATTCATTGGAGAAGGCATTCATGTTGGCAAGAAAAGTTGAATGTAAAATCATGGCAACAAGGAAGTCTACCACTCAATTCTATAAAGAAGGAAGTGTTTCTACGCCTAGATTTCCACAACCTACAAGGTTGACACCACAAAAATTGGAAGAAAAAAGAGCAAAAGGGCTTTATTATAGTTGTGATAGAAAATACACTAAAGGTCATAAGTTTGATGAGAAGAAATTATTTTACATAGATTGTGAAGAGGAAGAAGAAAATGAACAAGAAGAGGATATACACTAGGAACCAGCCCTAGAAGAGGAAGAAATGAATCCGACCATATCATGTAATGCACTCGCAGGAATTACCACTCCTCAAACTCTCAAGATAGAAGGACATATCAAGAATAAAAAGGTAATAGTGTTGATTGATTCAGGTAGCACCCATAATTTTATTCATTGTAAGGTAGCCAAGGAATTAAATTGTTTCCTATACCCAGCACAAGAATTTCAAGTGATGGTTGCAAATGGAGGAACTATAAATTGCTCTGGAAAATGCCATAATATCAAGCTAACCGTGGGGGAATATGTATTGACTAGTCCAATGCTTTCCATTCCTATGGGAGGTGCTGATGTTGTACTAGGAGTACAATGGTTACAATCTTTGGGGACAGTAGCTTTTAATTTTCAAGAACTTTTTTTGAAATTTTTTTCAGAAGGAAAGGAAGTCGAATTACGGGGTATTGAAGGGAATCCAGGAAGGATAATAAGCTCTAATGTCATGACAAAGCTTCTAAAGAAATAAAAACGAGGCGTAATTGCACAATTATGCTCACTAGAAGTTCCGACATCAAAATCATCTATTTCTGCAGATCTCCAACAAGTCTTGGACAATCATTCCAAGGTGTTTGAAACTCCCAAAGGACTCCCACCTATTCGTGATCATGATCATGCTATTCATTTGATTCCAGGAAGTGTTCCTCCAAACATCAGGCCTTATAGATATCCGTACGTCCAAAAGAGCGAAATTGAACGTATGATTGCAGAAATGTTAGAGGCGGGTATAATTCAACCTAGTCAAAGTTTTTTCTCTGCTCCTATAGTATTGGTACACAAGAATGATGGATCATGGCGAATGTGTCTAGATTATAGTGAGCTCAATAAGCTCACCATTAAAGATAAATTTCCCATTCCTATGATTGATGAAATATTGGATGAATTACATGGAGCAATTTATTTTACCATGTTGGATCTTCATTCAGGATATCATCAAATTATAATGAAGATTGAAGATATTCCAACAATAGTATTTCAAACTCATGAGGGTCATTATGAATTTTTGTTCATGCCTTTTGGCCTTACCAATGCACCTTCTGCATTTCAAGGGCTGATGAATTCCATTTTCAAACCCTTCCTTAGAAAATTTGTCCTAGTATTTTTTGATGATATACTAATCTATAGCAGGTCTTGAAAGGATCATGTTGAACATGTTGACAGGGTGCTCAAACTATCGCAGGAGAAACAATTATATTCATAAACATTCAAATGTTTCTTTGGAGTACAAGAGGTGGAATATCTAGGTGTTGAGGAGGTAAATCCCCTCTGCGGACAGAGGCGATCCCTACTAGCCTAGCAGGGGTCTAGCAACAATCAGAAATGTTACGACGCAAGTCCCTAGTTACGAATGAAAAGACTAGAGATAGAAGCCTACCTGGATTCCAATGCTACGATCTGAAGAAGAGAACGTTCCCGTTCCTCAGCCTCGGCAGATCACAATCCTCCACGATCTCCGCGGACGGATACCTGTACATGCAAGAAACAAACAGATACAAGCATAAAATCCGGCATACGTAACTCAATATCAGTCAGAAAGGATACTACTCATATTAACATCATTGAAAACAGAGTGGAACCATAATCATAATCATTCATTAAATAACGATCGAAAGAGATTACAACCAAAGTTCTGACGTTGTGGTCTCTTTTGGATGGGTCTCCAGTGGTTCACGTCTCGCAAAGCTCACCAGGGAAAGGGAAAACCTCTCCTGAGTCTCTCAACGATAGTCTCCTTACTTGAGTCGGCCTTAAGGGAGGAAAGAGGGCTCTTACAGCACAAAGGCTCTTGGGAATTTGGAGATTCAAAGCTTAGGCACTTCAAGACTTTCAGCCCTTCAGCCCCTTCATCAATGGATGAAGGCTATATTTATAGAGGAGAGGAGGAGGTTGGGATCCCTACAATAGTGGAAGGGAGGCCTTATTCTTTGGAAGGTTCCCCCATATGGTGGAAACAAGAGGCCAAAGGAGGAAGGCCGTGGTTATTCAGGCGAAACAACTCTTGATGACTCATCCACGAAGTTGTTGTAATCGAAACTTCGCCTCATTTTTTAAAAAACTTTCCAAAAGCAGAGTGGCACGGGTGCTTAACTGGGACAGAGCACCAATTGGCGCGGGCTCAGTGTTAATTTTCCCCCATTGGCGCGGGTACATAACGGGCTACCAGCGCCAAGGAAAAAACAGGCGTTTTTAGGGGTCTGCTCAGGAAATAATCAACAGAAGGAATGTTGTCCTCATGGAAAGGGATGAAATGAGGGTATTTTCAAGGCATGACACTGCTTATTGGTCACAGAAACAACCCTCCAATGGGCGAGATGGGGATTGCAGGGACGGTGACAAATTACTGTGTAACAGATGCCCCCTAAAGTATGAGGCCCGAGAGAGAGAGGGGTGAAATTCTTTACGAGAACATGTTCAACTAAAGGCCCACCGTCGGAAAACCTGCACAGAAAAATACAACTGATATCTCAAGTACATGATGTATATGCGGTATGGGCGCAACCATCCGAAACAGAGTACACTATAATCCGGATCCAGGGTATGGGCACAGCCATCCAGCGAGGATCAAATAAATAGACTTAGGTATGGTCGTAGCCATCCAATCAATAAGTCATATACATAATGATAATAATCCACAATCGCAGCCTGGATTACAACAGACACAACCCAGGGTCTTGTGCTCCATCTCGACCCAAACAAAGTACAAGTTCGAGCATGTGAATATGTGAGCTGAAGTCGAACATGCAGGAACATCGTCTGATTACCAGCCAATGTTGAAAGTTGTTAACAAACACGAGAGGAACCACCAATAATGACAATGGCCCTCAAGGTACTACAGGTACAATCTACAGCGTGTGAATCAATGAGTTGGCATTGAACACCCGCGGAATCACTCGATCAGAGGCCAATGATGAAAACCTCACATCGAATGCGACGAACCTGCCATTGAGGAATGCATGCTCCAAGGTACAATAAAGGAGTCTCTAGATCAGCTTCCTGGATAATGAGTTGAAGTCGACAGGAACTGACCTTGATCGAAGGTGGGCCATAATGTTTCCCACATCATCAACACGAGACAGAGGAAAATGATGTTTTGTTGTGAATCAAGATCGTATGAGAATCAGAGGAAGGTTGATATTTGCAGAGGCCAACTTCTCTTGAACATATAAACGGCACGACAGTGGACTTGGTAGTATTTGACATCAACAGATCAGAGGTCATGGTGACAAGGCAATGAGCAAAGGAGAGGTCAAAAAGGGATTATCCAAACCCACGGAGGCAAAGTGAAGAAACGAGATGAGATGTCCCCAACCCGACACGAATGCAGACAAGTGCCATGTTCAAGAGCAACATACTGCCGACGAAAACGATGATGGTTCCATTTTTCCCCCACCATTTCTGGCGAGTACCTCTTTATTTTTACACAAGCTTGAAGAGGATACCATATGCTTGTCATATAAATCCGTCCTTCGGACGAATCCATCCTAGTACATTTAACGAGTCCTAGGAAGGAGGAACTCAGAGAACGTCATTTTGATTGGATCCGATGTCATCAGGGTTTAAAGAGTCTGACAAAGGAAGAACTCGACGTCTTTTCATGTTTAGAGAGTTTGAAAAGACAGCAGAAAAGTAAACTCCGTAGGTCCCTTTTCGTAAATAGTTCCTCAGATCCGAAAAGGTAGAAAACAATATCCGAGAAACCTCCTAGTCGCGATAGGCTAGGGTATTCCTTTTTCATAATCAATCCATCCCAGCCCGAAAAAGGGTTAAACGTATACTGGGTAGATGTCGATTTGTGTCCAATTTAACGAGATCGAAACGACAAGGGCCTCAACAATCTTTTCATATTTAGAGAGTTAGAAAAGAGCTGAAAGATGACTCCTCCTGGAGGAACGAGTGGTATAAAGGGTAGCAATTGGTTCCGGTAATGATGGAACTGCTCTAAACAAATAAAGGTTAAGAGGCTGGCTAACAAGACCACTCATCGCAGCGGTTCCTCAGGAACGGGTAAAACAACCAAGTGAAGGCATATGATCGGCCAAGCAGATAGTGACGATGGAGTGAGAAAACCAAGGTTCATCTGGCAAAACAGGCTGATAAAATGGCAATCACAAGAGGTAAAATGGGCAAGGTTTCATTTTTACACAAGCTTGAAATCAGGAAACTCTGCTTGAAGTTGGTTTCATTTTTACACAAGCTTGAAACAAAGATAAACTATGCTTGAAACCGGTTTCATTTTTACACAAGCTTGAAACGGAAACAAACTATGCTTGTAAAAGTAAGCATGCCCCCAGCATGGTGACTCAATTTGAGGTACATGCCCCCCAAGCTTCATTCCATATGAAAGGCAGATGAAGTGAAGCTTCAAATTATGAGATCCAGAGACAGACTCGACTGGGATTTTACGAGATCTTATCAAAGACTCGAATTGAACATGAACGTGTTTCATTGTTTTAACGAGGTTGACACATTAAAAGAACTATCCTCAATACACGTTGTTTCATTTTTTAAGGAGCTTGGCACAAGACGAGAAAATCTCCTCCGACAACCTTGTTTCATTTTTTAGAGAGCTTGACACAGGAAAACGAACTCTGCTCTGACCAACTTGTTTCATTTTTTAAGGAGCTTGACATAGGAAAAGAACCATGCTCTGACAACCTTGTTTCATTTTTTAAGGAGCTTGATGCAAGGAAACAAACCATGCTCCGAGAACCTTGTTTCATTTTTTGAGGAGCTTCACACAAGACAAGGAACTCTGCTCCGACAACCTTGTTTCATTTTTTAAGGAGCTTGACACAGGAAAAGAACCATGCTCCGACAACCTTGTTTCATTTTTTAAGGAGCTTGACGCAAGGAAACGAACCATGCTCCGAGAACCTTGTTTCATTTTTTGAGGAGCTTGACACAAGACAAGGAACTTTGCTCCGACAACCTTGTTTCATTTTTTAAGGAGCTTGACACAGGAGGTAAATCCCCTCTGCGGACAGAGGCGGTCCCTACTAGCCCAGCAGGGGTCTAGCAACAATCAGAAATGTTACGACACAAGTCCCTAGTTACGAATGAAAAGACTAGAGATAGAAGCCTACCTAGATTCCAATGCTACGATCTAAAGAAGAGAACGTTCCCATTCCTCAGCCTTGGCAGATCACAATCCTCCATGATCTCCGCGGACGGATACATGCACATGCAATAAAAAAACAGATACAAGCATAAAATCTGGCATACGTAACTCAATATCATTCAAAAAGGATACTACTCATATTAACATCATTGAAAACAGAGTGGAACCATAATCGTAATCATTCATTAAATAACGATCGAAAGAGATTACAACCAAAGTTCTGACGTCGTGGTCTCCTTCGGATGGGTCTCCAGTCGTTCACATCTCGCAAAGCTCGCCAGGGAAAGGGAAAACCTCTCCTGAGTCTCTCGACGATAGTATCCTTACTTGAGTTGGCCTTAAGGGAGGAAAGAGGGCTCTTACAGCACAAAGGCTCTTGGGAATTTGGAGATTCAAAGCTTAGGCACTTCAAGACTTTCAACCCTTCAGCCCCTTCATCAATGGATGAAGGCTATATTTATAGAGGAGAGGAGGAAGTTGGGATCCCTACAATAGTGGAAGGGAGGCCTTATCCTTTGGGAGGTTCCCCCATATGGTGGAAACAAGAGGCCAAAGGAGGAAGGCCATGGTTATTCAGGAGAAACCACTCCTGATGACTCATCCACGAAGTTGTTGTAATCGAAACTTCGCCTCCTTTTTTAAAAAAAAATCCAAAAGCAGAGTGGCGCGGGTGCTTAACTGGGACAGAGTGCCAATTGGCGCAGGCTCAGTGTTAATTTTCCCCCATTGGCGCGGGTACATAACAGGCTACCAGTGCCAAGGCAAAAATAGGTGTTTTTAGGGGTCTGCTCAGGAAATAATCAACAGAGGGAATGTTGTCCTCATGGAAAGGGATGAAATGATGGTATTTTCAAGGCATAACACTGCTTATTGGTAACAGAAACAACCCTCCAATTGGCGAGATGGGGATTGCAGGGACGGTGACAAATTACTGTGTAACACTAGGTCATATTGTATCTCACAAGGGTGTTAAAGTAGACCCTAACAAAATTAAAGCCATTAAGGAATGGAAAGTCCCCACAAGCATAAAGAATTTGCGAGGATTTCTGGGGTTAATAAGGTATTATCGCAAGTTTTTTAAGAATTATGGGAGAATAGCAGCACCTCTAACAACATTATTGAAGGAAGATGCATTTTCATTGAATCCTGAAGCACCTAAGGCCTTTCAACATCTTAAAGAGGCAATGTTCCTAGCACCGGTCTTAGCTACGCCAGACATCACAAAAAACTTTATTGTGGAATGTGATGCCTCAAGAAATGGAATTGGTGTTGTTTTAATGCACGAAGGAAGACCCATTTCTTTTGAAAGTCATCCAATCAAAGGAAAGTATTTACATAAACCTATGTATGAGAAGGAAATGTTAGCAATACTGCATGCACTAAAGAAATGGAGAACTTACCTAATGGGAAGACACTTCAAGGTAAAAACTGATCATGATAGTCTTAAATTTTTTTTGGAACAAAGACTATCTTCAGAAGAGCAGCAAAAATGGGTCACAAAGATGTTGGGTTATGACTTTGAAATAATCTACAAAAAAGGAAAGCTTAATGTTGTTGCCGATGCACTCTCAAGAAAGAATGAAGAGGTGGAAGCATTGCTTTGTGCCATTTCTATTATCCAACCAGATTGGATAACTGAAGCAAGAGATGAATGGAAGAAGGACAAAGATGTATGGACACTCATTCAAAAGTTGCAGCAAGATCCTAGTACATCTGATACATTTAGTTGGAAAAATGATTCCTTATGATACACAGATCGCTTATATCTTTGTAAGAATTCCCAACTAAAACAAAATATTCTTTTGGAATTGCACACTTCTCCTTTAGGAGGACACTCAGGATTTTTAAAAAATTACCACAGGGAGAAGAAATAATTTTTTTGGGATGGCCTTAAATCTAATATTCAAAATTTTGTAGCGGAATTTTTGGTTTTCCAGCAGAATAAAGTTGAGACAATTAAAACCCCGGGACTTCTACAACCTTTATCCATTCCAAGTCAACGTTGGGAGGAGATTTCAATGGATTTTATCACAGGTTTACCTAAGTTCGAAGGAACGAGTATCATCATGGTGGTAGTTGATACACTTACCAAGTATGCACACTTTTGTGCATTATCTCATTCATTTAAAGCAAGTACAGTTGCTACTACATTTATGGACAGAATTCAAAAGCTACATGGAAGCCCAAAGGTTATTGTGAGTGACAGAGATCCCATTTTTACTGGAAATTTTTGGACAGAGTTATTTTCTTGTTTGGGTACTCAATTAGCTGATAGCTCATCTTATCATCCTCAATCCGATGGTCAAACCGAGATAGTAAATAAATGTTTGGAAGGATATCTTCGTTGTTTTGTATCTGATAAACAAACACAATGGGTCAAGTGGTTACCTCTCGCTGAATGGTGGTATAACACTTCCTTCCATACCGCAGCAAAAATGACCCCATTTATGGCACTTTATGGATATCATCCACCATCCATCACATCATCTTTAAGGGAAAATTCGAAGGTTCAAGCAGTGGAAGATCACATCGAGCATTAGCAAGAAGTTCTCCAACTCTTAAAGGATAACCTGAATTTGGCACAAAATCGAATGAAACAACAGGTAGATCAACGTCGCAGCGAGAGAAGTTTTGATGTAGGAGATTGGGTATTTTTACGGCTACAACCATACAAACAAATGTCCCTCAAGCAAGCTAAGAAGGATAATAAATTATCGCCAAAGTACTATGGTCCTTACAAGGTGTTGTAAAAGATTGGTACTATGGCAGACAAATTGGAGCTTCTTGCTTCTTCGCGAGTGCATCTAGTTTTCCATGTTTCATGCTTAAAGAAGCTTATAGGTGAAAATCTTCCAGTTCAAACAATATTTCCAGAACTTGATGAGGAAGGAAAAATCATATTGGAACCTGAAGCGGTCACGGAAACAAGAACTCGATAGCTATAGAATCGATCAATTTCAAAGTATCTCATCAAGTGGAAGAACTTACCCACTGAAGATTCTACATGGGAGGATGAGAAGTTTATACAAAAGCACCCAGAGCTACTCAAGCGTTGAGGACAAAATTTTTTTGGAGGAGAGGGGCATGTCAGGTCCCTATATTACTAGTATAGTCCCTTATTGTTATTAGTGTAACCCCCTTATTGTTATTATTGTACCCTTGTAACCCCCATTTCTTTATTATTGTGCCCTTAAATTATTATTGTTAGGTCGGCTAGGATTACATTATGGCCACATGGACTCCTATATATAGAAAGGAGCTTTTTTAAATTGTATCATCCAAGAATTGTTCATTTATGTAATGTATTGGAGGTTTCCCCTCGAAGTGGCTTATTTATAAGGCATTGATATCTCTTTTCTTCTATTTTTGGAGCTGGTTACACAACAAATATAGTCTTCCCACTTACATTGTTGATGCATCACATATATCCTCAAAATATCTTCCAATATAATATTTACCCACTCAGTCTATCCATATGTCTGTAGATGATAATTTGTGCTAAAGACTAACTCGGTGCCCAAACCTGTAAACAACTCCTTCCAAAACTTAGAAGTTGTTATGAAACTAGCTCACAAAATAGAATAAAAGAGAGATCAACGACTTAAAATAAGCCTTTTCGAGGGGGGGACCTGCTTTAAATTACATAAATGAACAATTCTTGGATGATAAAAATGAAAAAACCTCCTTTCTATATATAGGAGTCCATGGGGTCACAATATAATCCTAGCTGGTATAACAATAATAATGTAAGGGCATAACAATAATAATAGTGGGATTTTATGGGGCACAATAATAACAATATGGGGACTACAATGGTACAACAATAAAAATAAGGGGGCTACACTAACAACAATAAGGTAATATACTACTAATATAGGGACCTAAAATTTCCCTCTTCTCCAAACAAGTGTTGTCATCAATGCTTTAGTAGTTTTGGATGCTTCTGTATAAAATTCTCATCCTCCCATGTGGAATCTTTAGTGGGTAAGTTCTTCCACTTGATGAGATACTCTGAAATTGATCAATTTTGTAGCTGTCAAGTTCTTGTTTCTGTGACTGCTCTAGGTTCCAATATGATTTTTCCTTCCTCATCAAGTGTTGGAAAAATTGTTTGAACTGAAATTTTGTCACCTATAAACTTCTTTAAGCATGAAACATGGAAAACTAGGTGCACTTGAGAAGATGCAGGAGGCTCCAATTTATTTGCCATAGTACCAATATTTTGCAACACTTTGTAAGTACTAGAGTAATTTTTTGATAATATATTATCATTATTAGCTTTCTTCAGGGACATTTGTTTGTATGGTTGTATCCGTAAAAATACTTAGTCGCCTACATCAAGGCTTCTCTCCCTGCGATGTTGATTTTCATGTTGTTTCATTCGATTCTGTGTCAAATTTAGGTTACTAATTAAGAGTTGGAGAACTTGTTGTTGATGTTCGATGTGATCTTCCACTGCCTAAACCTTAGAATTTTCTCTTAAAGATGACTTGATGGATGGTAGGTGATATCCATAAAGTGTCATAAATGGGGTCATTTTTACTATAGTGTGGAAGGAAGTGTTATACCACCATTCAGCCAGAGGTAACCACTTGACCCATTGTGTTTGTTTATCATATACAAAGAAGCAAAGATATCCTTCCAATTTTTTTTTCACTATCTTAAATTTTCCATCGAATTGAGGATGATAAGATGAGCTATGAGCTAGTTCAGTACCTAAACAAGATAATAATTTTGTGAAAAAATTTCCAATGAAAATGGGATCTTTGTCGCTTACAATGATCTTTGGGTTTCCATTTAGTTTTTGAATTGTTTCCACAAATGAAGTATCAATTGTACTCACTTTAAATGGAAGAGATAATGCACAAATGTGTGCATACTTGGTAATTTTATCAACTAGCGCCATGATGACATTATTTCCTTCGAACTTAGGTAAACCTATGATAAAATCCATTGAAACCTCCTCCCAACGTTGACTTGGAATGGATAAAGGATGTAGCAGACTTGATGTCTTAATTGTCTCAACTTTATTTTGCTAGAAAACCAAATATTCCACCCCAGAATTTTGAATATTAGATTTAAGGCCATCCCAAAAAAATTCTTTCTTCACCCTGTGGTAAGTTTTTGAAAATCCTAAGTGTCCTCCTAAGGGAGTGGTGTGAAATTCCAAAAAATCCTTTTGTTTTAGTTGGGAATTATTACAAAGATATAAGAGATCTTTGTACTATAAGGAATCATTTTCCCAACTAAATGTATCAAATTTATTAGGATCTTGCTACAATTTTTTTAATGGGTGTCCACACTTCTTCATCATTCGTCCATTCCTCCCTTGCTTCAGTTATTCAATCTAGTTGGATAGTAGAAATGGTAAAAATAAATGCTTGGAAATCCTCATCCTTCCTTGAGAGTGCATTTTAAACAAAATTTAGCTTCCCTTTTTTGTAGAGGATTTAAATTTCATAACCCAACATCTTGGTGACCCATTGTTCTGCTCTTCTAAAGATAGTATTTGTTCCAAAAAGTATTTAATACTATCATGATCAGATTTTACCTTGAAGTTTCTTCCCATTAGGTAAGTTGGCCATTTATTTAGTGGATGTAGTATTTCCAACATTTCCTTATGATAAATAGATTTCTGTAAACACTTTCCTTTGATTGGATAGTTTTCAAAAGAAATGGGTCTTCCTTCTTACATTAAAACAAAACCAATTCCCTTTCCTGAGGCATTGCATTCCATAATAAATTTTTTTGTGAAGTCTAGCATAGCTAAGACCGCTGCTTGGCATATTTCCTCTTTAAGATGATCAAAGGCCTTAGTTTCTTCGGGAGTCCATGAAAATGCATCTTTCTTAAATAATGTTGTTATAGGTGTTGCTATTCTCCCATAATTATTAACAAACTTGCAATAATACCATGTTAACCCGAGAAATCCTTGCAACTTCTTTGTGTTTGTGGGGACTTTCCATTCCTTACTAGCTTTAATATTTTTAGGGTCTACCTTAACACCCTCCTGAGATACAATATGACCCAAATATTCCACCTCTTCTACTCCAAAGAAACATTTGGAGGTCTTTGCATATAATTTTTTCTCCTCCAATTGTTTGACAACACTGTCAACATGTTGAACATGATTCTTCAAATACCTGTTGTAGATTAGTATATCATCAAAAAATACTAACACAAATTTTCTAAAGAAGGGTTTGAAAATTGAATTCATCAACCCTTGAAATGTAGAAGGTGCATTGGTAAGGCCAAAAGGCATGACTAAAATTCATAATGACCCTCATGAGTTTAAAATTGTGTTTTTAGAACGTCTTCAGTCTTCATTCTAATTTGATGATATACTGAATGAAGATCAAACTTGGTGAAATAAATTGCTCCATGTAATTCATCCAATAATTCATCAATCACAAGAATGGGAAATTTATCTTTACTAGTGAGCTTATTGAGATCCCTTTAATCCTGAAACATGTGCCATTATCCATCCTTCTTGTGCAGCAATACTACTAGAGTAGAGAAATAACTTTGACTAGGTTGAACTATACTAGCCTCTAGTATTTATGCAATCATATGTTCAATTTTTCTCTTTTGGACATAAGGATATCTGTAAGGCCTGATATTTGGAGGAACACTTCTTGGAATCAAATGAATAACATGATCATGATCATGAATAGGTGGGAGTCCTTTGGGAGTTTCAGAAGCCTTGGAATGATTGTCCAAGACTTTTTGGAGATTTGGAGAAATACATGATATTTATGTTGAAACTTCTAGTCAGTATAATTGTGCAATTATTCCTCGTTGTTCTTTCTTCAAAATATTTGTCATGAAATTAGAGCTTATTATCTTTCTTGGATTCCCTGAAATACCTCGTAGTTCAAATTCCCTTCCTTTTGAGAAAAAATGAAGAAAATTTCTCGAAAATTAAAAGCTACCATCATCAAAGATTATACCCATTCTAATCCTAGTACAACATCAGGACCACCCATTTGAATGGAAAGAATTGGAATATTCAATACATATTCCCCCATGGTTAGCTTCATGGTATGGCACTTTCCAGAGAAATTTATAGCTCCTCCATTTCCAACCATCACTTGATACTCTGGTGTTCGGTATAGGAATAAATTCAATTCCTTGGCCACCTTACAATGAATAAAATTATGGGTACTACCCAAATCGATCAACGCTATTACATTTTTCTTTTGAATATGTCCTTCTATATTTAGAGTTTGCGGAGTGGTAATTCTTGCCAATGCATTATAGGATTCTTCTTCCTATAGGGTTGGTCCCTGGTGTATATCCTCTTCTTCTGAAGTTTCTTGTTTATTTTCTTCCTCCTCTTCATAATCAATGTAAAATAATTTCTTCTGGGCACACTTATGACCTTTAGTGTATTTTATATCACAACTATAGCAAAGCCCTTTTTCTCTTTTTTCTTCCAATTGTTGTGGTGCTAACCTTGTAGGTTGTGGAAGTCTAGGAGTACCAACACTTCCATATTTATAGTTGTGAGTGGTAGGATTCCTTGTTTCCATAATTTTTCTTACCAACCTGAATGCCTTCTCCAATGAATCAGGTTCCAAAAGGCGAACTCATGTTGGGTGTTATCCTTTAAAATCCCTATGAAAACATAAATCTTGTGTTCCTCTAGAATATGAGTTACCCTTATATACAATTTTTGGAAGTCCTTAATGTGCTCCACCATTGAACCCATTTTTTTTAGATTTATCAAATTGCTAAAGAAGGTGTTTCTCATTGTATCCTCATAATGTGCTATCATTTCCTCTGTAAAAATTGACCAAGTGGAAATTTTTTTACGAGAGAAAAGCCATCGATACCATACAATCGAATTTTGTTCTAAATATAAAGTTGCAACACGTACCTTTTGTGTGTTTTGAATATTATGGAGATCAAATTATTGCTCCATCTATAGTATCCATGTTATGGGTTCCTTGCCATTAGACTTCCTCAGATCAATGTTTGGAATATGGTGGGTCCTCAATCCAACATTAGAGTCTATGTAATCAAAATTAACATTTATTTTGTTCTCATCATGAATTTCCTCTACTACCTTTTCGCCATTAGGAAGCTTTTATTGTAGCAAATTTGCTAGACCTCCCTTCAAACCTTCCATGTGTTTTTTCAAATCTTCCATGTTTCCTTCCTTGCCATCAATCTTAGCTTCCATGCCTTTCTTCAAAACCATTCCATTTTGATATATCATGTTTCACTTCTTCATCTTCATGCATCATATTATAGATTTCTGCAGTCTTAATGGGTGTGGAGTTATTTTTTGGGAGGTATTATAGAACCAAGCAATACTATCTATGTTTCAATATGCCCTTGGAATCACTTAAAACTGTTTTTTCAAACAAAAGCTATGCAATTTTTAAACAAAATACACACCTTTCTCTTGCTTTTTAGAAGCTCGATATTGAAACTGATGTATCTATGTGATTTCATATCCTCAATATTTTAGCTTCGGTCCTATACTATCCCTATGAGTCTTCTTTCCAATTCCACAAGACAGACCTGATTTGGATTCTTCAAGGAAACGTTATGTCCAATATCCGACAATGACCCAATTATGGACTCGTTCAGTAGAGAGAACTTTTATAACGTTGCATGTGTCATTGTTTCATCATTAGTCTCTGAAATTTATACAAAAAAAACTACATTTTGTGAAATTTTGACCACTTTTTATACAATTCCAATCAATGTATGAAGTGAAAGTTATTACAATTTTACCTCGAACACCTATTTGAAATGAAATTCCGGAGCCTACTAAAACCTTAAATCCCTCAGATCATATGTCTGACAATATAGAAACCCAATCTGAAATTTTTAGACGACATTACACTAGATTTCGGCTCAAATGGATGGTTTTTTCAGCTTTTGAACCTTCGTAGAAAAAAGTTTATAGCGAAAATTCCATGATGTCCTATTTCAAACCGTGAAACCCTATAACACAAAGTTCTGATACGAAATGTTATGATACCAACTCAATAAATAGAAGAAAAGAGAGATCAATGACTTATTAATAAGCCTCTTCGAGCGAGGAACCTCCTTTACATTATATAAATGAACAATCCTTTGACGATATAAATGAAAAAACCTCCTTTCTATATATAGGAGAGCATGGGGTCACAATATAATCCTAGCCGACCTAACAAAAATAATGTAAGGGCACAAGAATAACAATAGTGGGATTTTATGGGGTGCAATAATAACAATATGGGGACTATAGGGGTAAAAAAAAAACAAGAAGGGGGCTACAGTAACAACAATAAGGGACTATAATAGTAATATAGGGACCTAACAAAAGTGAACTTTTCATCTCTGTCTGACATGATGTTATTTGGAACACCATATAATCTGACTATGTCTCTCATGAAAACCTGTCCCACATCACTAGCTAAGTATGTAGTCTTCACTAGAATGAAGTTTCCACCCTTTTTTAACATGTCCACAACAACCATCATGGAATCATGTTGTGTAGTTGTCTGAGGAAAACTTGTGATGAATTCCATGGAAATGACCTCCCATTTCCACTTTGGAATCGCAATTGTTGTAGCAGTCCACTTGGATGCTTACACTCTTCCTTAAACATATGACGATCCAAACATCTGGCTACAAAATCAACAACATCCTTTTTTAGATTTAGAAAATAATAGAATCTCTTCATTGTATTCAATGTCTTATGGTGGTCTGGCTGACCCGAATATGGTTTCGCATAAAACTCCATAAATATCACCATATTGAGCTCATTTCTGTATGACACATATATCATATCTCTAAACCTTACCAAGACATTGACTGTGAGACAATAGTATAAATCCTGTACATTTATACTTGCACATGTACATGTACCACCACTTGTACCTATACCTGTACCACTACCCATACTTGTAGATGTACTTATAGTTGTACCAGTACTTGTACCTATACTTGTACTCTGATACAACCTGTGCATAATCTCGATATAAATATGATCCTGCTGACTTGCCTGCATGATCCTATCATGTAAATTTGTCACATAGGATCTCATCATTGTTAAGTGATTTACATGTACCAACTCTCTATGAGCATTTGCGACCTTGTTCTCATTTCCCTTGATGTACCTAATCTCGAACTCACACTCACTGATCATGGCCAACCATCTAGTCTGCCTCACGTTCAGATTTAGATGGTCAAACAATTATCTCAATCCAATGTGATCACTCATTAGTAAAAATATCCTGCCAAGAATATAGTGCCTCGACATATTTAGTGCATGTATGATCGTTTCTAGCTAAAGATCATGTATTGGGTAGTTCTTCTCATTCTCCTTTTGTTTTCATGACTCCTAACATACCACATGTCCATCCTGCATAAGTACCCCACCAATTTCTCTCTTGCAAGCATCTACACATAATACAAACTCTTTTTCCAGATTTACAATTTTTAACACTAGAGAATGAGTCAAAAACTTCTTAAGCTACTCAAAACTAGACTCGCACTCCTCTATGCAATAAAAATTCTTACCTTTCCTCTACAATGATGAAATATGATAATCAAACTATGAGAATTTCTTGATGAGCATCCTGTAATAACCTTCCAATCCCATGAATGATCTCACCTCCTCTACATTCTTAGGAGATACCCACTCCATGATGACCCTTATCTTTTCTGGATCTACTGCAATTCCCTAATCTGAGACAACATGTCCCAAGTAATGTACCTTAGTCAGGAAGAAACTACATTTGTTGAGCTTAGAATACAACTGATGCTCTCTCGAAAACCTCAACACTACTGCCAAATGCTCAACATTATCTTCCTCATTTTTAGATATGTCAGTAATCAATGAACACAATAAAAAAGTTGTCCAAATAAGGACGCTACACATTGTTCATCAAACACATAACTTTAGTTGTGGAATTACTAAAACCAAATGGAACTACAATAAAATCATAATACCCATACCTGGTCATGAATGTGGTCTTGTATATGTCCTCTTCTTTAATGCGTACATGGTGATATACTAATCTCAAGACGATCTTAGAGAACATTGATGCTCCCTTAAGTTCATCAAACAAATCATCAATCCTCAGTAGTGGGTACCTATTCTTGATGGTCACTTTGCTCGGTTTCCTATAATAAATGCATAATTTGAGAGTGCCATCCTTCTTCTCTATAAACAACACTAGTACACCCCAAGGTGATACAGTTGGCATATTGTACCATTTTCAAGCATATCTATCAGCTGCAACTTTAATTCTACCAACTTAAGTGTGCTCATCCTGTAAGGTGCTTTTGATGCTGGAGCTGCCATTTGGAACGAACTCAATAGAAAAATATACCTCCCTGCGAGGTGGAAACTCTAAAATATGTGTTGGAAACACATCCTAAAATTTCTACAAAACTAGATACCTACTCAAAACATCTACATCCTCCACTTCCTCATCTTTATCACTAGAGATATGAAATCCAAATAGTACACAACCTTTCCTACGACTGTGATTGTATTGCATGGATTTCACCATCCTAACTGATGTGGATTTCTTCTTTCCCTGTAAGACTCTTCATTCCCCATTATCATCCAAGCACTCAATCCCTTTGTCATAGCAATCTACGTTGGTCTTGTGAAGATATAACCAATCCATACCCAATAGCATATTGTATGACCCCAATGGAAATGTGTTCAAGTGTGTTTTGTAGGCATACCATTTAACGCAAATGCACGAGCGCTTACCCAATGGTGAACTCTTATCTTTGTACTTGTGGCTAACTACACTAACCAAGATTCTGCATGTATTTCCTTACTCAAACCACACTTATCCACCAAGTCAGGACTAGCATAGCTATAATTAGATCTAAGGTTAATCAAAATAGAAATAAATTTTTCACAAAGCTTACCAAAAATCTCAATCATAGAAGCATGGTGATTGTCATGCCTATTTTCCATGGATGCATAAATACTAGGAATTCTCTTCCCAACATCCCCAATAGTCTGTGCCTCATGTGCACTATATATCTAAGGCCTATGTTGGCCCTCGTTTTTTATCTAATTTTGTTTAAGAAAATACACTTTGTTACCATGATATCCATCCATACACCATAATATTCACTCTATTTTTTCTAATTAATGAATATCCAAGTATTTAAATTAAGTTTTTCAATTTTTAGAAGTTTTTATAAAATTTAAATTTTCAGTGCATTTTTGGACCAGACCAGAAATTCATGTAATGGCTTCATCGATGACATATTTTCAGGACAATTGTGCTCGAGCTAGATAAATTTCTAGAAATATTGGGAACTAATATTTTATGTCCACCTATTGGTTCAGTCAAACCGATCTTAAACATGCCCGATCAAATGTGGTCAAACAAGACTTGTTTTCATGGAGATCCCTAGGAAATAGGTCAAATTTGTTATTTTATGGATTTCTCCATATTTTGAGGGATTATATCGATGAGATGAACCTAAATATATAGGATAATGATATTTGTAGCTATAAGAGACATTTTAGATGAGTTTGCTTCATATTTTATCTATTTAAGCCTAAGACATTAAAGGCATTCATATGTAGAATTTGTGTAACTTAACTTTGATATTTCTGAAACTTTGAGAGTTAATTGATAGACCTATTCTATTTCATTTGATGTTTTAATATTTGGTGAATTCTTGACTAAATTTTCAGTAGCTGAAATCACTTATAGTGTGCGAGTCAAGCGTGTAGGGCCCCCACACTAGGGCCCCCACACTGAGCTAAGTGCACTTTCTAGTTATTTTAAGTTGCAATTTTTGAACTAGTTTGTTTTATGCTTAATCTATTAATTAGATATATGTTGATGTTTTATGATTGTTGATGAATATAATTCTAATTTCTATTCTACACATGAGGGGACAATCCAATGTTTAAGTTAAACATTCCTTCTATCTGATTAAGAGCTAGAGCTAGAATTCATCTTTCCTGCTTTTTAATGATTTTCAAACGTTATTGTTTTCTAACAATGGTATTACTAAGAAATGAATCAATATTGAATGAAAACCATGATCTCTTTAGTTAATAGCCCCTTCAATTATTCTTTCATGCACCTTGATCTACTTTTCTTTACTGATTTTGGTTTCTAATTCAGGAAGTAGTTTTGTAAGAGAAGGACAAGCAAGTTATCCTAAGTTAGGAGCTTCTTCTACTACTAATTACATAATCTAATCTGGAAATTATTTATTTTAGATTTATATTTGTAATATGTCTTTCCTTTCTTATTAATAATTCATCTTCTAAACTTGATTATATCTGAAACCCATATATATTTGAGATGCTTCTAAGTCCTACAAGACCGGATTGATAATAAAATACATATGTTTGTTTACCTAGTAAACAACCCTAAATTTTTGATGTTGTTTCCGGGGAAGCATATTTCGAAGTGGTCAATTAGGAAGATAAAAAAAAAAAAAAAAAAATACATCAAAAACAACAAAAATAGAGTTTTTTTTTTTAGTTATGTTTCTTTATTCGTAGAGATAGAGATCAGAAGGGTAGATTTGTTAAACAAAACCCCCCAACAACTCATCCAACCACAATACTAACAACACCAGTTGCTGGAAACCTACTATAGAGGAGTTAGAGGAAAAACAGAGATCCAGGAAAATATTAACTCTAGTTGAAAGACAGATCTTGTTAGCCTTGGAGGTAAAAACAAGGAAATCACCAAAAGAAACTCCTTCCTTAGGAAAACAAAAGGAAGCAAGAAAAATAGTTTTTGAACAATTAGAGCAACCTGTCCGTGAACAAATAAATGTGATTGAGGAAACACCAAATCAACCTCATATTGAAACACTACAAATATTTGAACCGGAAATGACTGACGATGGAGAAGGATATAATATGCCACTCATGACTCCTGAACAAATATTTGAATATGAGATACAACAAAGGGAATGGAGAAGAAAAAGAGAGGAAGAAAGGAAATTTGAGGAAGAAATAAAGAGAGAGGAAGATAGAAGAAGAAAAGCATTAAGAAATATAGAAGAAGAAGCAAGAAGAGAAAATAAAAATAGAAGACTATATGATAATGAACATGAAAATAACAATGATCAAGAAGCTACTTTTGTCTTTCCAATATTAGATGCAAGAGAAATATTATGAGAAGAAGTGAAAATGAAAAACATTCCAACTTCTATATTGCCTAACTTTTATGGAATGTCAAAAGAAGATCCTGATGCATTTATGTTCGACTTTGATATATTATGTAGAATGTATGGATACAAGGATGATAAACACAAGCTTCGATTCTTTCCTGCTACTCTAAAAGAAATCGCATTAAAATGGTTTATGGGTTTAGGAGAACATAAAATAGCTTCTTGGGATGATATGAAGAATTTTTTTCTTAAAAAGTATCAAGCTTACTGCATGTCTAGAGACTCAAAAGAAGACATTTTTAGAATGAAACAACTAGAAGATAAAAGTTTGGAGGAGTATTTAGAGATATTTCTTTACAATTTTCAAAAATCCAAACAACATTATCTAAATCCAAATACCATTTCTACAATCTTTCTTAAGGGTATGAGATATGAATATTTATATATCCTTAATGTGATGGGAAAATGAGATATCTCCAATCTACCATTTGAAGAAATTGCTGAACTCTGTCATAAATACTCTAGTGGAAGAGAAAAGAGTGGAAAGAGAGATATTACATCAAGAACTTCCAAATCTGTATTAAGTGAAGTAACAAGAGCAAAAATAGGAAGTTTAATAGAAAATTTCAAAACATATCTTTTAAGAACATTGAAAAAACAAGTATATGTCTTTAAATCGTAGAAGAAGAAGGAAGAAAAAGATGAAATCTTAGTAATCTTCTATCGAAAGTGTAGACAAAAAAATTCACTTAGGGAATGTCCTTTGCAAGGTATACGAGTGTGTGGACTTTGCATAGAAAATCATGAAACTGAAAATTGTCCTAAATTAAAAGAGTTGCAAATGGAATAAGTGCAAGGGGTAGACTCTCTCTATTATATGGCACCAAGGAGACCTTGGCAACCGAGGATGGTTGAACAATGCCCTCAACAAAACCCCCAGAATTTTCAAGATCCTCAAAATTCATGGAACACTCCAATGCCATGGAAGGCTTGACCTCCACAACAATATCAAAAACACCATGCACAAGCTTGGAGGGGATATGGTTATGGAAACAACCACCTTAACATATGTACCCTCAAAAATATCAATATCAACAACCATACCCTCCACAACCATACCCTCATTACCAACAATTCTACCAACATCAATCAATGTCATTTCCACTCCAAAATCAACCAATGTTAACTAAACCTCAGCAGCTTAAGCTACCTACTAACCAACCACCTCCTAGACCAACACAATTTCCAGCTCAGCTAGTAGCTAATCCAAGTAACAAAGTGGATAAACCAGCATACAATGTGGAAGAGGCAACATATTATCCTACCTATTTTATTCATCCCATACATGATGTCCACTTAAGGTCTGGGAAGGTGTTACATAAAGATTCTCCTCTAATAATAGAAGAACAAACTAAATAAGGAGAACAAAGTCAACAATCTCACCAAAAAAAACAAATTTAGAAAGTTAAATCTGTTATGACTCAGGCTCCACCATATCAAGAGAGGTTAGTACAATAGAAAATCCCAATATCTCTGCCTAAATTTGATATTCTAGATGAATTGAAGAACACGTATGTCAAAACTCATTTTTTGTAGACAATTAAAGATATTCAAATATATGTAAAAACAATAAAGGAGTTATGCATCAAGAATTATGGCAAAAGAAAAAGAGATCCACTCACAATCCAGGTAATTGGAATTTTAGCTATTCTCATGTGCATAGATACAACCATTGAAAAATATGTTGATTCAGGGATTCCTATGGTTACCATTTCGATCAAAAAATTTCAGTTATAAAAACTTTAATAGAATTGGCAGCAACTATAAATTTTATGACTATGGAGACTATGAAACATTTGAACTTGAACAACATTATACCTACTATTAAAGTTCTAGAACTTGCAGATAGATATAAATTTGTACTAGAAGCTATATTGGAAGATATCATTGTCTCACTTGATTCATGGGAGTATCTTGTAGACTTCGTTATTTTGCAGCCAAAAACAAATTTAGGAGGGCATCCACTTATTTTAGACAGACCATGGTTAGCCACTACAAATGCCTAGATTGGATGTAGGTCATGAAGTATGATTACTGCACATGGAGATGAAAGAAAACATGTTACATTGTATCCTCCAGCTCAATCTCCTTCATTATTATCATGGCTTGATGGAGAAGAACAAAAAGAACTTCAATATGTTCTTAGTATTAATCAAGTCTATAATTTTAGAGAAGAGGAAAAAATGAGGATTTATTAGATGTTTTCATCTCAGAACCAAATATTTCAGAGCATCTTAGAATAACACAATACGAAGTTGCAAGTCATATTTTAAATTAGTGTTTCCAGGAAAATTGTACTATATAATCACTGCAAAATACATTTGAAATTATTTTTCCTGTTAACTCAATTACTAATTAAAAGAGTAAAATCATCAAGATTAGTCCTGCGAAAATTTTTAAATATCAGTAAAAATTACAATCATCACAAGAACAAGAGGTAATAGCACTATTACAAAAACACTCAAAAGCTTTTTCCTAGGATTACACAAACATGCAGGGGATTCATCCAAAGACACACATCCATCACGTTTACACTAATGACAAAATAAAACCTATAAGGTAACCACAAAAAAGGATGAATCCTATAATGAAGGAAATAGTGAAAGAAGGATTGTAGAAACTATTACAAGTCAGATTTATCTATCCTATTTCTGATAGTCAATGGGTTTCACCATTAGTTGTGGTGCCTAATAAAAATGGAAAGTGGAGAATCTCTATAGATTACAGAGATATCATTAAAGCTACATTAAAATATCATTTTCCTTTATCATTGATTAATCAAGTACTAGATTCATTACTTGGCAAGAAATTATTTTCATTTCTTGATGGACTTAGTGGGTACAATTAGATAAAGATAGCATTGGAAGACTAAAATAAGACAACATTTACATGCCCATGGGGAACATATCCATATAATGTTTTACCCTTTGGTTTATGTAATGCACCTGCTAATTTTCAGAGAGTATTCCTTGCAATATTTGTTGATTTGATCCATGAGTGTATAGAGGTTTACATGGATGATTTCACTATGTATGGCAGAACATTTGATCATTGTTTACAAAATCTTGAAAAAGTTTTGAAAAGATGCACAGAGACAAATCTATCACTCAGTTATGAAAAATGCTTTATGATGTTAACTGAGGGAATAGTGTTGGGAAACCATATTTCTTCTTTAGGAATTAAGGTGAACCCAATAGAAATTCAAGTCATTGTGAATTTAAAGCCACCCAAAACACAAAAAGAAGTAACATATTTCTTGGGTTATGAAGGCTAATATAGGAGATTTATTGTAATTTTCAATAAAATAGCTTTGCCTTTATTTAATTTACTTTCTAAAGATGTGGAATTCCAATGGAAAAATAATTGTTAAAATGCATTTGAAAAATTAAAAGAGAAATTGTCAATTGCACCTATTCTTCGATGACCTAATTGGTCATTACCATTTCATATATCAGTTGAAGTATCTGACACTGGTATAGGAGTATCACTTAGAAAGAAATAGAATTAGTTTAATTATGCTATATATTTAATAAGAAAAAACTTAACACCAACATAATTGAACTATACTATTTGAGAGAAAGAAATGTTAGTTGTAGTACATGCGGTTAATAGATTTAGACATTACATAACAGGTTGTCAAGTATTCATCCACATGATTCATTCAACCATAAGATATTTAATAAATAAATCTATTACAAATGGAAAAATAACTAGATGGCTCTTATTGATGCAAGAATTTAACATCACTACACAAGATCGACCAGGTAAGGATAATCAAGTTGCAGAATTTCTATCAAGACTTCATTCACCTGGTGATCCAAATGCAGTTTCAGAGAATTTTCAAATGAACATCTATTTTCTATAACTATCAAAACTCCGTGGTTTTTAGATTTAGCCAGCTATTTATCATCTAGCATCCTACCATCTCATTACACAAATAAACATAAAAGAAAGATAATTAGAGAAAGTGTTAGATATAGTTGGGTCAATGGTGATATTTTTTATACTGGTTCTGATCTAATAATAAGAATTTTTTTTAGAAAATATAAGATTATATATTTTGAAAGAATGTCATGATGAGCCATGTGGTGGTAATTTTGCAGACAAGCGGATGACACAAAAAGTGCTGAAAATTCATTACTACTGACCGACTGTCTTCAAAGACTCCAAGGCCTATCTATGTAAAGAGATGTGACAGTTGCCAAACAATTGAAAAAATAGTGGCATCAGATGAAATGCCATTAAAGCCACAAGTACTGATTCAACCATTTCAGCAATGGGATATTTACATTGTGGGACCAATCAACCCACCATAAAATGGAAAGAATTACATCATGGTATGTACATATTATGTTACTAAGTGGGTGGAGGAAAAGGTAGTAGCATGAGCAAAAAAATATACAGTTGTATCTTTTCTATTTGAAGAAATATTTGTAAGGTATGGAGATCCATGACAGATTGTAACTGACCAAGGAACACAATTCACATCAAATCTTGTTTGAGATCTTACGCAAAATTAAAAGATCAAACATAGAAAATCAAGTCCGTATCATCCTCCAGAAAACAGATGTATGGAATCAATAAAGAAAGTCCTAGAGAATATCATGATAAATATTGTACAAATGAATAGAAAGGATTGGTCAAAGAAATTGAGAGATGAACTATGGGCATATATGATAACATGGAAAAACACAACCGGGTTCAGTCCATATCAGTTGGTGTATGGAAAAGAATTCATGTTACCCATAGAATTTCATATAAATACATTCAATTTATCAGCAGAGTTGGGAATGGAATTATCTAAGGCACAACAAAAAAGAGTCATGGAATTAAATCAACTCGATAAGTTATGACAACAAGCAGTAGAGCACACATCTCTTGTGCAAGAACAAAGAATTAAATGGCATGATTGATTCATCAGGAATAAAGTGTTTCAAAAGGGAGACTGAGCACTGTTATTCGACTCCAAGTTTAAGGATTTCAAGGAAAAGTTTACAACTCATTGGCTTGGGCCATATGAGATCGAAGAAATATTTTAAAATGGAGTTGTAAATATTAAAGCAATTGACAAAGAATCTATTTCATTTTTGGATATTGGACATAGGCTTAAAGTTTACAATAAGCCTATAAATAAAGATGATTTTATGAAAATAATTTCAATAGATACTGATTTGAAACTAATGCGAAAACGTAACAATATGCCTTCCATAACTCTAGAAGAAGAATAAAAAATAATAAAGTAAATAAATACAAAATAATAAAAGTGTTCGGTTGTGAAAATCTAGGAAACTGGCACAATACAAACTCGAATTCATATCAGAAAACCAATTTGTTTGGCCAATATGATTTTTTTTTGTTTGTTTTCATTTCACTTCTGTATTATTTTTGTAGATTTATCCTCCAAGGCATGTAATACTTGAGGAAAAGTCTTAACATCAGCAAGGGGGAAGCTTGTAATAAAACTATGTAAATAGTTTGAGTAGCTGAATTGAAGAAGGAACCTGAATTACAAGTAAAAAGGGACCTGATACATCACTAAAAATATCGTGCAGAAGGGACTTGATACATCATTATATATAGCATGTAAAAGAGACCTGATATATCACTGAAAACATTGTGCAGAATGGACCTGAGATATCATTGAGAATATTATCCAGAAGGGACCTGTGTCATATGACAGAAAAAACTTAAAGCATTGTTGAAAATTATGTCAGAAGTGGCCTGAAATAAAAAAATGTGAGAAGGGACTTGAACTACATCAATATTCAAGCCTGAAGAACATGAAAGAAGGGACCTAACATGTCAAAATTCAAACTGTATAAGGGACCTGAAAAGCGTCATCCTGAATCAATAACCATATACAAAGCATAAATAAGTCTCTACATTTAGACATATCCTAGAAGAGCCATCGTTATGCTTAAAAATAAAATTTCGACAGTCATTTAAAAAAAGGACATCATGGACATCACAAAAAACTTGTGGGAGTACAAGTACAGTAAGTGAAATTTTTCTCTTAAAATTTCAATTTTTTAAAAATATTCTAGAGATTATTAAGACTAATTTATTACTTGATATGCACGTTCTACCTACATTTCATTACCTACATTTCACTACCTTCCTATTCTACTCATTACATTCCTATCCCTATTCATTATTTTACCATTATATCCCTATCCATATCCACTATCCTAACTATTTAAGTATCATTCCATAAACCATATATTCATAAACAAAAGTCTCAATTATTGAACTCTTGATTGGACTTAAAAAAAGAAAACAAAGGTTAGTCTCACGGTAAAATTTTTTAATTTTAAAGCATGACCATTCTTTGGTAATTTTTAAAAATAAATTAAACAAAGGTCAAAACCTAAGCTAAAATCATTTGAGAGCGCAATATGAAAATATAAAAAATAAAGCAAATATCAAAACTATATCATTTGACAGCAAAATCATATATATGATTACAATCTAAGGTATATGGGTGAAAATTCAATTATGATGCAAAAAAAATTAAAATTAAATGAGATAACGTAAGTGAAAATGACATGATGGAATGAATGGAAATACGATGCATGGTATGAATAGCAATGATTCATTTTTTATGGGTATAATGCATTTTTATGGGAGATATTAATGAGAACGTGGTGGTAAGCATATGCCATTAACACAAAATTAAAGGTGGTGTTTATAATGAATAGATCCAAGAACGTGCATGATGCGAGAGTACACCATGGATCCAACACACAAATCCAATCAAAATAGTTAACCCACGAAGGCACCAGTCAAGAGGTCGACAGATAAAGAACGGTCAAACAAATTTAAAAATGCAGTGTTGCAAACCCTGTGTAGTTGGTAAGATCCTCTGCCATTTTCAAACCTCAGACTTTTGAAAATCCGCATGTTCTTCACCATCATAGCCTTTTCAGGCTCAATGAGGGAGTGGAATTTCATGCAAACCACTAGCACACATTTGAAAGACCCTCTGAACAACAAATTGACAAAGGAAGATGAAGGAGGGCTGCGAGAGAACAGAGTAAATCAAGCATAGAGAAATGAGCAAAAGATATAGAAACAAAATGACAGAGAGATAAGAAGAAGAGTGGAGTTGACTGGGATTTAAGCCAAGACATCTGGTAGTCATGTCGATCAAACACACTGTCAAGGTACAAAGATCCTATGGAGCACGAAGGTAAGAGAAAAAACCAAAATTTTTCTCGTTAAATGCAATGAGTATTCATATAACCAAATCGCGAGATTTTGTGTGAACATAAGTTGAAGATACTGGTTATAAATTAAGTGCTTTGCCACTATTTAAACTTGTCATTTCCACACAACTTGTCACTGCCACCATTCACATAAATTATGCCACCAGTTAGCACGTATTTTTCATTGATTTAATGAGTGAATCTTTGAAAATATTGAGGGAGATTTTAGATTGAAATGGCCCCGTCTAAGCACAGGAACTCAAGTCAACTCAGAGATATCACAAAAATCACTATCATATCAGGTCATTTTGTGAACTCCTTCATGACATGTTGGATATACAGTCTTTAAGTTTTATTTGGATACAAACAGAGAATAGAGTTTTCAATTTTTAAGACACAGTGGCATCATTTTTTTCATTTTGGATGGTTTGCATGAACAAATTCATTTCATTTATTCACATAATGAGAAATTTTGAAAAAGAGAAGAGATTTGTGGTGAATTTTTGCAATGATAGAGATTGAATTATGAGTTAAAGATGCAATAAAAACATGGTAAAAATGTTTTTGTATACATAGGACAATATTTTATGAAATTTGAAGACACACTGAACCCATTTTTTATGAGGTTTTTGATGAATGTTGACATAGAAACAATGAGCCATTCTTTGAATGTTCTTATACATGACGAGCTTAGAACATTTCAGATTGAATGCATGATAAATTTTCCTTATAAGAGCAGGAATTTTGTGTGAAAGTAAAGGACAAAAATAGAATGCGTATAAAAATTTTTAAATTTTTTTTACACAGTAAAAAAAGATAGATAATTCTATAGTGAGAGACAGAGGAGTTTTTTTAGAAACAGAGGATAAGATAAGAATAATAGATTAATAAAAACATGTTTTTTATGTTTTCAAAATATTTTCTACATCAAAACTTTGTGGTTGTAGAAGCAGTAAGTTCATTTTTTTCCAAGAGAACATAGATTGAAGAGGATTGGTTTCACTTCTTTGTCAAAGCCATAAGAAAGAGGTAAGCTTCACCACGATAATGTATATGTCAACAAATATCTAGTGGATGAAATTTTATTTTTCAAAATGAGGATTGTGATAGTGGAGAGATATATTAATTGGTTTTCAGAAAACATGGCAACAAGGATAGAACCTAAAGACTTTCAAAACGAGCATTGGGGGAAAGACACAATATAAAAACTTTACCAAGTAGGTATGATAGGTTTCCTTCAGAAGTTTAATGGGCATAATGAGAACATTACAAGGAAATTCATAAATAATTACAAATAAGCACAAACTATGGTGGTCATTTTAGTCATTACCTTAAATCAAGAGTCAATTTCTTAAGCCCTATATTTTCCATTATCAGGAGAAAAATACCAAGAAGGGTTGCATTTTAAAGATAAGGGGTGGGCCTTCTTCGTAGAAAAAAATAGAAAGGGATCCTTTGATAGAACTAAGGGGATTCCAAGAGAAAGGCTTTATGAGCCTTGGGCATAGTTAGTGTTGATCATTCAAAAATTCTTCACCTATGACAGTAGGCATAGTATAGTGCACCTATATCATATTAGGTTGATTCAGTAGATCAAGGTAGTATGAGAATCATTTTTCCATACTTTTTCCATAGAAATTTCACCAGGATGATAGAAAATGTGAAGAGTGAAACGAAACCTAAAGAGGCACAAATCCACCATCAAGGACTCATTAAAATTCTTGTTGATTATCAATTGAGAACTAAGGGTGTGATGTGGAGATAATTCCTAACTCAAAATTAGTTTGCAGAGCAAACCGTGGATGAAAAATTCAAACCAGTTCAGGAAACAAGGAGTATAATGAATTCACCACTTTATCCAAGAATAAGGTCTAGAAATAAAAAAGATACAATCATTATTGAAAGAGAGGCATCCTTCCTTTCCATACCTAGGAGGCAAAGAAGAAATAATTCAACGGACATAAGTAGTAAAGAAAGAGAACCAGAGGTGCAATTTGTTGAGACATCTCCCTTAACAAAACAAGCAGATGAAATTCTTGAAAGATTGTAGAAGGAGGCTTATGAAGACCCATTAGAAAGAGAATCATATTTTGACAATGATGATATTGAGGCCACTTCATTTCCTAAAGACACCAAAGAAGAAGAAAAAGAACAAAACCTTAGAAAAATCAAAGAATTGACTGGTAATTTGGAGGTAAGCACGATATTGGAGAGGCATTTGAAGAGAGAAAATTGAAACATACAAGAAAAATAATGAAAAGTTGATGAATGAGAATGAGAGACTGAATGAAGAACTGGGAAAACTAAAAACAAACAACAATCTTCTTTCCATGCAAGAATTCATTGTTAGGTCCCTATATTACTAGTATAGTCCCTTATTGTTGTTAGTGTAACCCCCTTATTGTTATTTTTGTACCCATGTAAACCCAATATTCTTATTATTGTGCCCTTACATTATTATTGTTAGGTCGTCTTGGATCATATTGTGACCCCATGGAATCCTATATATAGAAGGAGGTTTTGTCATTTGTATCATCCAATAATTTTTCATTTATGTAATGTAAAGAAGGTTCCCCCCTCGAAGTTGCTTATTTATAAGGCATCGATCTCTCTTTCTTCTATTTTTGGAGTTGGTTTCATAACATTTGGTATCAGAGATTTGGATTCTAGAGTTTTGCTGCTCCAAACAGGCCATCGTGGAATTTGCACTATAATTTTTTTTATACAAAGGCCTAAAAGATTAAATTTTTATAATGTGAAGTCAGAATCCTAAGGAAATTCCTGTAAAAACTTCAGATCTTGGTTCATAACATTTTTGGAGATATGATTTGTGGAAGTTAGGGTTTTTTTAGGATCTTGAATTTCATCTCAAATAGGTGACTGTGGGAAAATCACCATAACTCTCTCTCTGAGCATCAGATTGGAATTTTGTAAAAAGGGGCTGCAAGTACACAGACTTTAGTTTCTTGTGTACCAATTTTAGAGCTGAAGGAAGAAACAATGACATGCGGAACATCGTACAAGTTCACTATACTAAACTAGTTCATAATTAGGTCATTGTGGGATATTGGCAATAAATTTTGCTTAAAGAATCCAAATCAGGTTAGCCCTGTGACATTCGAAAGAAGATTTAGAGGGCTAATACAGGGCCAAATTTCAGATATTGAAGATCCAAAATCACAGAGATAATTTGGTTTCAATATTGAGCTCCTCAAAAGAAAGAAAAAGGTGTGTATTTGTTTTCAAATTGCAGAAGTCTTGCGTGAAAAATCAGTTTGAAGTAATTCCTAGGGCATATTGAAGCATAGATATCAGTATTTGGTTCTAAAATGCCACCTAAAAAGAATTCAACACCCATTAAGCCTTCAGAAGGCTCTACTATGACTCATGAATAGGAAAAAGCGCAACATCACATATCAAAATTACAAGATCAAGCGCACCAAATTTCCCTCTCCCAAAGAGAAACAAAAAATGAAATGGAAGTTTTGAAGAAAGGTGTGGAAGCTAAGAGGTATGGTTTGAAGAAAGGCATGGAAGCTAAGATGTATTGCTTGAAGAATGGCATGGAAGATAAGATGGGTGTCAGGAAGCTAACATGGATGACATGGAAGCTAAAATGGATGAAAAAATGAATGACAACATGGAAGACATGAAAAATGATCTAAAAGTAGACATGGAAGGTTTGATGACAAGGTTAATACAAGAAATCATTCCTAATGGCGAAAATATAGTAGAGGCAACTCATGATGAAAACAAAATAAATGTTAATCATGATTTCATAAACTCTAATGTTGGATTGAAGCACCACCATATTCCAAATATGGATATGTGGAATTTTGATGGCAAGGATCCCGTAACATGGATACTACATATGGAGAAATATTTTGATCTTAATAATGTGCAAAAAAATAAAAGGTGCGCATTGCAAATTTACATTTAGAACAAAATACATTTGTATGGTATTGATGGCTTTGCTCCTGTAAAAAAATTGTCACTTGGTCAATTTTTATGGAGGAAATGATAGCACATTACGAGCGTACAAAGAGAAACACCTTCTTTAGCCAATTGATAAATCTCAAACAAAAGTGTTCAGTCATGGAGCACATTGAGGACTTCCAAAAATTGAATATAAGGGTAACTGTTATTCTAGAGGAACACATGATTTATGTCTTCATAGGGAGTTTAAAGGATAACATCCAACATGAAGTTCATGTTTTGGAACCTGATTCATTGGAGAAGGAATTCAGGTTGGCAAGAAAATTTGAACGTAAAATTATGGTGACAAGGAATCCTAACACTCACATTTATAAATATGGAAGTGTTGCTACTCCTAGACTTCCACAACCTATAAGGTTGACACCACAACAATTGGAAGAAAAAAGAGAAAAAGGGATTTGTTACAATTCTGATAAAAAATACACTAAAGGTCATAAGTGTGCTAAGAAGAAATTATTTTACATAGATTGTGAAGAGGAGGAAGAAAATTAACAAGAAACTTCAAAAGAAGAGGATATACACCAAGAACCAACCCTAGAAGAAGAAGAAATTAGTCCAACCATATTGTATAATGCATTGGCAGGAATTACCACTCCTCAAACACTCAAGATAGAAGTACATATCAAGAAGAAAAAGGTAATATAATTGATTGATTCAGGTAGTACCCATAATTTTATTAATTGTAAGGTAGCCAACGAATTGAATTGTTTCCTATACCTAGAAACAGAATGTCAAGTGATGGTTGCAAATGGAGGAACTATAAATTTCTCTAGAAAATGGCATAATATCAAGCTAACCATGGGGGAACATGTATTTAATAGTCCAATGCTTTCCATTCCAATGGGAGGTGTTGATGTAGTACTAGGAGTACAATGGTTACAATATTTGGGGATGATAGCTTTTAATTTTCAAGAAATTTTCTTGAAATTTTTTTCGGAAGGAAAGGAAATTGAATTATGGGAGAATAGAAACACCTCTAAAAACATTACTAAAGAAATATGCATTTGCATGGACTCTTGAAGCAACCAAGTCCTTTAAACACATTAAAGAGGAAATGTGCCTAGCAGCAGTCTTAGCTACGCCAGACTTCACAAAAACCTTTATTGTGGAATGTGATGCCTCAAGAAATGGAATTGGTGTTGTTTTAATGCAAGAAGCAAGACCATTTATTTTGAAATTTTTCCAATCAAAGGAAAGTAATTACTGAAAGATATTTATGAGAAAGAAATATTGGCAATGCTACATGCCCTAAATAAATGGCGACCTTACCTAATGGGAAGACACTTCAAGGTAAAAATTGATCATGATTGTCTTAAACACCTTTTGGAACAAAGACTATCTTCAGAAGAGAAAAAAAAATGGGTCACGGAGATTTTGGGTTATGAGCTTGAAATCATCTACAAAAAAGAGAAGCTAAATGTTGTTGTAGATGAACTCTCAAGAAAGGATGAAGATGTGGAAGCATTGCTTTGTGCCATTTCTATTATCCAACCAGATTGGATAATCGAAGCAAGGGATGAATGGAAAAAGGATGAAGAAGTGTGACAGAATTTGCAGCAAGATCCTAGTACATCTGATACATTTAGTTGGAAAAATGATTCCTTAGGGTACAAAGGTCGCTTATATATTTGAAATAATTCCCAACTAAAATGAAGATTATTTTGGAATTGCACACTTGTCCTTTAGGAGGGCACTTAGGATTTTTAAAAACTTACCAGAGGGTGAAGAAATTTTTTTTTGGGATGACATTAAATATGATATTCAAAAGTTTGAGGCAAAATGTTTGGTTTGCGACAAAAATAAATTTCAGACAATTAAGACTCCGGGTCGTCTACAACCTTTATCCATTCAAGGTCAACACTGGGAGGGGATTTCAATGGATTCTATCACACATTTACCTAAGTCTGAAGGGAAGAGTGTCATCATGGTGGTAGTTGATAGAATTACCATATATGCACACTTTTGTGCATTATCTTATCCATTTAAAGCAAGTATAGTTTCTACTGAATTTATGGAAACAATTCAAAAGATACATGGAAATCCAAATATTATTATATGTGACAAAGATCCCATTTTTACTGGAAATTTTTGGATATAATTATTTTCTTGTTTGGGTACTCAACTAGCTCATAGCTCATCTTATCATCCTTAATCTGATGGTCAAACTGAGATAGTGAATAAATGTTTGGAAGGATATCTTCGTCATTTTGTATCTGATAAGAAAACACAATGGGTCAAGTGGTTACCTCTCGTTGAATGGTGGTATAATACTTCCTTCTATACTGTAGCAAAAATGACCCCATTTATGGCACTTTATGGATATCATCCACTGTCCATCACATCTTCTTTAGGTGAAAATTTTAAGTTTCAAGTAGTGGAAGATCACATTGATCATCAACAAGAAATTCTCCAACTCTTAAAGGATAACCTAAATTTGGCATAAAATTGAATGAAACAACAAGCAGATCAACATCGCAGTGAGAGAATTTTTAATGTAGGAAACTGGGTATTTTTACAGCTACAACCATACAAAAAAATGTCTCTCAAGCAAGCTAAGAATTATAATAAGTTATCACCAAAGTACTATGGTCATTACAATTTGTTTCAAAATATTGGTACTATGGAATACAAATTGGAGTTTCCTGCTACTTCGTGAGTGCATCCAATTTTCCATGTTTCATGCTTAAAGAAGGTTATAGGGGAAAAAATTCCATTTCAAAAAATATTGCCAGAACTTGATGACGAAGGAAAAATCATATTGGAACATGAAGTAGTCACAGAAATAATAACTCGATAGCTACGAAATCAATAAATTTCAAAGTATCTCATCAACTAGAAGAACTTATCCACTAAAGATTCTACATGGGAGGATGAGAATTTTATGCAGAAGCATCTAGAGCTACTCAAGTGTTGAGGACAACACTTTTTTGAAGGAGAGGGGCATGTTAGTTCCCTATATTACTAGTATAGTCCCTTATTGTTGTTAGTGTAACCCGCTTATTTTTATTTTTGTACCCCTGTAACCCCAATATTGTTATTATTTTGCCCTTACATTATTATTGTTAGGTCGGCTAGTATTATATTGTGACCCAATGCACTCCTATATATATAAAGAGGTTTTGTCATTTGTATCATCCAAGAATTGTTAATTTATGTAATGTAAAGGAGGTTTCCCCCTTGAAGTGGCTATTTTCTAAGGCATTCATCTCTCTTTTCTTCTATTTTTGGAGCTAGTTTCATAACATTCAGATGGCTTAAAGAGAAAAACTTATGGAAGATCAAGTATGAAAAGAAGAAAGTCAAGGATTTGATCTACAAATAGGAACAATATAAAGGTATAGAATCTCTTTAGCAAGAAGCTCAGCAGGAATCATCTGGGTCAGGTACAATATCAACATCAGAACTCAAGAGATCTAAAAGGAAGAAACCAACATGAGGACATGCTTGTACATCAACATGGGGGAGATCTTGGCCCTCGTTTTTAATCTAATTTTGTTTAAGAAGATACACTTTATTACCATGCTATCCATCCATAAACCATAATATTCACCCTATTTTGCCCAATTACTGCATATCCAGGCATTTAAATTAATTTTTTCGATTTATAGAATTTTTATAAAAATTGAATTTTAAGTGCATTTTTGGACTAGGCCAGAAATTCCATGGCTTCATCGATGACATATTTGCATGAAACTTGGGGTCAAGCTAGATAAAGTTATGGAAATATTGGGAATTAATATTAGATTTACACCTACTGTTTCATTCAAACTGAGCTTAAACAAGCCCGGTCAAAGGCAGTCAAACGAGACCTATTTTTATGGAGATCCCTAGGAAATAGGTCAAATTTATTATTTTATGGGATTTTCTAGATTTTGAGGGATTATATGGATAAGATCGACCTAAATAGATAGGAAAAGGATAGAAATGGTTGTAGGAGACATTTTAGATGATTTTGTTTCATATTTTATCTATTTAAGCCTAAGAGATTGAAGGCATTCATATGTAGAATTTGTGTAACTTAATGTTGATATTTCTGAAACTTTCAGAGTTAATTGAAAGAAATTTTCTTTTTCATTTTATGTTGTTATATTTTATGAATTCTTGACTGAATTTTCAGTATCTGAAAGCACTTACAGTGTGAGAGGCAAGGGTGGAGGGACCCCACACCGAGCTAAGTTCACTTTTTGGTTATTTAAGTTGCAATTTCTGAACTAGTTTGTTTTATCCTTAATATGTTAATTAGATATATGATGATGTTTTATGATTTCTAATGAATCTAATTATAGTTTATATTCTGCATATTAAGGGACAATCCAATGTTTAATTTAAATATTCCTTCTATCTTCTTAAGTGATAGAGCTAGAATTCATCTCTCCTGCTTTTTAATGATTTTCTAAAGTTCTTGTTTTCTAACAATGGTATTAATGAGGAATGAAGGACAACCAGATCTCTTTAGTTAAGAGCCTCTTCATTTATTATTTCATGCATCTTGATATATTTCTCATTAGTGGTTTTTGTTTCTAATTCATGAAGTAGTTTGTAAGAGAAGGACAAACAAGTTCCCCTAAGTTAGGAGCTTCTTCTGCTGCTGATTACATAATTGAATTTGGAAATTATTTAGTTTAGATTTATATTTTTAATACAAATTTCCATTTTTATTAATAATTAATCTTCTAAACTTAATTATAGCTGAAACCCATATATCTTGGAGATGCTTCTAAGTCTTATAAGCCGATATTGATAATAAAATACTTGTGTTTGTGGAAAATCTCTCCTAAGATGCTCCTCGATGCATGTCCAACACTCCATCCGTCTAGTACCATCACCTCCATGTTGTTGTTGTGATCTATGTTGTTGTTATGGCCTATGTCCATATCTACCTACATTGAACTTATTTTTTGGTGCCACATTTTCCTTATCTTCTATATTCTAAGGCCTTTCTCTGTTAGGATTCCATTTACCTTTACCTTTATCTTCCTTTTCCATCATTGATAATACTCATGCTTGTACTTTGATTTTTCATAGAAATGCTTCATCTTCCCAATGAATTCATCAAGTGTATGAGGCTCATCATAGGCAATATGATATCTGAATGCTAATGGAAAACAACTCACAAATCTCTAAAATTTAGCCTTCTCATCCTCAAGATATGGTACATGCCTCAATATATCCAAGATATTTGTTGTGTACTCTTCATCTGTCATTGCTCCCATCTTTAGCTCACAAAATTATTTGGTCTTGGTGTCGAAGTACCTCTCTAACAAATACTTCTTCGTAAAAATTATTTAGCACTAGTGCCAACTGAAGCAGTCTGTTCTGATGTCTCTAACCCACTTCACATCTTCCCACCAGATATATGATTTACGTCTAAGGCTAAAGATAGCAATATTGGCCTTCATGTTATCTGAGTACTCATCCAACTAAAATATCTTCTTTATCCAATTTATCCAAGATTCTTCCTCTTCTGGTTTCTTCAAGTCTTAACTGAAATTATGTGTTTTTGCTTTCTTAAATTTATATGGAAAGTATCCCCTGTCATCTCTCCTGTATATCTGAACCAGAACTAGAATGGTACCTATACTCATCACCCCTCCTATCTGGAGTGTAAAAAAACCTTCCATCTCTCACTGTATCATCTCTCTCTAACATGTGTATGCTAGGATACCTACTATCATATGCCCTGTTGCTGTGGATTAGTTGCACGGGTGTACGAAATCGCACAAGCTTAGAGAGTGTGTTATACTCTCTAAACTATTGGTAATAGGAAGAAAGTGGGGGAGATCAAAAGAATAAAAATTAATGGAAATAGTATGCTGAAGTATGCTCTGGTTAAAATAAAACTAAAAACACAAATATACAGAAGCTATATAGAGAGTTCCAAATGATAATAATGCAAACGATAGCTCGATGGCCTCTTCTTATTAAACGTTTGAAATGGAGAAGAAATTTTACCCACTTGACAAAGGGACCCTAGGTAATGGCTCTAGGTCCCGATGCAAGGATGTTACCTTCCAAGCTCTACCTTTGATGCAGTCTCACTCTCTCTCTCTACTTTGGTGGACTAAGATGTTGGGTGGCCAACTATCGAGTCCTCTTTAGCTCCAGCTCTGGGTCACACACAATGCTGGTGTTGCTTGGAAAAATTTGGCCATCATAACAATGTGATCACCATTTCCTCATCTCTTGGTGGGTTTATATAGGTGAGCTTCAAATCCTACTTCCCTCCCTTGGTATATGATGGATGGTGACCCAAGGCAGAGGTGTGATTCCATTGTGTGCTGAAATATTCTTTTGTGTGCTCACATAATGTCTAAGGAGGCGCTCATGGCTATCCTTAGGTGGCTTTCACATAAGGAGTAACTATCCTTTGCTTGGTGTGGTCCTGAAAGTGACTATTTTTTATTTCTAGGAATACACGCTTATCGGGAAAAAATGCATGCAGAAGGCCCTCTTCTCGAAGGATAACGCATGCATTTCAGCATTTATGACTAGTTCAAATCTGATTTCTCAAAACCTTAGATATTTTAAATAATTCTTGATTCCATAATGTATTCCTGTCTTGTAAATCCTTGGGCTTAACATTAATTGATGTCATTTTCTGCTATACAATTTTCCAGTGTTAACAATTTTCCCCTAATCTGTGAGGTCTAGGAAGAACTGTATAGCCGAAATACATTATAGTTTCTTTTATGTATCATAAACAGAGAGAGAGAGAGAGAGAGGGAGAGAGAGAGGTGTCTACGTGTAGTTTGGAATTGAAAATACCTTGCATCGTTTCCGAGATAACCATCACCTAAGGGACCCCCTGCAAGCAAAAAAAATATACAAGATATTTACAAAATTTCAATGAGGCGAGAATGTCCCATGCTCGTGATGCTATGGCTGGTTAAACAAAATTGACAGATACATGTGTTGTCTGTGCCACTACTCTGGTAGTGATGTTGGTGTTTGTTGACGACGACTACTGACGCCCTCAGGGGCATTTTTATTTGACGATAGGTGGAATGTGGTACCCATATGTGTAACCTTGGTATGGCATATCATTACACAATGTACACATATGTACTGGCTAGGAATTTCTCGTGTAAGCATTGTTTTTAGACACACTTATCGAGGCATGGGTCTTCGATAGATCTAATCAAAGTGCAATGGTTGTAAGCTACGATACCATCGTGACATGAAAGCTTTTGCTGTGGTCAAATTTCAGGAGGATCAATTACATCTATGGACAATGATATCTCCCACAGTGCCACCCAAGAATACCCCTTTGCATGGGGAGGGGTTATCCAAGGTACCGCTTCCTTTTTGGAAAAGAGGTGTTGAGGTCGACAAAAAGGAAGCCTTCACCGAACCATGAGTTGTCGACCTGCAAGGTAGTGGACCGAGATATGATGGGTTTAACATAGGGATTTTGGTGAGAGGTGACTGAAAATTGATGATGAGGATTCAGTGGCCCGAGGTTGAAGTATACTTGAGCAGTTTTGCGGTAGTCATAGTTATTTCTGAAGAAAAAAGGTTCCTGGAGTCAGTAGGACCTCTAGGGCAAGTAGAACTGGCTATGAATGTCAACATGGTGCGTGCATGACGTGAGTGAAATACTTCAACCAAGGGTAATGAGGGACTATTTCCATGGGCGAAAATGTGAAATATGAGGGCGATGTGGCGAAGGGCATCGTTTGCAGTATTTATACACTTACCAAAAGAATAAAATAATGGGGTTTTATTTGTACAAAACACAGATACGGGTACCCCAAAACATGAAAGAGGGTCGGTCACTGCAGGTGTGAGGAAGGTGTTTGTCTGGGGGGTAGGGGTCCCATTGGTTGGTCTCATGTGTGGGGCTGATGAAGTAGAAGATGTCACAGATGGGATTATGTTTTTGGAGGTATGGCGAGCCAAATGCGGTGTGCAGAGGTGCGCTTTCAATCTGCTTGTTTAACCCGATCATCCGAGAAGAGGGTTGAGTTTGAATGGTGAACTTGACTTTATGAATGAAATATGGATGGGCATGAGGTGCTTCCTGGACTAAAATGGTATGGCCATGGCATCACTTTTGGGGTGATGTATGGTCTACTTTGGATACAATTTCCATGGAGGGGAGGCTCTACCAACCAACGCAGGCATTTATCATATGCAGGGTGAGGTGATGATAAATGTGGTTGGGTATGATGACCCTATGGTTTATTTCTAATGGAGAAATGATGTCAGGATATGAAAAGCTCTCCGACACTCTATCATGCTGAGGGTAGAATGATACCTGCTATGGAAATTTCAATGAATGGTGTTGTATGCGGTTTGTGGGTTCTTCTTGCACAAATAACTACCTCAAGTGAAAGCATATTCTTTTCATCAAACATTATTGAAAGGAATGATATTTAAAAAGGGAATATGGGAGAGTGCATACCTGTTGTTGCTGTTCAGGTAGGGATGATCTATCCACCCTAATTTGACATTAATATTATCAATCCGGGAGCATATCCTTCCAAGGCTACGTGCAAGGTATATGTAGGAACAAACGCTCAATCCATTCAACTGAGAGTCACAGTCAAAATTCAAAACATTGTTGTGAAGTAAAATTAATACAGAACATTCAACAATCTGAATCAGCAAGAGATATAAATAACAACCATAGCACAACAGAAATAAATGCACACATATACACATACACAACAACTGATCAGAAGAGCAGGCCCAACTCTCTGATCAGGGCTGCGTTAACTACCAAATTCTTTGGAACAGTAAAAATAGATGTAATTTATTGATATATGAAATGTGATTACAGTCTTCTCTTCGGAACCCTAACTTACAGGATCAATATCCATTCTATACACAATACCAAGGAATAACAGATTTCCCTGAAACATGAGAATCGCGTGTTCAAAAATGGACTCTGGTTGAAATTGCATGAACAACAGATATTTTGAATGGAGCAAAGGGCTGAGAATAGGCCAAGGGAGTCGTGGTCTAGTTGCGCGTTCTCCCTTTGGCTTTCCGTTACCGATTCTTGCTGCAATCTACTGGAGCGAGGGTTCCTATCTTCAATCTGCAGCCAAACACAAACCTTAGTGCCACAATTAGGTAAAACCCCATGATTTTACTTCATTAATCAAAATATCCCAATCAGACAAGTCAGGGTAATTACCTCAGGAGTTTATCATAACAAATGTGGGTAATTTAAGAAAAAAGGGGTCAAAAGGATGACAAAAGTGGGCAAAGAAATAACCAAATTCAGTGCCCAACATCTCCCCCCAGCTAGCCTTCTGCATGCCCTCATGCAGCCCGTTGACCCTATAGATTTGGGTTCTGCAACCTATGAGCTTCATGAAGCCCAGCAAGATCATACTCCAGAGTCATTTCTGTGCCTGGGACTTTAAACCCATCTGAAAGGAGGACCTCCTTCCACCAGTCTGCCGAAACGTTATAAGTTGGAGTATAGAATTCCAATGGCAGCCAAAGAATAGGATAATTAAATCAAAGCCCCATCCACCGGGTGCCACACGTTTGGACACATGCCATGTATCTTGGTACTCAAGTGAGTACTCATGTAAAATTAGGTGCCCCAAAAGGCCCCTACTTCAGACAGTTGTAGGTGACATCATCCATCTCCTCTGACAAGCATCCAGAGCTTCCTTCTGAAAAATGATTATTTTATTGACACAAAGATCAAGGAACCACCTTTGTGTCCTCAACATTCTGGCTTTGTTTTCCTCAAACTTCAAAAAGGCATAGTGCCTGTTGAATACAGTATCTGACCTCTCATGCTCCGCCCTTATTATAAATGAATTAGTGACTTGGTTAGATTCAAAAGTGTCACAAGCCTTCCGCCAATGAATTTGGTTGAAAGTATAAGAGGTGAGGGTCCTCAGATGAATGTCCCCCACATATGGGACCAGATTTAAATTCCTTTCCAACCGTAGCAAATACCCATGCAAATAAAACTCACACATCAAGTGCTGAGTTGGCACATCGTGATTCCTCATGATCCGGAGGAATTGTACACCATCCTCAATCTCATAACTGACCTCATTCTTAATGCTTTCCATGCAAAATAAAAGAAAACTTTCATGCAAAAATAAAGAATAGCAAGAAGCAGGGGGGCGACATGCCATCACCTCTTGCACCAGACTGAACATTTGTTCCTTATCATTTTTCAGCTCGGGCACCTGCTTTTCCAGTTGCTCTATCTTGAGCTGCTGCTTGGCATGCCTCAACTTCATAATATCCATATGCTCCACATATCTGAAGATGGTTGCAGAGGCTTTCTCTTTAGCTCTCTTGATTTAATTTTTTTGGGTCGCAGTGGATTTCCCTGTTTGTAGCTCGGCCGTTAGGGAATACTCTCAGGCTTCAAAGAGATGTTTAATTGGTTCTGTCTCAGTTTTCGCTTAGACTCTATCAACCCTGGGTCTCTTGGCTCGCCATATATACCTGTTTATCTGCTTCTGCATCTTATACACTTTTCTCCTCAAACTCCTCACTTCCATTTTCAACCGCATTGTTTCTCTGAACTGATGCTGATATCTTTTATTGATAGGTGGTCTTCGTGACCTAACCAACTCTACTTCCTCTTGCTTCACCTATACTTCCTCAGCTCCAACTGTTGGAGGTGAGTTCCTTGGAGCTGCCTCTTCCAGGTTGAAAGATGGTCCAATTTCCGCTGCCTTCCCTTCTTCTATCCTTTCTTGCTTTACCCTTTTGATATCTTCATGCGCCATTGGTGGATTCCTCAGGACCGCTTCGCTTGGTCCCTCCTCTCCACCAATGGCTGTTCCTTCATCAAGTATATTTTCCTCAATCAATGGTGGACCAATAGGATCCCCTTCTGCTGATGTTCCTATTGGGGTTTCTTCCAGCTGCAGCCTTCGTTTCAAATTTGAAGGCGTTGGAATGGCAACATTTTCTTCTTCTCCTTGCTGTGGGGAACGGGTCACCCACACCCCCTTAGGAAAAAGGATAGGAAACTGGAACAGATTTTCTCCATCCAATCCAAAGGTCAACGTTGGTTCTTGTGGAGCAACGTCGGCCTCACTCCTCACTTCACCTACCATTTCCCTTGTAGCTTCTATAGTCGGGGTGGTCATCACTATTTCCTCCACAGGTTCCATATTAACAGGGGATCCCTGTGGAGTGGCCCCTGTGCCAATTACTCTGTCTGTTTACTGAACTGGCTCTGCGGACTGGGTTGGTTCTTGTGGAGCAGCCTCAGCCGAACTACTAGTAAGAATTTCTGCAACTTCAATTGGTTCGGCTTTCATTTGTAAAGCCAAATCCTCTTCACATCCCTCGACCTCCATCTCCATTTCTTCAGGCTCTTCCTGATCAACACAATTGTCCTCCTTGTCTCCCTGCATGACCTCATCCTCTTGCATCATTTCCGGTTCCTCTGCCCTAGCAGATATGGCAGCTTAAATTTCTTATTCAGTGGAGTTTCAGAACCACTCCCATGGAATCAGAATCTTGTTGATGGCGTTCAACACTAATAACTGCACCAGTCCATGGTGGGAAAGGACCGCTAACACTAGTCACGCCTCTCGAGCCGCGTTCGCCATCAGATTCAAGCTTCTCAAAAGAAAATAAGGTACATTCATTGAAAATGGTTCCACTTGCGGAAACCACAGGTGTGCCAGTATACGCAGATGGTATTTAAAGACAGTAGAATATCTCCCTTCACAGTTTATATATTTGATCACGGCTTCTGCAACTTCACTCCATGGCCACGACAATGACATTCTATCGTACCGTCGACCGTTCTGTGCAATGCTTTACGTGGCTTGGAGAAAAGATTTGGGGAATTCTGGAAGAGGATTTCTTCTGGAAAATCATCGTTCACCTCCCTGTGGCAGTTTTCTAACTTCTGCAATCGTTTCCTCTATAACTGGGATTTCGAGTCCGCGAACTCGAGAAACTCCTTCCTCCAGGTTCAGTGCAAATTCCAGTGTAATTTCCTCATCCCAGCCATTCAGTCTATCCAAGTAGACATCCCAACCTGCATTTAAAAATATCTACCATACTTCTCGATTATGCGAGATCCTTGTTGAATCATCGAGCTCATGGCGAACAGATCGACCACCCATTGCTGCAAAGGCGGAAGTGGCACGATGGCTACAGTCGGCTAGTGGGGGAAGAGTGGCAGGATCCAAACTGTTAGTAATTGTAACAACGTCATGGACATTTCCAAATATAATGGATAAAATAGTACTGGTACGTTTTAAATTAATTAACAGATTGCAGTGGTACTATTAGATACGCTTGGTTTTAATACGAAATGTTTACAAGGTGAATGATGTGACTCTTATGCGTGCAAGTACGCATCCCAACTCAACGGTATAATTATAAGGTACTTAAAGTCATTAAATTTAATTTAGTAATATTCGTGTGTCATAGATACCTTTGTTATGTATGCCATCAGTTATTATGATGGTACCCTCCCCCCAACTTAAAGTGATGGCCGTCCTCGGCACACTCTAACTGTGCTTTCGAAATATTTAATTAAATGCATAAAAATCGGCGGAGACGTACCTACAGACTTACCTTAAGGTGGAGTAATAGCAAAAGTGTTTGTCATGAATAGTGAGTAACATCAAGAGTGAGTGACGGCAGTGACGGAGTAACGACAGTTGCGGAGTAATGGCAGTTACGGAGTAACGGTAGTGACGAAGTAAGAGAAATTACGGAGTAACAACAACTATGGAATCAGAGCAGCTACAAAGTAACGACATCGATGATGTAACATCAATTTTGGAGTAGCAGCAATCTACAGAGTAATAGCATCGATGGTGTAACAACAACTTTGGAGTAACTTCGGAGTAACAACAACAGTGGTTTAGCAGCAACTTCGGATTAACAGCAACAGCTGTAACAGCACTTCAGAGTAACTTCGGAGTAACAACAACAGCAGTGTAGTAGCACTTCGGAGTAACAAAAATAGTAGTGTAGAAGCAACTCCGTAGTAACAGCACCAATAATATAGCTTTCCTCTTGGCCAAAAATCTTTTATTATTCCTGCAAAACACAAACAAGTGAGAAATAACCACATTTCTCTTTTTTCTTTTCTTTTTTAAAAATTTTTTTTTTTCTTTCTTAATGAGGGGTGAGAGTGTCTTCTGTTGCAATAATCATTAAATCAGCTGAATGTGAAAAGGTTTTAACAAAGGCATCTTTAGAGGCTGGGCGATGATATAATTTTAGACGGTGTCCATTTACTACAAATGAAGTCTTATTCTCATCAATTGTAATTAATCTAACTGTTCCATTATCAAACACCACATCCACTTGATATGGTCCCATTTAGTGAGTATGAAGTTTGCCCTTGAAGTCTTTAAATCTGGATTCATAGAGTAACGCCCAATCCCCTTCATGAAACACCTTAGTTTTAATAAATTTTTCATGCCATTTCATCCTCTGCTGTTGAAAAACAGTAGTTCTCTGGAAAGTTGCTGATCGGATCTCTTCTAACTCATTCAATTGTTCCAGTCAGTGTTTCTCTGCTTCTAATAAATCCAAGCCTACTTCTAGGGCGTTTCTAAGTGTGCTAATTTCAAATTCCACTGGAAACATAGGAGATTTCCCATAGACTAATTCAAATGGGGAAAATCCTTTTGTATTCCACCATGTTGTCCTCTAGGCCCATAAAGCTTCTGGAAGCTTTTGTGCCCAATCCCGACGATGAAATGCTACAGTCTTTGTCAAGATATTTTCCAATACCTTGTTTGTACTCTCTACTTTTCCATTCGCCTGTGGATGATAGGGGGTTGTTATTCTATGTTTGACCCCATACTTTTGCATCAATTTCTCTATCATATGAGATGTGAACTATGATCCTCCATCTGATACAATTTCTCTCGGAGTCCCATACCTAGCAAATATCTCTTCAAAAATAAATTCTGACATTACTTTCTCTGTTTCCCTCGTGACTGCTCTAGCTTCCACCCATTTCGTTACATAATCCGTACAAACTAGGATGTAAGATTTTTGATGAGAAGGTGGGTTAAAGGGGCCAACAAAATCTATGGACCATCTCTCAAATGGTTCAAGGACTATCTGGGGTTTAAGATGCATTTCATCTGCTTTCCTAGGTTGTCCCATCCTTTGACAACTGTCACACCTTTGAATATAATCTCGAGAATCACAAAAACCGGAGGGCCAATATTATCCCATATGCATCATTTTATGACATGTCCATTTCTCTGCAAAATTTCCTCCACAGGATCCATCATGTGAAGCCTTTAGTATCTCATAGATATCATCTCTTTCCACACAACGCCGAATCTACTGATCAATCCCTGTATGGAAACGATATCGTGCCATCCAAGAATAATAGGCACTCTTATGAAAAATATTCCTTTTCTCCTTATAAGATAAGTGATGGGGCACTTCACCTGTAGCAAGATAATTAGCAATATCTACATACTACGGAGTATTAGTAGATACTGGAAAAAGAAGCTCATCTAGAAAATTATCATCAACTGGCATATTCTTACCATCATGTTCTAGCCTAGATAAGAAATCTGCAACCACATTGTCCTTCCCTGGTTTATCTACTATAGTAATATCAAATTCCTGTAGTAGCAATGACCATCGTGTAACACGACCAGGGGTAACAGGATTATTCATTAAATACTTGATGGCAGCATGATTAGTGTGAAAAAAGGTAGAATACCTGGTAATATAATGTTGGAACTTGTTGATGGCATAGACAACAAGGAACTCCTTCTCAGTCATTGTGTAATTTAATTCGGCTAGAGCCAGATTTTTACTAACATAGTAGACTGCATAAGGGACTTTATCTTCTTGCTGTCCTAATACTGCACCAATTGCTGTTTGAGAAGCATCTGCGTGAATATGGAAAGGTAATGCACAATATTTTTCCCTAAGAACCAGAGCACTACAGACTGATTCCTTAATCTTTGTGAAGGCTACCTCACAGTCCTCTGTCCACACAAAATCTGAATCTTTTGTCAGTAATTGAAATAATGGGTGGGCTAATTTTTCAAAATTTTCCATAAAGCACCTATATAACCAGCTTACCGCATAAAACTACGTACCTATGTGGGATTTTTACGTGTTGGAAAGCTCAGAATTACCTTTACCTTTGCTGGGTCCATCTTGATTCCTTCAACTGAAAGAAAATGTCCCATAACAATTCCTTGTTCCATCATCATGTGACACTTTACTATACTCAGGGAAACATGTGCTTGTATGCACCTTTGAAGAAATTTTCTAATTTTTTTAGCCCCTCCAGGAATGAGTCCCCATATGGAGTGAAACCATCCATATAAATTTCAACACCATCATCTATTAAATCAGAGAATCTTCCCAATATTTCCCTCTGAAATGTTGCAGGGTCATTACATAGGCCAAAAGGAAGGACTCGGTATGAAAATGTTCCCCAGGGACATGTGAAAGTGGTCTTGTCTTGATCCTCAGGAGAAATTTGGATTTGGTTGTATCCATTAAACCCATCTATAAATGAGAAAAATTTCTTACCAGCCAATGTGTCTAAGACTTGATCAATAAATGGAAAAGGGAAATGATCCTTCTGCATTGCCTTATTTAATTCTCGGCAATCCATGCAGATTCGCCACTTACCATTTTTCTTAGGAACCATTACTAGTGGTGAAACCCATTGGCTGTCTGAGATAGGGTAGATAAAGCCTGCATCCAATAATTTCTAAATCTCTTATTTCACAATGTTTTTTAATGCCGGGTTCATCCTTCTCTGAGGTTGTCTTATAGGATGACAATCTTCTTTGATGTATATATGATGGGTGCACAAATTATTAGGGATCCCCTTCATGTCTGAGTAATCCCAGGTGAAAGCTTCCTTATACTTCTGAAGAACATCTATCAGTTGCTTCCTCTGGGACTCTGACAGACCTAGATTGATATTCAGGGTTTTTCCTAGTTCTATCTCCACTTGGACGCTTTCATGAGGTGCATCAACATCTTCTTCTAATTATTCTCCTGTCTCAATATCTTCCTGAGTCTCACAACTTAAAATAGATTCTAAGACTTGCTGATTTGATTCTGAAACAAAACAAGGATCGTTAATAAAGGAAGTGATCACATCATCTTCTGACTCCATCTTCAACCGAAGGGCCTGCCTGATAGTAAGGACAAGTCTCACCTCTTCCTCTTGTTCTTCGACATCCACCATAAATGTAGCCTTCTTGCTGGCTGCTGACTTCTTGGATGCATCAGGTTCTGCCAGTGGGTATAGCACCAAATTCTTGGTGTTATGACCATTAGAAATGACTATATTTCCTGATCGACATCCAATATAAGTGTCTGCAGTAGCCAGCCATGGCCTCCACAAAATCAAAGGATGGCCTCCCACTGAAGACTATGTATGCAACACCAGGAAATCGACCAGGTAATGCCATGCATCTACTGAAATTGTCACGTCCTCCAACTTTCCCACAGGCTTGACTGTGGACCTATCTGCCAATTCCAGCAGTGTAGGTGTATACTTCAAATTCTGAAGGCCTAATGTATGCTTGGTTTCAGTAGTGATGACATTGATGGCAACACCCAGGTCTACCAGTACATTTGGAATCTCTACCCCATAAATATTTACTGTTAGAACTAGGTTTCCGGGGTCTCCATACTTTACTGGTGTTGATTTCCCCATCATGAAGTCCGATATTTTTCGCATAACATTTATAGTGAGGGGGTCCTTAATTTTCTTTGCAGGTTTCTTCGTGCAATAATCCCTAAGAGTCTTTGCATAAATCGGCACATCTTTCATGGCTTGTAACAAGGGAATTTTAACAAATAAATTATGTAATTCTCTTAATAAGTCAAATTCAGCTTCTGTGCTAGGTTTACTCATAAAAAGTCTCTTTGGGTAGAGTGGTTCAGATTGAGTTTGTTTTAGAGGAGGCACCTTAATAGTTTGTTTTGGTTCTTTATCAGTTGGTTTTGCCTCTCTTTCTTCATTATCAAGTTGTTCAATGATAAGCAGAGGGGGTTGGACATTAACTGTCCATCCAGATCACAAATTCATTTCATATAGATTTGCTGTAGAAATGCTATACGGAGGCAGGTTAAGAACATCAGCTTGATGAGCTCCTTTATTATTAGGGTTAGGGTTAGGCTGCATTGGAAGCTGAGGATGGACAGGTTGGTTACTAGGAGGTACAGTAGAGGGTAACTGGAACTGCTGTGGTATCTATTGTTGTGGCATCTGCTGAGGGAATTGCCCTATAGCGGGTCCTCGCCAAGTTGGAGCCCATGATGAGCTCATATTAGCCTGAGGGTTCCATTTCTACCATAGTGGGTGCTGGTACTGTGGCCACATAGGGGAGCAAGGTATGGGTTAAGGATTCATGTTATAATTATTGAAATACTGAGATGGATATAGATCCATACCTTGATTTCCCATTGGTGGTCGAAATCGCCACGGATTCCTGGCGCCCATAAGATACAGCTACTCCATGTCCTCCCATGCTCCTTGAAATACTTCTTTCAGGCCTGGCAAGGAAGGGCATGAGCTGTTAACATGATTTAGCTCACAAATGTCACACTTCTCTATAGAATTTAATGGAAATTCTCTTTCTAAATGATTCTTTTTGCATTTCGGGCAGAATATTGCCATAGCCCTTTGTTGCTCCAACTGCTTCTGCTTCACTTGCAAAGTATCTATCTATGTTGAAATGGTACTAAGAATATCTGTCTTTAGGTTTTCTAACAGGTTCCCAATTTCTGCTTTCGTAACACCCCCGCTAGATCCTTTTACTGAACAAACCACTGATTTGTTTCTTTCAAGCCCTCTTGAGAACTGGATACACAAATCGCAGATATTTTCAAAAGTTTCCTTGGAGATGTCTCCTTTCCCCAAAATATTCAACATTTCCATTGAATCCTCTCGAAAATAATGAAGGAGGATAACCTTCAAAATTTCTTTGTCAAATTCAAAATGTCCTGACCTCTGTAAGAGGTACTTAAACCTTTCCGTGCAGTCTTCTAGATTTTAATCTTCTTTTTGTGTGAATTTGAAAAGCTCCTCCTTGATATTTCAGGATTTACAATAATCCTGATACTTCTCTAGGAAAGCTATTCGCATGCCATCCCATGTGGTAACGTATTTCCCTCCAAGGCCCAAAAAACATCATAGGGCCGTCCCCTTGAGTGTAGAAGGAAAAATATTCAATTTCTGGGCATCCATCATGTAGCCATACCCCCCGCACACTATATCAAATTCAAACAAAAATGTGTCAGGGTCCTCTAACATGAGCCCATGGAAATTTGGAAAAGTTGTCAATGGGATAGGCTTTGTAGGGGCACCTCCTCCCATATTTTGAATGGGAAACTCCATAGTAGAGGTTGTAGGAGCCATGAAAATCTTCGAATAGTCATTGGGGACTTCAACAGGTTCTGTAGAGGATGACTAGGGACTCCTTACTATTGGAACTCGAGTGGCTTTGGTAGCGCACCCCTTGTCTCTCAGTGATAAAAATATTGCTTCGTTTCTACTGCCTGTGTCCTGATGGCTCAATCCCTCAATGAAAAGTTCCTTTTCCTTATCGAAATAATATGATTCTATTAATATTCTACTTGCGATCTCTTCTCCTTCTATCCCTAATGCAAGATCCTCTTGATCAGGTCCAATGCTATGTGAGCCTTCCGCTAATGGAGGACCCTGCTATACTGAATCACCAATGGCTACCGAAGTATGCACTGGTTGATCTACTAATTGTCCTTCAGATCATACTCTCCTAGCCACTGGCCTTGCGGCTGCACGAGAAGATGCTTCAGACTCTACCTTTTCAATGATCTGGTGAATGTAAGTCTTTCTTCCCAAATCTGGTCTTCCCCTCTTTGGGGTTCTCGCTTTGCCCCTCTTATTTGATTCTTTGTTCATACAAAAATTAATGTGATATGAAATATATGAATGAGCCTACAACACTTCGATCCTAAAGTAAGGTGTCAAAGGAACATTCCTTCCCAAAGACAAAAGGATTTAAAAAGAAAAAAGAAGAGCAAGACAGAGAGTAGAGTTTCATACCCAAAGCAAGGCATCAAAAGACTCCTCCCTCCCCGGGACAAGAACAAGAACCACACAACCCACAAAAAGACCTAATACCTCCCAGATCTGAAGCATGGCTTCAAAATACTACTCCCTCCCCAGGACAATAAGGTGGCACAAAACTCAAAATAAAAGAAAAAAAAACATCCCAAAATAAAAACCTACGCTCAGGACCTGAAGCAGAGTGAGAAAACTCGTTCTCTCCCAAAAACGAGAGGTCGACCCTCTGCTTGCCTCGAATCATTACTTGCACCTTGTAGCCTCCCCGGCAACGACGCCAAAATGTTGGTGTTCAGGTAGGGATGATCTATCGACCCTAATCCAACATTAATCTTTTCAATCCGGGAGTGTATCCTTTCAAGGCGATGTGCAAGGTATACGTAGGAACAAACGCTCAATCCGTTCAACCGATGGTCACTGTCAAAACTCAAAACATTGTCGTGAAGTAAAATTAATACAGAACATTCAACAATCTGAATCAGCAAGAGATAGAAATAACAACCATAGCACAACAGAAATAAATCCTCACATATACACAGATGCAGCACCTAATCAGAAGAGCGGGCCCAGCTCTCTGATCAGGGCTGCGTTAACTACGAAACTCTTTGGAATAGTAAAACTAGATGTAATTTATTGATATATGAAATGTGATTATAGTCTTCTCTTCAGAACCCTGAATTACAAGATCAATGTCCATTTTATACAAAATAGAAGGGAACAATAGATTTCCCTAAAACATGAGAATCACGTGTTCAAAAATGGACTCTGGTTGAAACAACACGAAAAAAATATATTCTGAATGGAGCAAAGGGCTGAGAATAGGCCTAGGGAGTCGTGGTCCAGCTGCGCGTTCTCCCTTTGGCTTGCTGTTACTGATTCTTGCTACAATCTATTGGAGCTAGGGTTCCTATCTTCAATCTGAAGCCAAACACAAACCTTAGTGCTGCAATTAGGTAAAACCCCGCAATTTTACTTCATCACTCAAAATATACCAATCGCACAAGTCAGGGTAATTACCTCAGGAGTTTATCATAACAAATGTGGGTAATTTAAGAAAAAAGGGGTAAAAATGGATGACAAAAGTGGGCAAAGAAATCGCCGAATTCGGTGCCAAACACCTGCCAGTGCTGAAAATTTATTTTTCAAGAGTGTGAATGTGTGGCATTGCCTCTTTTTGTTATGGAGTACTGATCACAGTGTTGCTTTCGGTCTGGTGATGAGATAATCTAAGCTCCAATTTTTCCTTGGCAGTTGTTACTTGGGTCCTAGTTTTGATTTCAGTTGGGGTTTCCCCTAGATTGAGATCAAGGGGGACGTTTGTCGGTTATCGCCCCCTATCCAGTATCTCCCTTTTGTTTCTTCCTCGGCTTATTTTTTCAGCATTTGGATGATTGTCATAATTCTCCTGGTTGTATGGTTGCTAATGAGCTTAGGAAGGGTTGCACTAGATTGATTGGCACACTACGTTGTGCCATTGGTCCATTCTGTGAGAGGAATGGGGGATATCGGTTCCCTTGTCCCTGGTTGGTATATGAGTGTCGGGGTGACATTCATGATAGTTAGGTTTTGATCCGTTCTAAGTAGAATCGTATGAGTATCCAGGGTATTGATTACTGCTGCCTAGGTGTCCTTGTGCCAAGAACTCGATCGAACCATCTGCAGAATCGATGTGCATGGTACTACTGCTGCGTAGGTGATCTTGGGTCAAATACCCAATCAAACCTTCTATATAATCTACCTACCTAGTAACTCCCTAACTACCATGGGTGTTATTGCTGCCTAGGAGATCTTGGGTCAAAGACTTGATCAAGCTGTCTGCAGAATCTACCTACTTGGTAAGTCTCTGAGTATCATGGGTGTTACTACTGCCTAGGAGATCTTGGGTCAAAGACACGATCAAGCCGTCTGCAAATCTACCTACATGGTCACTTCCTAAATATATATTACTTCTGCCTAGGTCACATTGGGTCAAAGTCCCGTATGAAACCGTCTGCATTAGACAACACACCTAGTAACTCCTTGAATACAGATTACTATTGCCTAGGTGACCTTGGGTCAAAGTCTTGATTAAAATGTCTGCAGTAATAGACACACATGATAACTCAAGAGGATGAGGCAACCAGGTTCCCCTGTCCCTAGTTGGTGTATGGTGGCTTGGGGGGAGGAGGGACAAATGGCTACCTTTCTGGTCACTGTCATTCCTCCTGTAGGCACAAGATGGTACAAGGTTCGTCATTGATGGACTGCGTGGACAGATCGCTCGAACACGTATAAGGTGTCCCTATATCGTGGTATTTTTGGACAATGGTGGGTATAGTGCCCATAGGTGTCACAAATAGTGCATGCGTGATTGGTACAAAACAATTTTCTTGTACTTTTGGTGGTAAGTTCCTTTTTATGGGAACGCCATGTCGAGGTGCCTACTTCGCAGCTGAGGAGTGGTTTTAATTTGTCCAACTCTAGATATATGTGGTTAGGATGTCCTGTTACATCACATATAGCATACGCTGATGACTCCCTTTGCATGGTGGGGGTCACTGCTTTATTTCCTCTCTTGGCAATTTTCTTGGTCGTGGTCACTGGTTTCACAATGGGAATTTCCCTTGCGAGGGTGGTTTCAACCGTTGCTTGGGTAGGCTGGGGCTCCTCGAGACTAGGGGGATTTAACCCAAATGCAGTAACTTTGGTAGCTGTTGTTCCTGAAGGGGGAATGAGGTACCAAATTGGGAATTCCAATGATATGTTGGGCAACACTAGTGTTGCCAAAACCTGCTGGGAGGTGAAGCCAGGAGGTGGTTAGAGGAAAGGGGTTTGGGAGGCAGCGTAGACTAGGGAGACTGTCATCACCGATGCCTCGGTGTTGTTACTTCTTGATTCCATGTCTTGACTAACCTCAATGCTTGATGTGGACATCAGGCATACTGGGGCCCCTGTGGCTTTGGGTGATCCCTCAGGGATAATGGGAGGATGTCCAAGGAATGACCCTAGGATAGACGATGGTTTCAATTGACCTGAAGCATATTCTTGATACCATGAAATACCATATGTGGATGTATCCACATAGGGTAGAATTATATCCGTGTTGGTTAAGGGACACTTTTCATTGTTCGTCAGCTAGTCTATTATGATGCGGAAGATGGAGGATGCTATGGCAGACATGACGTACATGTAACAAGCATTATATTGTAATCCAAGTGAGTGTCCATGACTTTGATGTGTATGTGGATCGTATTTCCGGCTAAGCAGACCGATACATTTTGGAAGAGACCATCGGGGGTCGAGGGATGACCATCGTATGCTCTGAGTGTGATGACAGAAGGTTTGAGTTAGGGGGCTCCTAACTTATGCCATACATTCTTTGACATGATGCGTGTGGATGCACCCTCATCAATGACACATAGGTGAATAGTTATATTCTATACCGATACTAGTATTGGGAAGGCGAACATGGAGGGAAGCCTTGGGGTGGCTTTGTCAAAGTCAAAAGCCACCATGCGCATGTCGGCAAGGTCGACAATGCCTAATGATGAAAGTAGGGTTTTCCGTTGCTTTGGGAATGACAGCAGCACTTTCAATGTGGACATAGCAGTAGGTGATTGAGCTAAATCGTCTACGATGCTATAATTGTGGGTCACTTTGGAGTAGTTACTTTCTCACCTATTAGGCCCTTTTACCATTTTTGTAAATGGTCCCAAAGAAATATTTGGAATGGTTAAAGGTGTAGTTGACATGCTTGTACTAGTCCCTAACGTACTAGTGTCTGGTGGGGTGTTGTAGCTATGATTCCGAGTTTGGAAAAACATTTCTTCCCCAGCCATGTAAATTTCATGGTTGTTTTTCCTAGAATCGTTGGGGTTTTTCTACTGAGTGCTAACCGTTCCTTGATGGGGGAAGGGTTTTTGTATCACTACAGTTGTCTGGGAAGATCCTCTTTGTCCTTGGTTACTCTGATTCTTTTTAAGCTCAGGGAGTTTGGGACAGTGGTATAGTGCCCGTACTCACCACATATTGAACAAGAATGGTTTGTTCGTAGACGTGGCCATTTGCCTTGCCTTTGGGAATTACTTGGCTCCTAGTTCTGATTTTGGTTGGAGTTACCTACAGCCTGGGATCGCGATGGGCATTGTTTATTGCTATCCGCATGTCCAGGGTTCCCTTTGGGATTGATTTTTTCCTTTTTATTAACCATGTTAGGAGGGTAGTTCTCCTGATCATACTAGTGTGGTTGATTTTGGGACGGCTACACCAAGTTCACCTGTGCATTATTTTGCGTAGGTGGGTTGTGTGATTGAGACTGAGCATATTGTTGTCCCATGTTTTCACCTGGCCATTGGGGGGGAGTTCTTCCATCAGTATTTCTTCCTGCGTACTAGGTCCCCTCATCCGAAGGATAAGGTCCTCCTTGGTGATACGCTGGCGCCCGATTGGTCAAATTTTTCTGCTACATGTGATGACTTTGAAATTCGGATTGAGACATGTTCTGGGTATACCCATGTGTGTAACCAAGATTCTGATTGCTGTTGCCTAGGTACCCTTGGGTCATTGACCCAATAAGTCCATCTGCAGAGTTAGACATGATTGGAAATTCTTGATAAGATTACAGGCACGGGGCGTCGGGCAGGATATTGTATATGTATCCTGACTACGTGTAGATCAGTTCAGGCTACTGGGATTTACTAATTGCATCCTATTTAGATGTGGGGTTACGTTTTACCACATCCTTTGAAATCTCCATCGTTAGAGTTTTCAAGAATAAATCTAAAAGGACTCGGTCGTCGAGTTTTGGTTTGCCTAAACTGCGACGTCACCTCCACTCATGGAGATGCTCTGAAATATGGCTAGAGGGGGATTGTATGAAATGAGTTAGTAACTCCATTCCTGAATCGTGGTGAATTTGCAACTGAAAGTATGTGAGGAACGTGGTAGCGAGGTTGCTAAAGGTTCCATGTGAAGTAGGGGGTTTCTCCACATACCATTTCGTGGCCACTCCCATGAGAGTGCGTTGAAATAGCCTCAACCGAATATTATTGTCGATGATGCTATTCGATGAGAACCATAGGTGAAAGGTCATTATATGATTTCCTGGGTTTTCCTCTTGCTTTGCATCAAACTTTGTTATGTCCGAAGGGAGCTTCATGTGCATGGGAGGCCAATTGGGGTCGTGCATGATGGGGTCATTGGTGAGCTTTGTCAAATCTGGTAGATTCAACACCACTAAGAAGGGTGACTGGGAGGTTTATGCCATGGAAATGTGTGAAGACATGAAGTTATGGTTAGAATGATGGTTAGTCTGTGACGTACCCTATTGTGAATTTAGCTGGCTTCCCATATGGGATGCGCTCCTTCGCCCCGCAGGGGATGATGGGGGAGTGGTGTGCGGTGTGGAGTTGGGAGATCGATTAGGGTTCCCAAAAAAGGTTGATCCAAGAAAGGAGGAAACAACTACTGTGGCAATGCTCCATCTTTGGTGCCTAAACTGTGAAAGACCTGGAACCCCTCCCGATAATGGGGGGAGGTCCAAAAGATGCCTAGACCGATGAGGATCCATTGGAACCATTTGACTATCGACCAGGTTAGGTTTTGAAAAAATTTTGAGGGGGTCAAGTCTGTGATCATGACAAATTTATGGCCACATACATAAAACAAAGTTAAAATGAAATGAATTTTCTCTTTAACTTAATCTACGTGATCAATCAAGAAAATAATGGTTTTGTTTGTTTGCGCGCGATACTCAAAATCCTAGAAGACCTATTACATCCTCACACACTCAAAAGTAATTGGGACTTGAGATTATTTCTTGCGAGTGCTGGCACAACGTCCCGTAAGAGTTGGCGATGCCCTCAGTCAGCCAAAGAGAATCAACCAAGGTAAGGGTAGAGATTCTGGCACTTGCCTGCACCGTCACCTATAGGGTAAAGGATGCCCTAGTTTTGGCCACTAAGAACCACCATCCCACGTGAGTGTTTGAGCCTTGCGGTTCTTGGTAGTCAGCTAATAGTACCGAGTATCAGTTGGGTCAGGTAGCCCCCACTGATACCACACCCATTGCGCCTAAGCTTAACCCCCTCTGAATCGATTCTCTGTCGTGCTCGGGTTTTATTTTCTGTGGGCTGATAGGTGGATTTTAAACCTCCCTAAATACAAAAATTCTATGTCTGAATGTGAAGTGTGATCAAGGTGGATTATTGGATGCCTACCCCCTTGATCCTAACTTAATCTATAAATTCTCTTATGGCCCCTGTGGCGAAAATTTAGTGAGTTGATTTAAGTTATTTTTAGGTGGATTTCTTTTCTTAGTGGGTGAATGTGTGCGAGCATATGGTGAAAAATCTCATAATTTGAACATATGGATATTGGTGATCCTTTAAAAAATTCCTCTTGTTAAATTATGTGACATTGTTCCTTGCTCAAATCGAAAGCTTTTTCAGATGATGGGCCGCTTCCAAATCTTCCTGGTTATTCTATGTGAGTGACTAAAGGGAGATGGAAAATTATGAATGTAGCGCATTCATATGCTTTCCTAGGGTCACCAAATGGTGAAAATATAGCAGAGATTACTTTCTCTAATTGGCGATTCAATCTTAGTCCCGCAATTTCCTAAATGAAAAAAATGAATTTAAACTAAACACTTTCTACACTATCTTATGCATATGTGGTCTTGAGCCACTTACTTGGACTAGTCAAACTAAGTGTGCATACCAGAATGTGAAAAAAACATAATTTTTTTGGAAAGAAATGGTTAATTCACCTCTTACTTAAACTATGTGAACAATTTTTGCAAAAACCAACTTAAATGAAAACTAACTAAATGCCTATAGAAAGCAAAAAAAACAGAGTTCTCAGAAGCTGTGGGGTATCAACACAGGTGTTGGCAGATACATTAGAGGTTGCCCAATACACTTACAAGCAGAAAAAATGCATAAAATAGGGAGAAAAAAATCTCTCTCCAATTTGCGCACAAAATCCCTTGACAAGTGTGCCTTCTTGCACACAGATCAGTCTTGAGCATGCGCAATGCGCCTCTGTGTGGAAAAAATGCACACAAAAATCCTCCAAGTAAAACATTAGGAGCTTCCTTCTTTAGTTTGTCACTTAAGTGAGTCTAGGGACTGCAAGATGGGTTAGAGGACTGTCAGCTCCACTTCAGCATAGACAAAGGGTCTTCTGCAAAAGATGGCACAACCACATAAACTTGGAACATGTCAATAGAATCGCCAATCCTATTTTTTTGGATTAGTTGCATGGGTGTACGAAATCGCACAAGCTTAGAGAGTGTGGTATACTCTCTAAACTATTGGTAAAAGGCATAAAGTGGGGGAACTCAAAATCATAAAATTTAATGGAAATAGTATGCGGAAGTATAATATAGTTCAACTAAAACTAAAAACAAAAATATACAAAAGCTATATAGAGAGTTCCAAACGATAATAACGCAAACGATGGCTCGATGGCATCTTCTTATTAAATGTTCGAAATGGAGAAGAAATTTTACCCACTTGCCAAAGGGTCCCTAGGCAATGGCTCTAGGTCCCTATGCAAGGATGTTTCCTTCCAAGCTCTGCCTCCGATGTAGTCTCACTCTCTCACTCTATTTTGGTGGACTAAGATGTTGGGTGGTGAACTGCCGATCCTCTTTAGCTCCAGCTCTGGGTCACACACAATGTTGGTTTTGTTTGGGCAACTTTGGCTAGCATAACATTGTGATCACCATTTCTTCATCTCTTGGTGGGTTTATATAGGTGAGCTTCAAATCCTCCTTCCCTCCCTTGGTACATGATGGATGGTGACCCAAGGGAGAGGTGTGATTCCATTTTGTGCTCAAATATTATTTTGTGTGCTCACATAATGTCTAAGGAGGCACTGGTGGCTGTCCTTAGGCGACTTTCACATAAGGAGTAACTGTCCTTTGGTTGGTGTGGTCCCAGAAAGTGAATTTTTTCCATTTCCAGGAATGCGTGCTTATCAGGAAAAAAGGTGCACAGAAGGCACTCTTCTCGATGGATAAAGTGCACATTTGAGCATTTATGACTAGTTCAAATCTGATTTCTCAAAACCTTATATATTTTAAATACTTCTTGATTCCATAATGTATTCATGTCTTGTAAATCCTTGGGCTCGACATTAATTGATATTGTCTTCTGTTGTATGATTTTACAGTGTTAACATGCCCCATTATTTTTTTCATCTTGTCCATAATTCATCCGTAATGACCCTTGTTTCAACAAATATGACAAGCTCTAAAGAAGTATTGTATTCCCCTTTTCTTGTTTCTCTTGTGCTTGTATGATCCTGTCATTGTCTGCCGTACAACTCCTTATTTCTTCCTTAAGGCTTCTTAGTGTGTCTGCCAAATCAGAAGAGTGGGCACCATGTTGCTCATATGACTCATAGGGTGAGTCCTTGTAGTCTACCATCTTTCTATCGATTCTGATATTTCTTTTACAAGGAATAATATGTTAGTTAAACCAAATCGTAATAAACTTGTAACACATATTATATCTGTTAAACACCATGTTGAAGCACACACATGGTGTATGAGAAGAATAACACACACACACAAGAGACTCAACACAATGAAGGATAAGCGTGAGGCTTTCTTATTTTCCATTATACAAAGATGTAGATTTATAGTACAATGGTGTGACTCTTGGTTTCATATTCCAAGGTCACTTGGACTCCATTGTGACTTTTCGCATTCCACACCTACCCATGGAGGATTAGGTGTTCCAACATCCCCCCTTAATCCGAAGGGGTGTGTGTGAGTCCAAGAAAAGAGTTGTAAAGCACTTGGGCTGAATCAACTCTCTGAAATGTTGGAAAAAAGAGGTAGTTTTAGGATGACCACAAACATTGGAACACAAAACTTGTTGCAGTTCCCGGAACTCTTCCAAACCTGGCAAGAAGCTGAAAGCTTCTGCTAGAGGAATTGTCCCTCATATATGAAAGGGAGACCTTCGAACTAAAAGAAGGGAGGTCTACTACCTGTGGTGGTTTTAGGTTTCCACCAACCAAAGATGATGGTTTAAGGTTGTCCACCAACCAAAGGCATGCTCATGGGCATCCATGTCTCTGGCTACATCTCTAAATTTGGAATGACGAATTGTGGCTTAGGCTCGCTTGAACTGCTGTGTCTCTGGCTACAACTCTGAACATGGAATGAGAGATTGTGGCTCAGGCTCGCTTGATCTGATGTTGAAGCTTGTACATGACCACCATTTCCCCCCTTGTCAGGGACAAGGTGAGATGATGGCGAAAACTCAACTGCAAGTTTGCTCAATATCCATGAGCAAGTTCTAACATGTGTTGTAAACATCTTCTTGGCCGTTGATGCCCATTGCCAAGAAGCGATCCATCCAAGATGAATCTTGGTTCTTGCAGGAGGCTTGTTTCTGAAGCATCCGTCTGAAGAATGAGTGTGCCGACCACAATGCTTGCATGGATGAAGATCAAAACAGTGATCTTTCATATGGCCAACTCAATCACAGTGTTGGCATTTCTCAATCTCTTTTTGTTGTGGAACAGGATTTGGAACAACTGCAGGTGAACTGTCATACAGGAATCTGGCACTCTGAAATTTGATGGGCTCTGTGTAGTCTGGAATATGAAAGGAGACATCATTGTCATATCCAAGACCAGTTCTGTACTTGTTATGAACAAGCTCTTCCCAAGGTCTGATGATGGGCTTGAGAAGTGCAGGTTGAACTGCTACCTTTGCATGAAAATCTGCTCTTGTGCAAGGAACTGAATGGGAATCGACTGCAACTTTATCTTCTTTCTTCTGATGGGAGTCCTTCTCAATCTTCTGAACACAAACAGGTTCAGAATGATGACTCTTTTGCTGAAGTTCATCTTGTTGAAGCTGAGTTTCCAACTGCAAAAACTCAATCTTTTCTTGTGCATCTAGCAAACAACTTTGAATGTTACAAAGAGCATTCTTGCTCATTTTTACCATATCATCAACACTGGAATGAATGAGGTTACTCAAAAACTCTAATGCCTCATTGATTTTAGCCATTTTCAACAATTTAGGCTCAAAAATAAATGAAAGGGTGTCGACTTCAACCGAAAATGCACCTGTTTACAATGTGATGCAACAAGAAATACAAATGTCTCAAAAGAATTTCCAACTATGGAAATCTCAAAGTAAAAAGTGTGCTCCTCAAATGATGGAGGGCAATCAACAATTTTTCAACAACTCAAGTACTAATTCCAACTATGAATGAAGAGTAAAATTCCACTCAAAAGACAATGTTAGCTCAATACATATCTTTGCAAAATATTTGTAAATGTGTAGTTGAAAACACGTGCAAGAAGCCTTTAAGGCAGCTGAATTTTCCTTCAAATAGCTGTTTTGCAATGATGGCAAACTGTCTTCAAATGTAAATTTCTTCAAAAAATCACCCTTATGTCACAAATCACACAATGTCAAATCTTCTCTTTTCACTATGTATAGTCAATCTACAGATATGTCATTTTCTCTTCTTTTTCTCTGTTGTTCATGTCTTCTCTTTTTCCTCTCTCTCTGCTGTTTTTTTTTTTTTTAATTAATTAAAAAAATAGATTAATGGGAATAATTAAAACATGGGAAAAGGAATTTTAAAATATGGAAAGGCAGTGTTAATTATATGGGAGGGGAGGGAGGAAATTTATATTGGAGGGGGGGATATTAAATTTTTTTTATTAAAAAAGGATTAATTAAAAGGGATTATTAAAAAGAAATTATTTAAAAATGGGGATTAGCTTTAGTGGAAAGGGAGGGGGAATTTAAAAGGGAAGGGTATTATATGAAAGGGGCGTATATTAAAATTAAAAGGGAGGGGTATTATATGAAAGGGGGAATTTAAATGGGAGGGGTAGTATTAATTATATGGGGGGGGGGGTGTATAAATTTTTTTAAAATGAAATATGGAGAGCGTATTGGAATGGAGAAGGGGAGTTAATTTAAAAGGAGGGGCATTATATTTATGGGAGTGATTTAAAATGCAGAGATGAGTTGGAGTGGTATGGTCGAGTGGCATGTGGGAGGAAGTTAGAAAGATGGGAGTCGTTGTAAGGAATGGAGCCGAGAGCTTTGATAGGGAAGGGGGCAGAAGGGCCAAAAGGGTGAGAGAGGGCGCATGCAGATGAGGTGAAGGCATATTGGAGTGAGGTGAGGGTTTACTACAGTATGCAAGGGCCGTGTGTTGAGGGGCGAGGAGACTAGATTATTGTGGTGGAGTGTAATGTGTTAATGGAGTGCGTTTGTAGAGCTGTAAGGAGGGCCGGCAGGGCACGTGAGGAGTTGTGTTGTGCATGGAGAGAGGCGTCATGGGTGTTAGGGAGGAGAGTTGTGCATTAGGGCGGTGGACTGTAGTAGACGGGGTGGGCCATGAGGCCAGGCAGTTGTGTGGTGTGCGCCTATAGCAGGAAGGGAGCTCGAGTGGTGTCGTTGTTATGGTAGCGTAGGTTGCAGGGGTAAAGAGGATACCAGTGAGGATTCAAGAGGAGTAGAGTGAATAGGGTGAGAGCTGTAGCAGATGCGTGGGTAAGGGTAGGATAGATGCAAGTCGAGAGGGGGCCCGAAAGGCCAAAAATTCAGAATTTTATTTTTTATTTTTTTATTTTATTTATTTTTAAAACAACAGAGAGTAGAGATAGGAGGCTTTAAAACAAAAGCAGATTTTTTTTTTTGAATACACAGCAGAATGGACAAAATGAAAAAATGAGGGAAATTTCAAAATTTCAAGTACTGAAATGCAACAACAAATTGCCAATAAAACCAGAAATTTTTCCAATAGCCCAGTAGTAGAGAATATTTTCCAGCAGCAGAAAAACCCAGAATTGTAAAAATTTTCAATGGAAAAACTCAGAAATTTCTTCAGAAACCCAATATAAATAGTATCCAGCAGCTCTTCAAATTGCAAATTTTAATGAGCAGAGAAAATTTAGAATGAAAACCTTCAGATGTGCAGCTTCAACACCACTGCTGCTCTTCTTCAAAGTCAATTTCTGAATGCTGTCAATTTCTGAATGCTGGGATTTTGAATGCTGCTCCTCTTCAAAACCAATTCTGAATGCGGAAAAATGTCAAAATCACTGCTGCAAAAACTCTCTAAATGCTGCAAAAATGTCAAAAATTTTGCAGATATGCACAGGCCATAAACACAAATGGCTCACTCAATTTGGAGCAGGGCCAGCAATAGCCCGCTCTGATACCATGTTGAAGCACACACATGGTGTATGAGAAGAATAATACACACACACAAGAAACTCAACACAATGAAGGATAAGCGTGAGGCTTTCTTATTTTCCATTATATAAAGATGTACATTTATAGTACAATGGTGTGACTCTTGGTTTCATATTCCAAGGTCACTTGGACTCCATTGTGACTTTTCGCATTCCACACCTACCCATGGAGGATTAGGTGTTCCAACAATATCAATGCATAAACATCATTCTAGTTTGAGTTGAGTCATTTATGCATAACCATACCAAGTACACTGCATGACCTAATGCATGACAACCTCACCCATACCAATGCAAACTTCACCACACACAATAACAAGCACGGAAAATAAACTAGCATAAGCAACATGTAACCAAGTGTGCACAACCAATGAATATTCAACATATAGAATCACGCAAGTAAGCATACATGGGTAATACAAAAGCATGACCAGTATGTGACCTGGCATTAAAAAAAATGCATATACAACATGTAGCAGCATGTAAGAAAGTGTGCAAAGACAATACATAAGCATGAACAACACATAACCAGTCATATACTCATGAAAACATGTTGACAATAACACCATTAGCCCTTCCATGGTGACACCACTACCACCATAGCAAACATGACATAGAGACAAAAAGAACATACACCATAGGTATGAGAAACACATATGAAACCAAGAGAAAAGCATGACCAACACACTTCCTATCTAGTCCAATGGTTTAAATAGGCTTTGATACCACTCTGTAACACCCCCTTCCCACATCTTCCCAAGCAACTGGCCAACCAAGGTAAATATGTGAGGAGAGGCTACTATGGTGAGATTCAACCTCCTAGGTGACCTTAAGGAAGTGGAATCGACAAAAACGCTTTGCACAAACCTTGCACATCAATAGTGACATCCCCAGGATCTAACCCAACAATTCAAGAAACCTGCCCCTCAGTCCCACTAACCTAATTTTCTTCTGGGCCTCTGGACACATGCACAAGCCCGCAAGCCAATGACTATGGGTATCTGGATGCATGCACAAGCCCACAAGCGAGCATTCAGGGACTAAATTCCTCAGTGTTGTTATATCGTTCCCAAGATTTGAGCCACTTTTTCAGACCTATAACACAATTCTCTGCCTAGAAAATCATGGCAAGCTCAAAGACAAATTAAAATGACCAAAAAATGATGTATTTACTAAAATATCCAAATGGACTAAACTAGACTCCCACTAGCCATGACAGGCATTTCGTCGAAGATGTCACAAAAACGAAAGCTACATGTATAAACAAAAGAACTGATCATAGGTGTCTCATACTTATCTGAGAATTGCTAATAAGTGTTGCTCCTCTACATCATAAGCTCCAATACAATCTATTTTACCATAGATACATTTTTCATTCATTTACAAGTAAAAACATTGGTAGAGCCATACATCATCACTTTTAAAATACATGCTTATAATTAGCATAATAACAACAAAAATATAGTGGATAAAACAAAAATAGAATCCACATAATAACCAGTGAAATTATATATCAAATATGAAAGGAATGAGCTTCTCATTTATGAATGTAAAAACCAGCCATAGATGGGACTTCTATGTTCCACCCAACCATAGATTGGCTGAGCCAAATATCTCTTCAACCAATAATCCTCATGTCATATTCCAAGCATGAATGTGGGACTCAAACCAAAAGAAAAAACTAGGGCATACCGAAGCTAAACCACCTCACCCTCATCAATAGAAGTTAGGATTTATGGTGATCTACACATGATCACTAGGCCAACACAAGCATGGATATCACCAGATTTTCTTTGGCTAAACCAGGAGGAATTTTCTTGTCTCCTAGTCTCTCAATATTTACCGCAACCCAGAGTCTGAATCACGATTCACTAGGCCATAAAGACATACTCTACAGGCTTTAATGTATATTCCAAACCCTAGATTCCTAGGCTGGATGGAGAGCAAACCCCCTCTCAGGCATTACCACAATCGAAACCTAGATCACTATGCCCTAAACTAAGGAATCACATAAACAAGTTCCATTTCATATCATTGTGAGATCCATCTCACTTAGCTTCGAATCCATCTAGAAATCCAACTAAACCAAAACATGAGAACTCCACAACACCATGAATTCTAGATCTATCAAGGAAACCAAACATGCAAATCAATAACTGCCAAGAATCTTGTTGTAGCTTCTTGATTCCTGCTCCTGCTTTCTTGCTTCCTCCTTCTTACTTCTTCCTTGCCTTTCTTTCTCCAATGTCAAAATGCTCCAAGAAATTTTAAGTGTCCAAGAGTGAGAGAGAGAGAGAGATAATCATGAGAGAGCTCCAAAAATGCACTGACAAAAGGTACCAACTCATTCCAAAAATCCTCTTTTATAGATGAGGCCTCTATTTTCTTCATTTTCTATTATTTTCCTTCATTTTCCTCGTCACATGCAACCTGTTACCTTTAATCTCCCTTTTCTCGTAATTTCCCTTATTTTTCATAAATAAATGTGCCAAATATACCATTTTTCCTTCCCAAATTCTTTATCATTGCCTTTGCCAATTTCCTTATCCATAATAAACCAAATGAACAACAACAAGGTTGTTTTTCTCAACATTAATATTGTAGTAAGTGTCCCATCAATCGTGGTTATTATTTTTAACTTTATTACATGGAGTATTCCCTAGGGTTGTTACAGTATTGATTTTATATATCTCACTAAAGGAATGATACAATAGAACTATCCACTATTCAGCATGGAATAACTCCTCTAACAAGTTATTTTTTCCACTTTAATTTTAATGCTCAATGGATGTTGAGGATACTATTAAGTGTCAGTTTCTAAAGAGATTATACATAAGACTATTTTATTAACACCATGGGAAATATTTTCCTATGAAGGATTCCTTTCACATCAAATAATGTCACGACTACCTTCAAACATTCCATGGACTATGAATTTAAAGGCAATATAGGTAATATTATAGAAGAATATCAATATGGTCTTACTATTTATTTGTAATTGATGGAATTCCATATGAATTACCTAAGACATATATTCTATTGCTACATATTTTATATCACATCTCTCAGTCCAAGAAAATGCTAATTCACAATATTAAAAGGAAATATATTGGGCCACATAGTGATAAATGAAGGAATTTATATTGATCTAGATAGAGTTAGACCCGTAAATTATTTAAAACCACCAAATTCTCATAAATAAGTGAAATAATTCTTGGGAAAATTAAAAATATGAAAACATCTATACCATATTATGCCTTACTCTTATTTACAAGTTGTTAAAGAGGAATTGTATTTTTGCATGTACTTTAGAAACACATATTGCTTTCAAAAACATTTAAAAAAAAATCAAAATAGCCCCAATGATGGTAAATCCATATTTCAACTGAGATTTCGTACTCTATTCATTTACTTTAGAATGAAACATTGCCTCCATTATTACTAAGATGGATATGAAAGGGGAGGAACTGCCAATTTCATTCATGTGTAAAACATTACATTTTTATGAGTTCAAATATCAATATCTAGAAAACCAAGCTTATGCTTTGGTAAAGGAAATTCTTCCCTTTAGAACTTATATCATATCATCCCATGTTATTTCTTATATATTGAATTGTCCTATTAATATTATGGTCAAACAAAAGTTCAAATAAGAAAAATGGGCAAGAATATGATATTGAAATAAAACCTTTAAAACTAGTGGTGAGAAAAGGAATGTGCATGATAATTATGGGTATTGAGGTTCTAATTATCATCCCTATAGATTATGAATAAGTCCCTACCATTACAGAATGTGACTCATAAACTGTTATTTTATTTTATTTAAAATAATGAAAATTCCAAGTTGGCATGACTTCAAAAGGGAGAAGGGAATTAAAAATGAAAAGCAATAACTATAGTTTAATTCCTAGAGTTTTATTCAAATAAATTTGTATTCTTTAATCTGCAAAAATATCAACAAGTTCTTCATGAATTACATGAAGAGGTTTTGCGGAGGACACTTTTCTCCTTCGGTTACTTCTCATAAATTTATCAGAGTTGGATATTACTAGATCATATTATTTAAATATTCTTATGTGATGAATAGAAAAATGCGTTCCTTGCTATAATTAAGAAAATTATATCCGTTCCTTTGAAATCCATCTCATCAAAAGGTCTATTCTCACAATGTGGTTTATATTTTATTAGATAAATAAATCCAAATTATAGTAAAGGCCATTAATATATTTTTATTACTAAAAAATATTTCACAAGATTACCCAAGTAGTAGCATTAAAAACTACCAATTCTCACTAGTTGATACAAATTTTGAAGCAGAATATATTATTCTGATTCAATATCCTAGAAAAAGTCATAAGAGATAATGGTTCTATTTTTATAGGATTAAGATTTACAAGTTTCTATGGACGTTATGATATATTTATGGGACAATCATAAAACTGTTACCTGAAATGAGATGAATTAGTTGAATCCACTAATAAATCCTAGATTCATATTTTAAAGAATACAATTTCTTCAATTTAGAGAAATTGACACAAAAATTGCTAGACACTTTTTGGGAAAGTATAATTTCTACAAGGAAAAGTATAAGGAAATTCAATTAAAAATTAGTGTATGGAAAAGATGTTAGACTTCCAATACATCTAGAACTCAAAACCTTATCAATTGCTATCAAAATTGAAGATGAGAGAGATTATAATGCACTTAATAATAGATATTATCGACTTCTTCAATTAGAAGATAAATGTGCACAAGCATTGGTGAATACATTAAAGAGACATCAAGTAATTAAATATACTCAGACTAAATATCCAGTTTGAAAGGCTGCTAAAAATATTAGTTAGCTCTTCTATGGAACAAGCCAAAGGAGAGGTAATCTCTTTATAAAATTTGAAGCTCCTTATATTGGACCATATTAGATAGAAAATGTATACAAATTTAATTTTTCTACATAAATACATGAATGGAATCATTCAAAGATTGGCCATGAATGGGAAACATCTTAAACACATTTTATTGTAAATTACTTGTTCCCTTTGTACAATCTTCCCTTCATTTTGCTTGTATATAGTTATTATCTCTCTCATTTTAGGAATCTATAATTTGTCTACACTCCATATTTCTGATTATTAATACCTTCTAAATTCTCAATAGCCCATACGGGGTCATTATCCCATAATTATAGCCAAATGTTGACATACATACATTGATCACTTGTCTATAACTTATCATTCTCTACAAAATGATTATGTGTACATAAATTCTCATGCTATATACTATTATAACTCTCCCTTTTTATACAATTAACAAAATTCACATTTACTGATCATCAACCACTTTTTTGTCCTTTCGTTCCCTCATTATTCATAACCCACAAAATTTTCCATTATTAGTAAATTATTTTATGTATGCAGGTTATCTAACCTCTTTTTCTCCAACTAATCCCACATTCACACCTTGGATTCTATAATTTACTTCTGCATTTCTGTAGTTTACAAATAACAGCCTTTCTATACTTAACTTCTTTTTTTTTAATTTGATATGGGTTGAATGATCATTTTATTAACCTTTTGTTCTACATGACTATTCCCCCATATGGTTATACTTAGCCATTCTACCAATATGTGGATTGAACTAATCCCACATTACCTTCTTTTCCTACATCAATTATTCTTACATGAACATATACTTATTCATTTCTACATTCACTTTATTTTTCATGTGGATGTGGGAGATGCCAATAAATAACATCATATTTTGTCAATGTACATCCCACATTCATCTTTTCTAGATCTTTTTTTAGGACACAATTAATTAGTAAAGCTAGAACATGCTTTGCATGACTAAGTATCATTTAATATTAAATGGGACACATTTATCACTGAGATATGGCCATATTTTTGAATCCATGCAATACTCTCTATTTACTAACCATTTCCTTGCATCAAGAAATACAATAAATGATAATAATATATGTAATATTATTAAAGCCTCCAAATTAGTCACTTATTAGATCATTTGATCATTTATCCCTTATTTTTTGGAAGTAGTGAATAAGAATTCCAAATAGTATATGATAAACCTTTTGTGTTGATAATCTCAACACTCTTGAGTGATATGATCATGATTTTCAGTTGTTTTTGGCTTATATATGGTATTCTAGGCTTAAGTTAGAGTAGAAAAACAATACAAAAGATTGGACCTTAGGAATTGTGCATGCTTGGTGCATGCCTAATGTATTTTATTTTCCATAATTAGTTTATTGGTGCACTAATAACTTCAATAACATGAAAATACATATAAAACATTCAAAAGCTACTAGGACTCCCATCCCCTTAACTCGTGGTGTACTTAAGAAGATGCTACAACTTCTAAAAGCCAATTGAGTTTCTAGAGTAGAAGAGTTTGATACCTTCATTTGCAACCATAATGGAGGGAAGATCCTTTTGAAGAAATTAACCAAAGATAGTTAACTCCAATAAAATTGAGGTATGTGAACATGATATCCCCTACACGAATTTTATCTGGTTATTTGAAAGAATTATTGGGTAGGAGTCTACTAAATTTGTACCTAAGTACCTAATTTATGTTCTAAACTATTTAGTGCATGAAGGAATTATGTTTTACTCACACACACAATCTTTTCTAAAATTTCCTATCAATTTGTAAAATTTATTAAGGTTCTATATGAATTTATAAATGTTATATGTTATTTTATTGTAATTCTTTTTATGTCCTGCCAATATCATTAAACTCCAAAATTAATGTTGAACTCAACCAATTATAGTACCCCTCCCTATAGAGGATTAAATATCAGTTTCACTTTTAACCAATCTAAAATTCCTTTCTTTCATATTGTAGAAATATGTTAATTGGCCATTTTACTAACAAATGGTTCCCTTAGTCCATGGTCCTTTTTGAGAGAATGGAAAATTTTCAAACATAAATGGAGTTTTCATATATTCACCTATTTGGGTTCATAGGGAGGCTTCTTACATGTATATTTTAATCCTTTGTTGTTAACTTTTGCAAATATATTCTTAATAAAACATAAAATATGTAATGGTAATAGCACAAATTAACACAAATATTTTACCTTGGAAAACCAAAATTGGTAAGATAAAAAAGATATTTTAGTATGTTCATCATTATAGAAATACAAACAATAGATATACCTCGTGGCATGCATAAATTACTAATCCATTTACCCTGGATTATAATATAATCATAGTTCTTTAATTGAAACTACAAAACCAAGGACTAAACCATCATGCACCTAAAAACTATTAAAGTGAAAATCATCTACGAAGAATCCCTAAAATTGGATACAAAATCCACCCAATTTTTTTTTAGGGGCTCTGCCCCTAAAACCTCGAGCTAAGGGGGTTTCATGCCACTATGACCCCCCATATACACAAAATTCGACTTACAACACATGGGGGTGGTCATGAAAAGAGTATAACACATAATTAACATTCTCCAACTTGCATTTTTATTTTCATATATGGGGCTGTGACAGTACACAATAAAAAATTATATGGAAATAATATCCATTTTTTCCCTACAAAAAGGTAACTTCTTAGTGCTCACATATTTTTTTATTGAACATGCGGCATTCTTCAAACTGTATGCATTTTCTAGTAGTACTTTATCTTCAATCATATCTCTCATAAAGTGATATTGAATGTCAATATGATTTGTATTTTAATGATAAGTTGAGTTCTTCACTAGAAATATTACACCAATTATCAAAATATATCCTTACAACTTAGTGAAACAAACCAATACCTAAACACAATATATGTAACCATTTTTCTTCCTTCCTTATATAAGCGGCTACCATTTATTCAAATTTTATAGTTGTCAGTGCCACTATAGATTGAGTCTTGCTCATCCAACTGATTACTCTAAATAGGTTAAACACATACCCACTTGTATATCTTATGTGATCGAGATATATTTCATAGTGTGCAACTACAAACCCATGTATTTCCAAAAATCTATCCAACCTCAATCTTCCTTAGTAGAATAGTCCATAACCAATAGTGCAACAAGAATATGTGAAACCCTCTTTACTATTATCTAATTTTCCTTCTTTGGTTTACACATATACATTTTCAATGCTTTGGCTACATGTGCAATGTTTGGCCTACTACAAACCATTGCATACATCAATATTCATGATACAATGACATATGGAACAGAGGATGCGTCATCTTCCTCCTCTTGTGTCTTCAGACATTTTTATACAAAAATATTTACACCTACATAAATAGGTAACTCTACCATTTTACATTCATGCATATTAACCCTCTACAATGTTATCTTAACATATTTCCTCTGATTTAACTAAAGTTTCATGTTTTATCAATCTCTTTTAATTTTCATTTTCAAAATGAAATTTGCAGCACTAAGGACCTTCTTGTCAAATTTAGAGGGAAACTGGATTTTTAAATGCTTGATGATTATCCTTCCATATCATTATATCATCCATATACAAATCCAAAATAAATAAAATGATAAAAAAAAAAATTAAATACACAAAGTGGTCCAGTTTTTTCCTTGTGAATCCAAGTCCCAATATATAAGTATCAAATGTTTTACACCACTTCCCTTATTTTTTTAACCCATGGAGCATTTTTATCCTACATACTAGCTCTTTCTTTTCGTGCACCAGAAATCCTTCTAGATGCTTCATGTATATTTATTCTTATGGATCGTCGTGTAGGAATGATGTATTCACATCCATATATTCAATTTCTAAATCAAAAGAAACAAAAAAAAGATAAAATAAATGTAATATAAGTTAACTTGGAAAGAAGAATAAAGGAACCAGGAAAGTCAATTCCCTTTACTTGGGAATAAGATTTTGGTACTAAGTGAACTTTGTATTTTTCCACTTTTCCTTTTGCATTCAACTTCTTCTTAAACAACTATTTTCTATAATGGGATTTCTTCTATTTCATAACTCTACTAAATATAAAGCCTCATTTTTTTTTTATGGTTCCATTTCTTCAACCATTTCCTTTTTTAGATCTTTCCATCCTCTAAATCCACTTCCTCCATAGCAGTTGTAGAATCATTATTGGCAATAAAAGAATAAAACTTCGAATGAAAATAAGGTGGAGTGTACCTTTTTGGCTATATTCTTTCCTGAATTGATCTCCTCGATACCAAAGTATGTGGTTCTTCTTCTTCTTCTTATTCATTATCTTATGTAAAGTTTGACTCATCATCCTTGAATTCAATATCTATCTTCTTTGATTGTTTCTCCCTTGGTATGGATTCCTATTTTACAACATTTATCATGTCTCTCAATACTACATCTAAAAAATACACAACCTTATTAATTTTTGGGTTCTAAGGCTTATAACATTGTATACCATATGTATATCCTATAAAGATACACCTTTTATCTTTTTTTATATAGCTTACCCTTTCTCTCCTTTGGAATGTGAAAATAAAAATCACATACAAATTCCCCAAGATGTTTAAGAGAATGTTTCTTACCAAACCATACTTCTTGTGGAGTATTATCATCCAACACTTATGATGGTGATCTATTTACCAAGAAACATAAAACATCTACTACCTCTGCCTAGAATTCATATCCTAAGATAGAAAAATTGACCATGCTCCTTGATTTACACAATAGAATCATATTCATCCTCTTTGGAACTCCATTTTGATGAGGTTTGTATGAAATAGTCTTCTACCTTTATATAAATCACATTTTATTGAATTATTTGAATTCATTCCCCCATAATTTTCAATTGTTATCTATCCTTAACACCTTAGTTTTCTTATCTGTCTAGTTTTACATGAGCCTTAAACTCTTTGATTTTTTTAAAGAATTCATATTTCTTAGTTGGTAAATCAATCCATATATTCCTTTAGAATTAATATATAAATGAGACATAGTACCTATATTTACCTAGTTATGGAACTGACACAAGTCCAAACACATTCATATGCAGTAATTGTAATATTCCCTCTATGTTTCTAGCACCAGAGAAGAACTTTCTTATCGTTACCATATAAAAAATGTTCACATAAATCAAATTATAGAGAGTAATTAGATGAACCTTCTATGATACCATTACCATGTAGTACTCAAAGTTCCTTCTCTCCAATATGTTCCATTCTTTGATGCCACAACACGTATTTTCTCTAGAGAATGTAGGAGATTTTTCTTCCTCAGCCCCACTCTAAAGAATATTGGAATCGTTTCCCCCATCACAAATAATACTTCCTACTAGCTTATACAAACTTTGAATTGAAACTCCCCACAACAATAACATTTCTGCTCAAACCATAATACCAGTATCCTTTTCAAACACTTTTTTTACACCTACATTTCTCATTTTCCTTATAGAAATAAAAATTTTGGCCAATCTTGGGATGTACAACATACCAGAGAGTGTTCCAAAAATTTTACCCATGAGCTTCAACTTTAATTTTCCTCATCCCACGATTTTGGCTATCAATTCATCTCCTAGGGAAACATCACCAATATCATGTATTTCACAATCACAAAAGACTCCTTACAAGGTGTTATATGAAATGATTACCCTAATTCAACCATCCATGCCTCATGATATACGTGTATCATTGAAGAATTCAAATACACATCCCCTCCTTCATTTAAGGAGGTTTTTTCATCTGGAAAAAGAGAAACATCATATTCCTTCCCTCTCTTTGCAATTTTGGATCTGCAATGTTTCTTGTAGTTCCCTTATTTTCCACATTTCCAAAATACCTTTATGAATTTTCCTAGATATTTAGATCTTACTCTAGATTTAGATCTCCCATTGGATGAATTAATTTTAGTTATATATCTGGAGTTTCCACTTATAGAGAAACAATATGTTTTAAATTTCCATCAATTTCCATGTCATCTCCTCTGATAACAAGGATAAAGCTATATCATAGAAATTTAAAGGAGTTACATTACTACCTATGACAACAAGAAAATATTCCCATGACTCTCGTAAAGGACAAAAACAATTGATACACTTATCCTAATTTGAAATATTAATATCAATAGATAATGGTTGACCTACCACATTATTTAAGGGTTCTATATGCTCTATCATTGAATCTCCATCCTTCATCCTCATATTATACATTGTTTCATGTAGGAATAATGTATTCACAAGGCAGTTAGAGTGATACAAAGTCCCTAACTTGTTACACGATCACTTTTTTATATATTCTCCCAAAAAAGTTAGTAATATGGAATCTGAGAGACACAACCATATTGTGTTCTTTTCCTCTCAATCTAACTTGGTCTAGTATTTTATCACATCCCCATTTTTGCAATACCTAGATCCATAGTTATCCATTAATTTGTGTCCACCAATAGATATTCCATTTTTAGCTTCCATAACTCAAACATCTACCCATTGAAATTCTCAATATCTATCTTTGAACTACTCATTATTTCCTTTTTCCACAAGAACCAATTCTATAAATCTCCAACTCTAACAGTGCCTACTAGAGGCTCGAGCAAAGCCCTTTAGCCACAAAAATTTTCCCTTGAATCCCAAACTACTATGATACCAAATGTAGGTTTTAAAACTATACAATTAATTTAGGAAAACATATTCTTAATAATAATAAAAAATGAAATGGAAAATACACATAATAGCATAGAGTTTTTACTTTGGAAATATAAACTAGGAAAACCAAAATTATTTTCCAGTATGATCATCTTTACATTATTCATAAAAATAATATCCATTTAACATGGATTAAAACAATCACATTTCCTTAATTAAAACTACACAATCATGGTTTACACACCATATGCCATAAAACTGCTAAAAGGGAAAACTATGTCTTGAAAAACACTAAAAAATATATAAAAAATAATTAAAAATTTTATTTTGGCAGTGCTACCCCTAAAACCCCACACAGTGGGGGTTAAACCCCCTACATCCCCCATATTGTGCCTAGCTTAACATATAGAATGTGGGATACTCATGAAAATACTATAATCATACCCAAAATTACGCTTCCAATTTATGGCTCTGACAAGTTATTTTGTAGTAGAAGTGTGTTGACTGTACAAAATTAAGCACATTTATTTAGTAAAAAACAGAAAAAGTATTTCATTCCTCTAAGTATTCAACTTAGCAATTACATTGTCGAGATCATTTCCGGTATTGGTGAATATTAGCAAAGTTAGCAACATAATGAGAACTGTAACCTCAAAACGAGAACTGTAACTAAAAAATGCCTAAAAAACATGGAAATTTTGCCTTAAAGTTCCAACAAATTCCAACCGTGGCATTAAAGATAAAATATCACAACTCTAAAAGCCCCTAAAGTTCTAGCTATTTTCAATCATTGCATTAAAGATAAAATATCATGACTCCAACATAACTTAAATTCTAACATTTTCAATCATGGAATTAATATCATGACTAAAAATATTAATTTTTCAACATGTTTCAACCATGGCATTATGAACCAAATATTATGATTGAAAAAAAGAAAAAGAAAAATAAGAAAAATAAGGAATATATACATATACATACATACATACATATATATATATATATATATATATATATATATATATATATGAACATCTAAATAAAAGAGTCCTTACACCAAGAGTAATTTTTATTTTAAAAGCTAAAAATATAGGTCTTTTCAAATCTTATCCTAACAAAACTTGTCCTATTGCAATAAAAGATTAAAATAAACCATCAAATTGAAGTATTCCATTTTTAATAGGGCATTAAAATTGAACATTAATTCCAAATATTTTATTAATTTTAATCAAAATACTAGTAGTAAGTTGATTGAATGAAACATAAATTATTTCTCAAATTTATTGATTCATTGTGAATATTTGAAACAAATGAATTCTTCATAATTAAAACATATAATTCAATAAACAAATAAATTGCTCATAACTTCCTGTAAGACCATATTCAATTTTAAATATTTATTTCAAGTTACAATGAAAACATCATTTACATAACATTTCTTAGAAAATTCAAATTCACTCATAGGTTCTTGCACACCATCCTCATATCTTCCATCAAAATCCTCACTCGAAGGAAATATTTCACTGTCGTTTTTTGCGCTTCTTAAATCCTCACTTGGAGGAAATTCATCGTCGCCATCTAGTCTTTTAAAATTATTGCTAAGATGAAATCCATCATCACCATCAGTGCTTTCTAATTCCTTGCTTGGAGAAAATTCTTAATCATTATCAATTCTTTTGAATTCTTTGCTAAGAGAAAATCATCATCAATGCTTATTAAATTCTAAATTTGAGGAAATCGTTCACTATCCTCATATGTTCCACTTAAATTATATTTTAAAGGAAATCCTTCGCCATCCTCACCTATTCCTTCAAAATTATCACTTGAAGGAAATCCATCATCATTATCTGTACTTTTGAAAGCCTCACTCAGAGTAAATTTTTCATCAACATTCACTCTTTTGATACCCTCGCTCGAAGGAATTCATCATCACCATGAGTGCCTATGAAATTCTAACTTGGAGAAAATTCACTATCCTCATTTATGTCTCCAAAATTCTCATTTTGATGAAATTATTCATCCCCCCTTCGTTAGTAGTGCCATCATAATCCTTAGGATAACAAATTTCTCAATTAATATGATCAATATCATTACTTGTACATTCCTCAAACTCCTTGCTATGTGAAAAAATTGACAATCTATTCATAGTGAAAGCATTTTTGTCATATTCATTTATACAAATACAATTGTTATGTGAAGTATATGTTGGTTCTGCAAAAATATAAACTTCAGTATCATATGAATCCATGACATTTCATAAAATATGTTGAAAGATACGAATTCTCTCTCTCCCAATGACAATTTATAAGTCGAAGAATGAAAATTTCCCTCCAAAATTCCCCCCAAAAAAATTTCCCAAAAATTTTTCCTCCAAAAAATTCATCGCAATTTTTTTCCTCCAATTTTTTTCTCCAAAATTTATGTGAACATTCTACTAAAAATTTTCCTTTGAAATTTTGACCCTACTTTCTACTCAACTTTTATACACAAATTTTCCCTTAATACTTTCTTTCAAAAATGAAATATAACTTCTAATTTAATTATTTAACATTAGCTAGGTAATGAAGTTAATATTTACTATTTGGATTTTATTTTTTATCCCTCATTTAGTAAAAGATAATATAAACCCCATAATTTTAACTATATATTAATTTTCCTTAATTTTAATTTTAATTTTAATTGAGCACATGCAACAAAAATTAAAGTAATTCCACAATCTTCACTATATATTAGGTTTTATCATTTCTATTTCACACAACACATCAAACCTCGTGGATAATTTGTTAAAAACGTTGGAACAATTTACGTAGGAGCTACAAATTCATCAAGAAGACATTCAATGGGAGATTTTTGCATTTAAAGGTTATTTTTATTTCTATTCTTACCATTTAAAAATGAATTTGGGTAAATATGTTATTTCATTATATTTTTATTGAAAAAATAATCCTTTTTTACTATATTCCTTTTCTTTTTCCAAAGAATTAAAAATATATGTATCATATTTTAGGTAAAATACACAAAATATATCACATTTATAAGATTTTTAAGGGAAAAAATCACCAAAAGAAAACCCATACTTGTAATATTTTTAGATGAAAAAACAAAAGAAAAAAAAAACATAGATTTTTTGAACATTTTCTTAAACTAAAAATGAAATTAAGAAAAAAAATAGAAGGAAAAAAAAAATTGTTTTTAATTTTAAAACAAAGTGGTGTGTGTGTGTTTTTGTTAAATTAATTTTAAAAAAAATTACAAATAGTATAATATGCACCGTTGTCCTCTTATGCAAAAAGTAATCTATATCAATTATTGAATGCTTGAACAAATTCATAAATCTAATAATGAAACACATTTGAATATGACGAAGGGAAGTAATGAAAGTAATTAATGGACTAGATAAACTTGGAACAAAATATAGATAGGTGCATAAATAATTTTTGATGAAACATTAGCCCTGACATTATAGTTTGCTACAAAAGTTAAGAGTTTATTGAAATGTGCTTGTGCACATTTTATTCCATCTTTAGCCTATGGGACCAAATAAGGAAAAATTGCAATGTATAATGCCTTTATATTAAATATGTATATATATGATATAAATAAATAAATAATTTTTTTTAAAAGAAAATTATTGTAACAAACTAGTTATTTAACTTTAAATTTATAGTCATCTTAATTCAACATCAAATAAACAATCCATGGTAGAATTTTTATGTCGAAAAAATCAAATTGATATGAAGTATCCTTTCTCATATTAATTGCATGGAAAACAATTCATATGTAATAAAATATATAAAATAAAAAAATACAATGTCTAGTATATCAAAATAAATGATTAAGTTACACAAAGGCTCAAGTGTGAGTGCAAAATATTCCTAAAAAATAATTTTTTATTTTAAATTTTTAAGTTAAGATTAAAAGTGTTGAATTAAATTTTATTTTTTATATTGCATCATGATATAAAATTGAATTATGAAAATATATAATATAGGCATGTTTTGATGAGGAAAATTATTGAAGTGAGTCCATTCAGTAATGAAAATCAATAACGAAAAATCAGTGTAATATGAAACCTTGTTGCTTTTGTTTTTCAAATCAACGAGTTTCCATGGTTAGTAAGGTCATTTTTATTTTTTTGTAAGAAAACATTAATTATGCAAAAATCCATAAATTTGCATTTTTTTTCCATAATTAACTTATGAGGACATATAGCCATTAGAAGTTTTTTTTTTCTTATATTTAATTTAAAAAAAAAAATAACTCTAAAAATTTGGCTTTAAACCACATAAAATTAGTCATCCAGCAATAAAAAATTAGAAATTCAAATTTAGAAAATTCAAAAAATAATTTTCAATTTCTAAAAGAATAAGTTTTAAATTTAATTTTACCAAAACTTTAATAAACTTTCATTCATATATACTATTATTATCATCTGTATAGGTAAAAGATAGCTTTTACATCTTGCAAAAAACTAGAAAAAAAAAACTGATATAAATTTCATCTGGCAATGTAAAACTGAATTAAATTGCATTTTGTAGAAACTTTATGCTAAAGTATCATGTAACATAGCTGAAAATAAGTAGATGCAAATCAAAAAGACATACATATTTATAAATCAACATAATAATATAGCTGCGATTGTATATGAAACATAAGAGTGTGTAATTTCGAAAATTCATATACATAAATTGCCAAGTGCAAGTCATCTCAAAGGAGTTGAGGACATTAGTGTTACATGACTCTACAATAGTATAAGTTTACATTGAAACCGGAAAATAAATATGTCTAGACTAGTATGTTCTTAGTATCTAAATACAAAAATTATGAACTAAGTGCATGCCATATAATCGAGAACAGTACCACAATCGACCTAAGAAGGAAAAAATCCATCTGCAAGTTGAATTTTAACGATGATAGAGGTGACTTGTACATAAACTAGAGGACGTGAAAGAAAACCTCGAACAAAACAAGAAATCTGAAATTTGAATCACATTGACAACATAAGTAAATAAACAAGAAAACAAGTTATAGTCAAGAGTATAGGTGGCAAGACTATGTCACGTGATTATATTCTTCATGACCCTTTTCTTCCCTTGTACCTATAGTGAGGGGATGTTGTAAGTAAAGGTGACTATAACCATAAACAAAAATGCTAATTAAGATGCCAATATAAACTCAAAGACTAACCTAATTGAAGAAGCATATAGGCATGATGAATGTTGGCCCATCCTCAAGGAATGGGAGTAACTTAGGTAGTGATTACCCATGCTAAACATATAAAATTATATTGAATCTATGTACCGAACATAGAAATAAATATGTAATTTTTTCTGATTTATAAAAGAAGAAAGTACTAATATATATATATATATATATATATATATATATATATATATATAAACACAAGAAAAAAGGATATTATGTCAAACCTTGTCCAAATTAAGACCTGTGTTAGTAGCCTACATAACCCCTTGGTAGGTACGGATTTCTTCTAAACAAGAAAATGAATGAAAAGAACACACATAAGGACTAACGCAGAAGTCCTACTCCATTCACCAATGCGAAACAATTAATAAAGTATTGAAAATGAAGGCATATGAACCAATAGTATGAGCACAATGAAACTAAAAAAATCATACCATCATAATCAATATTCATACTTGAGAATATTAACATGAATTAGATAGTTTGATTCATGATATGTGTGGGTAGAAGAGTTTCATGTAAATATGCATACTATGTAAATATTTAGCACAATAAAATAGAACATTTGGTTCTAGCCATCTAATTATCTTTAGCATTATAGGAATGGAAATAATAGAATGTGGAACAAGCATAATACACTGAGGTAAGAATATGAAACCAAATATAGTTCATGATAAAGCGAGTCGTACCATAGCTAAGCTAGCTTGAACAATTATGCATAAAAAGATATGAAAGAAAATAAATAAAATAAACTGGAATTCTATAACGAAATTAGACACAAAAACATCATGGAGATGAGGTGGCTATAATGTTTTCTAGCCATTGGATACCATACGCACACCATAACCCAAATGTTAAATTATAATAAAAGTGAAATATACAGCAAAATGAAGTAAGGAAGAATTCAGGCATAAGGGTGATAATCCAGAATTCTAAACTAGAATGTCACTCTAGAGGAGAATATATGTAATTAAATGAATTTAAGTACAATGAACAAGACAGTTTTCTAAAGTCACGTAGAAACAAGAATCTACCACAGTTAAGAAGAAAAATCATCCTACAAAGTTAATAACTTAAGCCCATGCAGGGGTTATTGTAGGCAAGATCGAAATTTAAAATACAAACAAAATAGTGGCTAATGTGTTACGTAGAAGACATAAAAAATCAAACCCTCAAATAAAATATCTGAATTATAAGACGACTGATAGAGAATTACTTTTCCGGAAGGTATAGAATTAAAACACTGATACCTTGAATAAACCTATGGAATCTCATGTAAAGAGACAATGAAAATAATTAATATCAATGTTACCCAACAAGAAAATTAAACACTGAGAATTCCTGTGAACCTACACGAGGGAAAACTGCCATAAACCTATTTCAAAGTCAAAATGATATAGGAATGGACCTCAATAGAAATAAAAAAAAATATGGCAATATAAAATTTGGAACAAGGTTTTCTCAAATAAGGAAATGGCTCATATGATAGTTACCCAAAAAATTTGGGGGTTTAGAGGAAACAAAAGTCAAAACATCAAATTAATTCTTTGCTAAATATAGAAAGGATCGAATCTTCAAAAATGGGCACACGGAGCTTCGTTTTAACATCGAAGGGATATGATATATCTTACCTCAATTTCAAGCCAGATTGAAGCTACAGAGTGGTGAAGGAAAGTTGTTGCCGTGGAGAGCTTGAAAATTTTCATAACAACTAAGAGAGGGTAGAAAACCCTAGCTCCAACAATGGAAATAATATCATATTAGACTGTGGATAATATAATGTACACATATATTAAACCACAGACACATATAGTATGGCATACCTTAGAAATGTCAAATTACCAGTCGACTGAACCATCTTTGTGTTAATCCTACACAAGAAAGAAAACCATGACTAGCTAAAACCCTTTTAAACTTGATACGAATTCATAGACAAAACCCAAAAATGAGAATCATACATGAGGATGCAAACACATGGAAGCTAAAATTGTAGGAGGGGAATTTCTAAAGCCCTCAAAATCACTAGAGGAACTTATGTGCAATAAACTTAGATAGTAACCCCCTTGTTCGCAACATCCTGGTCTCAACAATGGCGGATGAATTGACCACAATTAGGGTGGAAAACGAAGTTACAGGTCTGCCATGGAGGAGAACTCCAGAGCTTAGGATGGTTGCAGCAAAAGGTAGAAATGACAAAATGAAACCAAATTTGGTTTGTCAAAAACCCCTAGGGATTTTCCAGGAGATCACAACCATTGATCTCATGCAAAGATCTTGTTGAGCCGCACTTTTTCCCAAATTTTACGATTTGTATCAACTAAATACATACTTGTACCTGGTGTTTTTAATCGTTATCAATCCATTATGTTGTTAATTAGAGGAACTTTAGCTATTAAATTATAAATTCTTGTTTTTAGTTAATTAATGAGTGTTTTTAATAAATTACTTCTTGGTTGCAGGAAGGTTCGGTATAGGAATACATTCGAGTGCGAATTCACCTAATGAATAAAAGCAAAAACTGGCTAGTTGAATTGATGTAGGTAAAAATATCCAATTTGCAACCAAATGGGGTAGAATCTCTAAATTCCGAGATGTGGGTTTTGTTCAGAGCACCATTTTTCTTATAACCCAGAAACTGTATGGAGAAATTCGGCTTCGTGAAAGAGTTATCTTCAGGGGAATATTCCACTAAAAACCACTCCTGAATGTGAACGTATTGGGTCTCTATGAATATTTCTACTCTGGATATTCTTGGGGATTAAAGAAAATATCAGTTCACTCTCAAATGGCTATTAACCCTTTCATAAAATACACATAAACCATCATCCTGGTGTTGGTGTCTCGTGTTTTGATAGTTTGGCAAATCAAAAGACAAGGCAACATCAGAACCGATCTTTAGAGTTACAGGATCTAGTCCTCCTGCTCTCAAAGAGGGATCTCTCAAATTTGTTTTCAAAGGTTTATCTTGTGTGCTTAGAGTATTGGTTTTAGACTAGTTATTAAGTGCAGGTATTTTTTTGTTTGGTTGGATTGAATTGATACAGCATAACATAAAAGGTCTAGGAAAGATATATAGGACAGTAAAATATCTGTTTCATTGGGCAATGGAGTCAAAAAGAGGTCATAACACACTTATCAAAAGATATGGGATATCAAAGGGCAAATCTAACTTGGCCACAGGATCCTTTTGTTTTTGGAATGGAATGAACATTAATGATTTGGAAAGAGAGTTTTAATTCTCAACAGAGGAAATTTGAAAGCATAATTTGAAACAATAAAGAGTTCTTTGATAGACAGGGCTAACCATAAATTCTACAAATCACACCTTTAAGCAAACAATGATTTCAAAACAACTTTCAAAGTAAAATCTAAGATTCGGGGAACACCCTATTTCCTCAAAGATTTTATTCTGAAGGACTTTAGAAAACATATAAGTTTTACTGATAATCACAGTCATAGAAGAGGGAGCACCTAAAAACATCTATGATCAGAGTTATAAAGACCTTTAAGCCAACTGTTTAAGTGAGAACAAAGGGCAAGATCAAAATAGACCTCTCTGATCCACAATAAGCAAAGAACTTCCAAGGGACACTTCAATAACAGTTTTTAAGTGGCAACATACAAGCAGGGAGAACCATAAATCATGCTGAAACCAAATGTTCAAAATATCAAGGAAATAAACAAGCATGAAGACTAAAGAGAAAGATTAAAGCCTCTAAAATACTTCAGCAGAAGAAAACATAAAACAATAAAGGATGAACAGGTCTAAGGTGCTTCCAGGAGTCATTTCTTAGCCTAATACTTTCTATCCTACTGTAGTGAGAAATTATGGAACATAATGAAAACAGGGAAAAACATGAAACAGTTCAAAATACTTCACCAACAGCCAAGCTAATGAATCCAATGATAGAGCCTTCTCAGGAACAAACATGCAACAACATCATCAAGATCTCCAAGACTTCAATTTGTTCTTCAACTTCAAAGGTATTGATTTCAGAGAGCTTCAATATTACAACTTGTGATCAAACAACAACCAACCAACCAACTTCTCATCTTCTACAGAAGTATTTATAGAAGGATGAGGAGGTGAGATCTGATAAAAGATCTCCTAAGGTAATTAATACAGATTCAAGACTTCTTGGCCTTTTGAGGGGCTCGATGGAGAAGTTTACAAGTGGACTACTGTATTAACTATTTTACAATAAATATCAAAGCTTGGTGGGAGCTTTTATTGACTTTGAGGCTCTGTGTAATGTTTGGAGTAGCTGTGCAGATATTTTTGCATTGATTTCCTTGCAGAAGTAACTCCCTGGCTGTGCTGAGGAAAAATATTTGGTTCTGCAATAACTTCGGCTTCTGTTTGAATGGTTTGAGGCAACAGGTGGCTCCTTTGGTAGCTGAGGAATTAATTCGCCTCCTTTGAAGCGGTGGAAGCCTTTTTCTGTCTGTGAAACACTTATGATTTTCTATTAATTGTGTTTTAACCTAGGGAATTAGGCTTTTGATAATCATTCTTAGCCGTAATTCCCCAGATCTATCTTTAATCTCCATCTGTTGTGCTTTGTCTTTAAACTTATACTCTTTAACTGTTCTTTTGAATAAAACAGTGTCTTGTCGATGTGCAGGGACGTGCAGGGCTCTTTATGTTATCAACGCTCATGAAACATTGATAAATCATTGAAAAAATCCCGTGAATGGTTCTCTTTTAAGGACTAAAGGCACGGGAATCATTACCCCCCGCCCCTAGCCTTTCTTCAATATAACAGTGAAAACCATTTAAAACCTGCATAAAACATAAAACATTTAATAAATCCTGTGTGTTTTAGGTTTAACTGCTTCAGAAGTCGGGGAAAGAGCGTGGCCGTTGGATGGCATCATCCAACGGTTAGGATTGATCGAGAGGGATCGTGGACCGGATGGAAAAAATATTAAATTTGAGCCGTCAATTGCGCAGATATCGACGGTCGAGAGCGGAGGTTGAAAGTCAAACGGGGAGAACTTGGCGATGAATTTTGGACCGTCAATCTGCAGATCAGATAGACGACGGAGATGTTGTTGCCGTTGCACGGATGCCTGTGTTATTGCGTGTGCATGTTAGTTAACTATCGTGCATCTTCGGTGAGTGATAGCCGTTGGATGGCCCGCCCCAGATCAGACGGTCCATGGCAATATCGTTGGGCATCCGAGTCCGAACAATAATGCGCGATGGACGATGGTTATGTGTGATAGATAGCGGTTTTGAAAAAGGTACAAGGGACGCGTGGCGGAAAATGTATGGAATCGCTGGCGATTGGGAAAAAATCACCCTCGCCCAAAGGCGGTGCGATAGATACCACAGTTGGCGGGGACCACCGGGTAGACGGAATCCACACCGTTTGATCTATGGATTAGATCGACGGTGTAGATTTATTGAGAAATCGCTTCGGTGGAGAATAAAATAAAACCCAAAGTTTACAAATAACAAAGGTTTTTTATGTTTTGGACGGGATATATAATAGGGTTAGGTGCCCGATTGCGGGGCCATTGGGCGCATGGAGAATGGTATGACCGGGGGTTAAAAGGGAAGGGGCTTATAGCATATCGGAACTTCAGGCCCGAGCTTTTAACCAACCCATTGTTTTTTCTACGATTGCGATAAGCGCTGTGAGGGGTTTAGAACTTGGTTCTAGGGTGTGAGTGTATGGAAGAAAAGGGTTAAAAACATAGCCCGAGGGGGCTTAAGTCCAATACATAGAAAATATGCATTTTAATGGTTTTTCAAGGATTTTGAAATGGATTTGAGGCTTTCGATAAGGTTAAGAGAGAGTCTTACAACGTTATCAAGGGTTTTTATGAAGTGGAAAGGGGAGAAACTTAAAAATGATGGGTTTTCATGGGAAATGGAGGGATTTAGTTTTTTGAAGAGGAGGAAGGGGAAAATGGATTTGCAGCAGTATTTGGCTTTGGAAATGAGAAGGATTTCAGAGTCTTTTGAGATGTAAACAACAGTGTAGCATCTGGACAGAGGCATGAGGCCTTCAAGAGTCTTCAAGAGCCAACAATTTTTAGTAATGAAAATTGTTCCTTGAAGGCTCAAAACAGATTTAGCCACCTTTTGGTATAGTCAAATTTTTACAGGTGGCTAATAGTGGCTCCACTTGGGGATGATGCCTTCTTGAAGGCATCAAGAACTTCAGACTTGCATTCTCTGGGAGGCTGACCTATGCCTGATCCATTGGGCTACCCTTCCTTCTCTGGGATGATCTTCTTTGAAAACATATTGGCAGCTATGAAAACAATGGACCTTCATCAATACAAACTTTCTACCTACCCAATCCTACTAATCTAGCATTTTTTCTTCGTCAGAGTGCACTTGGATTAGCAAACTCTATTCACAACATTTTATTCTTTTGAAAGCAGGAAATCTAATCTATTTCTACTCCTTATTTCTCCCTGAACTCAGATTAAACAGTTGAGTTCAGATGCTTCTCTACCTAATCTACTATCTGTTGGGATTAAACTGTCCAACAGACTTTTATTCTCTAATTTGGCTCAAACAGAAATTTAAAAAGCATTCAAGTTAGGATTGATCAATTTAATTTTATGCTGATCTATGGCATAAAAACAAGCTGCACATAGATTATTATTTGCAGAAAATTAAATCAAAATTGGAAGGCTTGAGATCTAAAAATTCAAGCACTCCCTTCATTCTTTTACAACTCTATTTTGACTGCTTTTCGAGTTGTTTCTTCCTTGTTTTCTGGTTCATATTTTGAGCTATTTAGAACCAGATTTTAACATTATTTGACTCAGAATTTTGAAACAGTTTTGAGTCATCTCTCTTTTGGAAACTTAGGTTCAGATTTTGATCATGTTTGAACCTTTAATTTCTATCCTAATCTACCTACTGATAAGCCAATATTAAACAGTTTGGCAAATCGAATTCACTATCCTATCAGCAGAAAATTTAAAAATAGTTAATCAAGATTAGGTCGTTTGACTAACTAGAAGTGTGTTATTTAGGAGTGGCATTTGAGCTTGCACACTTTCATAATTTGTTTCTCTTTTTGGCATGGGGCTATACCTTTCTTTTTAAAATCTTCCCTCTTTTCTCTTTTCTATTTTTTTTAGATTTTTCTTTTTCTTACAAGAAAAAAATCAACAACTAACTAAATGCCCAAAGCTGAGCTTTATTTCTTTCCTATCTAACCTAATCTAACTTGGAAAATTTACATGTTTTAGCTGACGAACTCTCTTTTCCAGTATAACCAATCCAGCAAATGATTCCATGATTGGTCCTTCTTAATCTCCTTGGGCAGGTTGGACAAACAGGGCCACTCCCATTTTTTTTTTTTAGCAGCACTGCTAAATAATCTTCTTGATTTTGGTAATATACTGCTCCTAACAACCTTTATCCATTCTTCAAAGATTTTCAAGAAATGAGCATAGGGATCTTGAAATAATACCTGGTTGTGAGTGTTTGGAAGATATGTTTCAACCAGGACCATCTCTTCTTTCTCCACTGGATTAAGGAAAATATTCTTTTGATGAAGACAAACTTCCTCATCTTCATTATTATCTGAACTGGAGGACTCATCATATATTGCAGTGTTGTCCTCTTGTGGTCCTGGTATGCTCTACTTCAGTGGACTGTGTTTTGTGAAGAGATCATCATGTCCTTGAATAGGGGTATCTTTTATTACCTCAACCCTTTCAGGAGGAGGTTCCTTATCTTCATCCTGCTTAAGAAATTTCTCTTTCTTCCCAACCTCAACATTGCAACTAGTAGAGTGCTGATTCCCAATTATGTGAAAGCTATTTATGATGAATGGGACTGGATGATTGCTGCTTTCAAGCTGATTATAATGAAATTCATGACACCAATCGATTGTTGGTTGCCTTGCATGATTAGTTTCTGTTTGGAGCTCATCATCATCATTAGTTTGATCATAAGTTGAAAAGTAATTCGTATAAACAATTTCACCAATCAAGCATATTGGGTTATCGGTTTGTTCTTTTAGCTGACCTACAAGTTTATTTTCTGTCTCAAGACAACAAGATTTAGTAGGTAAATGAGAGAAATTATTTTGTTCTAATAAAGAATTGAGGGTTGGATGTTTATTTAATATCTGATCAATTTCTTCCTCTACAAAAAGAGAAGGAATTTTCTCTTTGCTTTGGACAGAGGAACAACAGTCCTCTCCCTCTTACATTAGTTTCTAACAATTTGCAAATTAATTCCGAGTCAAAGTATTTTGACCAAAACTGATTACAACATATTTTCCTTCCGCATGTATAATAATTGAAAAAATTTATTCAAATTTTACAAACAATAATTAATAAATATAATTTAAAAAAGAAAAAAGAAAAAAAATTAACAAATTATATATATAACAAAAAACACAAATAAAAAAAAACAAATGTAGAAAAAAAAAAAAAAAAAAAAATCAATCGACCACCAAAGTGCCACAACACAACCAGAGTGGTCGGCAAACCATCGCCACTTTGGTCGTGTCACAACCCTTTGGCCCAGAGTAAAGTGGAGGGTCAATTCCATCCAAAACAAATCGACCTTATGTTATGTCATGGGCCAGAGCAGCTGGCGAACCACTGCCGCTCTAGCCATGCCACGACCCTATAGTGGTGGCTTGATTTGTTTTTTAATTATTAATTTTTAAATTTTTGTTTTTTTATTTTTTAATTTGTTGTTTTTATTTTAATTTTTAATTTCAAAAAAAAAATAACAAATTTTTAATTTTAGCTTTTTCAATTTGAATAAATTTTGTATATGTTATAATTATTAATTTTTGTTATTTAATTCTTATTTTATTTTTATTTTATTTAGTTTATTTTTTTATTTATTTTATTTTAATTTTTTACTTTTATTTTTTTGAATGTTGTTTTAAAATCACATTATTATCCCTAATCAGAGTGCGATCGAGTTAATGGATTTCCTTGGGATCCTTATCGTGAGTATGTCGATTAATGTAAGGGTAGCAAGGCGACTTGACCCACACCCTCACATTCTTGGATATTAATGTTGGGTGGCACCGCACATGGAAAATCTTAATGGTGATGCGACGAGTAATGATTATCTTTCTGTCCAGATGATAAGGGCTCGTAAAAATAATTTTTTTATAGTTTCATGCTAGGTTTTGGTTCCTTGTGGTGGTTAAAGGCTCTTGGTAAGCACCTTTGTGACTGAAATAAATGCCAGGCGAGTCAATCCCTCAGAATCCACTTGTTCTCTAAGTTTATTGGCTTGTTCTATTGGGTATGTAATTATCTTTATTACTCCTCTTCAACTGTGGTATGAAAATTATTATTCTGTCTCTTGGAATCCAAAAAGCAAGTCCTGCAATACAACCTCTATTAGAAATTGGAATCATTGTCAAGAAAATTGGAAATATTTTTGTGTCGTGTCCTCTATCATGATTTTTTTTTTTTGTGACTGTATATGTCCTCTTTAGGATTCTTTTATATCGCTTAGAAATGTATTATATCTCCCTCGTTTGGAGTCATTTGGTTCGTGTATGTTTGCTCATTGGTACTATATATATCATTGACTTGTTGATTATGAGAATGGGAAGGAGAATGAACCCCCTCCATTTGATTCATTGCACTTATATTATGCGTTTTATAGAAATTGGGCTCGGGGAGCCAGTCTACAGAGCCTTCTTCCATAAGTGGAAGACCCAATTTGGCTTGCCTTTGTATCTGATTTCTCTTGGGCTCGGGGAGCCAGAATTAGCTATATTGGGTCGAGGTTGGTAGTCCCTTTCAAAACTCTGGTTAATTGATAGCCTTGAGCCTAATATTAATTGCATCTTTCTTCCCTTCTATTTCGTTTTGTGAGGTTCTCATAATCACTGTAAATTCCCCAACTCCAAGTAGGCAGGTTGTCATGGGTTCCTTGTTTGTTCTATGTGACCTTGGGATTTTTGTGTCTTTGTTGCTTGGTAGAAAATCTCTATGGCTTGCCCAAACCCTAGTGCCATTTCTTCGAGTAGAGGTGCCTGCAGATGGGGAAGGTGGTTGGGGAAGATAGGAGGTAACATTCCATCCTTGGATAATTAGGCAGGAATATGTGGACGTAAATAAGTCGCTCAAATTTTCTAAGATGCATTCTAGCCTTATGAAACTAGTATCTGGCTCAAGTTCGACAATTTATTTCTAACGTAGAAGTTGAATTGAATCAATGGGAACAATTTGAATTTTAGGTGGAATACTAGAGTGATTTAGTTCCGGACCCGAGTGTAATACCCCTATTTACAGCTTTTATATTGTTTAAATAAACGTAAGGTTGAAGTGGACCTAGGGAGTAATTATGTATAAACATGTTATTTTTGAATTAATGAACAATTTTGAATTAAATATTAACGTGTAAAGATAGTGTAATGGAGACCAGGAATTCTTATCCATGAGGATGGACTAGAATCCCAGACTTTCCCAAAACTCTCTAGAAATCCTTGGAGAAAAAATTTAAACAAATAATTTTATTACATGCGAGAAAAATATCTAATAAAATCCTCAGTAAAGAGAAAAGTTACTAAGAAGAGGCAAGAATAAAACTTGGTTGAGGAAAAACTAGTTTTAAAAGAATATTTTGTGGAAAAACCAAAAGAAAAGCCTAGGCTATGGGAAATAGGATCCCATATTAATGTGACGTTGTTATGGAAACAGACTGAGGGAAAGAAGGCTTAAATGATCCATCACTAGTGTGACAAAGGGGTTGTCTACACTAGGGAATATTGGTCTCTGCTTGGGGGAGAGCTGTGGAGAAGATTGTGGTTGGGAGGAAAATCAGTCTTTACACAGTGGTAAGTGCCTACTATGATTTTAAATTAAACTTATAATGTATAGAATTGTAGTAAGTACTAGAATTAATTTTATATCAGAGGTAGAAGCTGGTTTGGCAGACATAGATGCTATGTAGGCTGTTATTCATGTTATGTAGACAAGGAAATGAGTTCTATTTCAATTTGAAAATGGTTAAGTTTTATTACAATATTCATTATATATTTATATTTGTATTGTATAGTGTATGTTTTTTCATGTATATTTTACATAATATTCTCCATAATTAAGCACAGTGAAGTCTCCATTTTATGTTACATAGACTGAGGAGCTTCTAATTGATAAACAATAAGAATTTATAAACTCGAGAAGGGGTACTATTATGATGTTTATTATGAAGTGTAATTGTAGAAAATATTTTGTAAATTATTACTATCAATAACTAATAAAGAGTGCTAAGTTATGTATAATTTTAGGATAGATTCGGGTGAAAATGTGAAGTTGGGAAACACTTTTTGCCCTTTTTTTACGTTGAAAATTGTAATTTTCTATGTTTTTCAACTTCAACTCCACTAAACTCATATTTTTATCGCAAATTATGCTTTGACATAAAAACAAGAATTGTAGAGAATTGTCTTACCTCCATACCGATTTTTTTTTTTTTTAAATATTGACATATAGAGGGGTAAATTTGTTGTTTACTAACTACATATACTTGAAATTTTCAGGCAAACATAAATAGTCACTTTATTATCCTTTACTTTTTTTAGGGAAGGTTATTCATTTTTTGGAAAAAAACCATAGCATCATAATCTGCATATATTGCACTAGTGTACAGACTATTTTTTGGTAATTTTTGGATCAAATCACTATTTTTTATTATTTTTTGAAATGGACGAAGACAAAAAAACAGTGATGTTTCAGTACATTTTATTATCCTTTGATTTTCTTTTCAATGTGATCATCAATAAGAAAAATGAGAGTACCCTTTTGAAGTAGACAGGGAGAGGAAGTGCACTATGATTTTTTAAAATTTTTTGGTGTCCTCGTTTGAAAGTTATTGAATTTTCATTCAGTGCAATTTTTTGAACAATGAAATTCCATAGTGACATAGTTTAGTAAAAAATTAATAAAAAATTGAATTTTTTAATGAAACTCCATAAATCTCACATCATCAAAAACTAGATTTAGAGACGAATCTAATGGTACTTGGTCCGAAATATAACATTTTGTTTTTGTAGGTGTTCTGTCCCTCCAAAGTTGCAGGTTTCTCAAAACTGCAGAGTTTTCTGAGTTTTTTGTTGACCAGAAACTCTCGGCCGAGAAAAACTCTCGGCCGAGAAATTTTTAAAACTCTCGGCCAAGAGTTTTAAACCAATTTATGCGCGGGAAAACTCCCGGGCAAAAGTTTTAAAAACTCTCGGCCGAGAGTTTGCGCAATAAAACTCTCGACCGAGAGTTAGAAAAACTATTGGCCGAGAGTTTTATTGCACAAACTCTCGGCCGCAAACTCTCGGCCGAGAGTTTTTCTAACTCTCGGCCGAGAGTTTGCAGCCGAGAGTTTTGTGACACAACTCTCGGCCGAGAGTTTTCAAAACTCTCGTCCGAGAAAATTCGAAATATTTAAAATCTCTCGGACGAGAGTTTTGAAAAATCTCGGCCGAGAAATTTTGTTGACTTTTTTTCTCGGCCGAGAAATTAAAAAATCCTCCCGAATTCTATCTCATGCCAAAAAGTGTTTCCCAACTTCGCGTTTTCGCCCTTGTGTTAACTGGTTTTGAGGCTGGATGTCTTCTTGAGCCTCTTCTAGGGAATGATTGTTTGTGTTTGCAATAGAATTTTGAGGATTTTCTTCCTTTTCCTGACATATCTCAATTTCGAACAACTCCTCATGATTTTTGTGGCAGTCACTTTGACTATAAGGTTCATGAGTTGTTTCAAGCATATTATCAAGATGCCATTGTTTTTTAATAATCTTAAAAGAGTCATAACATAAAGGTAGAGACTCTGGTTGTGTTGTCTCTTCTCCTATTTCAGATTTTGTTGGTTCAAAATGGCTTATGTTTTCCTCAAGGTAGTGCTTACTATAAGTTTTTGCAATTTGGTTATGAAGTTCTCTTAATAGCATTGTACAAGATATAGGTAGGCAATCAGGAGTTTCCTGACAACCTTCTTCATTGCTTTCTTTGTAATATTTTTGAATGCACATGCCTTGTAATGTTTGGGTTTGTTCTTGATTTGAAAGGAGCATGGGCTGCTCTGGATCATGAATATTCAAATTAGCCTCATACCTTTCAAATCTTTTCCCAAGCATGAAATCATTTTCTCCATCATGACCAGCAATTTTTCTTTATTGTTTTCTCTATAGTCTTGCTCACCTTTTTCTATAAAGTCTTGATCATCATCTATATATTACTCATTGTCTAGGTCTTGTAATGGTTGATTTTGTGTTTGAGGTCATTGTATCTTTCTAACCAGTACAGAGTCCTTCACCAGTGGATTCATTAGGTCTTTTTGGATTGTGGAGTCGCCAGGTGGAAGATTTTGAAATTTTTTGTCCACCAACAGCAGGATTGGGTTTGCTCAATGCATTCCCAAGGGAGTCTATAAGGACTAATGAAGCAATAGGACTACTGGAGGCCAGTGGAGTCACTAGGTGGAAAATTTTTAGCTTTTTGTGAAGGTAAAATATTTTATGGTCCCACCACCATGTTTATTATGAAGCCAAATAGAAATATTTTTGGGTTTTCTGAGTTTCTATAATTTTTTGAAAGACTAATGAGTTTATAAGAGCTTGCTAGGAAACTATGAACTTGGTGGTCCCACCGTGATTGCCATTATTTTGGTGTCCCATGTTTTGATAGTTTGGAAAATCAAAAGAGAAGGCAACATCAGAACCAATCTTTAGAGTTACAGGATCTATTCCTCCTGCTCTCAGAGAGGGATCTCTCAAAGTTGTTTGCAAAGGTTTATCTTGTGTGCTTAGAGTATTGGTTTTAGACTAGCTATTAAGTGCAGGTATTTGTTTGTTTGGTTGGATTGAATTGATACAGCAGAACATAAAAGGTCTAGGAAAGATATATAGGATAGTAAAATATCTATTTCATTGGGCAATGGAGTCAACAAGAGGTCATAACACACTTATCAAAGGATATGGGATATCAAAGGGCAAATCTAACTTGGCCACAGGATCCTTTTTTTTTGGAATGGAATGAACATTAATGATTTGGAAACAGAGTTTTAATTCTCAACAAAGGGAATTTGAAAGCATAATTTGAAACAGTAAAGAGTTCTTTGATTGGCAGGGTTAACCATAAATTCTACAAATCACACCTTTAAGCAAATAATGATTTCAAAGCAACTTTCAAAGTAAAATCTAAGATTCGGGGAACACCCTATTTCCTCAAAGATTTTATTATGAAGGACTTTAGAAAACATATAAGTTTTACTGATAATAACAGTCATAGAAGAGGGAACACCTAAAAACATCTATGATCAAAATTATAACGACCTTTAAGCCAACTGTTTAAGTGAGAACAAAGGGCAAGATCAAAACAGACCTCTCTGATCCACAATAAGCAAAGAAATTCCAAGGGAGACTTCAATAATAGTTTTTAAGTGGCAACATACAAGCAAGGAGAACCATAAATCATGTTGAAACCAAATGTTCAAACTATTAAGGAAATAAACAAGCATGAAGACTAAAGAGAAAGATTAAAGCCTCTAAAATACTTCAGCAGAAGAAAACATAAAACAATGAAGGATGAACAGGACTAAGGTGCTTCCAGGAGTCATTTATTAGCCTAATACTTTCTATCCTACTATAGTGAGAAATTATGGAACATAATGAAAACAGGGAAAAACATGAAACAGTTCAAAATACTTCACCAACAACCAAGCTCATGAATCCAATGATAGAGACTTCTCAGGAACAAACATGCAACAACATCATCAAGATCTCCAAGACTTCAATTTGTTCTTCAACTTCAAAGGACTATGTATTGATTTCAGAGAGCTTCAATATTACAACTTGTGATCAAACAACAACCAACCAACCAACTTCTCATCTTCTACAGAAGTATTTATAGAAGGATGAGGAGGTGAGATCTGATAAAAGATCTCCTAAGGTAATTAATACAGATTCAAGACTTCTTGGAATTTTGAGGGGCTCGATGGAGAAGTTTACAGGTGGATTACTGTATTAACTGTTTTACAATAAATATCAAAGCTCGGTGGGAGATTTTATTGACTTTGAGGCTTTGTGTAATTTTCGGAGTAACTCTGCAGATATTTCTGCATTGATTTCCTTGCAGAAGTAACTCCCTGGCTGTGCTGAGGAAAAATATTTGGTTCTACAATAACTTTGGCCTCTGTTTGAATGGTTTGAGGCAACAGGTGGCTCCTTTGGTAGCTGAGGAATCAATTCGCCTCCTTTGAAGCGGTGGAAGCCTTTTCTGTCTATGAAACACTTATGATTTTCTATTAATTGTGTTTTAACCCAGGGAATTAGGCTTTTGATAATCATTCTTAGCCGTAATTCCCCAGATCTATCTTCAATCTCCATCTATTATGCTTTGTCTTCAAACTTATACTCTTTAACTGTTCTTTTGAATAAAACAGTATCTTGTCGATGTGCAGGGATGTGCAGGGCTATTTATGTTATCAATGCTCATGAAACATTGATAAATCATTGAACAAAGCCCGTGAATGGTTCTATTTTAAGGACTAAAGGCATGGGAATCATTACCCCCGGCCCTTGACCTTTCTTCAATATAACAGTGAAAACCATTTAAAACCTGCATAAAACATAAAAAATTTAAGAAATCCTTCGTGTTTTAGGTTTAACTTCTTCAGAAGGCGGGGAAAGAGCATAGCCGTTCGATGGCATCATCCAACGATCAGGATTGATCGAGAGGGATCATGGACCGTATGGAAGAAAGATTAAATCTGAGCCGTCGATCGCGCAAAGATCAACGGTCGGGAGTGGAGGTTGAAAGTCAGACGGGGAGAAATTGGCAATGAATTTTGGAGCGTTGATCTCCAGATCAGATCAACGGCGGAGATGCCATTGTCGTTGCATGGATGCCTGTGTTATCGCGTGTGCTTCTTAGTTAACTATCGTGCATCTTTGTCTAGCAATAGCCGTTGGATGGCCCGCCCCAGATCGGATGGTCCACGACAATATCGCTGGGCATCCGCGTCTGAACAATAAGGCGCGATGGACGATGGTTATGTGTGATAGATGGCGGTTTTGAAAAAGGTACAGAGGACGTGTGGCAACAAATGTATGGAATCGTTGGCGATTGGGAAAAAAATGCCCTCGCCCAAAGGCGGTGCGATAGATACCACGTGGTTTCTGGAGTGATGAACAGTTGGTAGGGACCACCGGGTAGATGGACTCCGCACCGTTTGATCTATGGATTAGATTGACAGTGTAGATTTATTGAGAAATCGCTCCGGCAAAGAATAAAATAAAACCCAAATTTTACAAATAACAAAGGTTTTTTATGTTTTGGACGGGATATATAATAGGGTCAGGCGCCCGATTGCGAGGCCATTGGGCGCATGGAGAATGGTATGACCAGGGGTTAAAAGGGAAGGGGCTTCTAGCATATCGGAACTTTGGGTCCAGGCTTTTTAACCAACCCATTGTATTTTCTGCGATTGTGATAAGCGCTGTGAGGGGTTTAGCACTTGGTTCTAGGGTGTGAGTGTATGGAAGAAAAGGGTTAAAAACTTAGCCCGAGGGGGCTCTAGTCCAATACATAGAAAATATGCATTCTAATGGTTTTTCAAGGATTTTGAAAGGGATTTGAGGCTTTCGATAAGGTTAAGAGAGAGTCTTACAACCTTATCAAGGGTTTTTATGACGTGGAAAGGGGAGAAACTTAAAAATGATGGGTTTTCATGGGATATGGAGGGATAGAAAAATAGGTTAGTATTTTGAAGAGGAGGAAGGGGAAAATGGGTTTGCAGCAGTATTTGGATTTGGAAATGAGTAGGATTTTAGAGTCTTTTGAGATGTAAACAGCAGCATAGGATCTGGACAGAAGCATGAGGTCTTCAAGAGTCTTCAAGAGCCAACAATTTTTAGTAATGAAAATTTTTCCTTGAAGGCTGAAAATAGATTTAGCCACATTTTGGTATAATCAAATTTTTACAGGTGGATAGCACCTGGAGGACAATGAAAGCCATATAAATACATCTCAATAGAACAATTTTCTCAAGAATTCAAACAGTTTCATGTTAGCCAGAAGTTGACAAAAGAACTTTCTAAACATTTTGAAAAATACAAAGGCCACAAAATTGTCATTTCTTTCAGCAAATCCTCACTTGAAAAATGGGATTTTTTCAATCATGTTTTGATCAAGAGTGGCCACTTATGAAGAGAAACTCATTTGTTTATGTTTTCAAGGCAATAAAACTTGTTGTAGTTGTATTTATTAAAATTATAATGTTCTCTCTGACACAAATGCAAGTCGGCCTGGAACATGGAAATTATTATCTTGGTCATGATGTTCAATAGTTTCTGGAGTTCAAAGGGATATTTACCTCTACCCAGCATCAGCGTACACCAAGCCTCCTTCTCGAGATATCTTTTCCATCCATTTCAACATAAAACATGGCTCTGATCCAAAGCAGGTACATACTTCAGTGGCTGGAGATAACAAGATGTGGATTACATGGATTAATTATGATGCTAATGTACCTTCAATAGTCGAGTATGGAACATCTCCGGGGGTATATACTTCATCATCACTAGGAGAGAGGGATTTGTATTCTTACGTGATTTATGACTCTCGCGAGATTCATCATGTTGTAATTGGACCACTGGAAGCCAATAAAATTTATTTTCATTCAATGCACGATGGCACATGCCTTTCAGATAAATTGGTTCAAGTTCAAACCTCTATTATTCGTTTCAAGAAACCAGGAGTGTCTTTGTTCCTCTCAATGCGGACACTCTGAAGGTGCAGCTCCCTCATGTGCCCTTCACACAGAATAATATTAATTCAAATGGATTCACAAACTTTGAGGATCGGGTTTATGTTTAGCCTCCTCTAATGGAGAACTCTTTTGGTGCTGTGCCCATAGAAAAAAATCCCTTCTACAATGATATTCATAGTAATTGGCCTCCTCTGAATGAAATGCAGTGTAGGTCTTGCCAGATTTACCGTCGCATTATTCACTCTAATGGAATTCAAGACACAAATCTTGAGATTCGTGGAAGAAATGGACAGTTATATCATGCGGTTATCCATACTCGTTGCTCCATGACTGCAATGCCTTCTAATTTAGAACCAAAGACTGTAAAGTTTGCAGTGGAAAACACAGAATATGTAAAACAATTTTTGTTTCAGTACAGTCCGCTTAATTACAAGTACAGGCATCTAACGTTGTCGGGCCTTATTCTTAAACAATATCTGATGGGTAGTATATTGGCGGAGGATGAATGGAGAGCCATGGGAGTTGAGAAATTGCCTACGTGGGTGCACTATGCAAATCATCGTCCAAGGAAGAAGTTTTTGGTCCTCATCATCCATATACTCTTGCAGTATATAGAAATCTAGCCTGAGCTTGATGCTTGATGCAAATGGGAAGGATGAAGATGAGGAGCATTGGTGATCTGATTGCAGGAAGTGAATCTACAAGAGAGGAAATGGATGGCGATGAAACACTATTTGATCTTGCAGGTTCCAAGGCCAAGCTTTTGAGGATATTGCTTGAAATCCCACGGAAACATCTAAAGTTGGACTCTTGCTCAACCAGTTCATGTTTGGAAGACATGAATGCAGGCAGTTGTGGCACTGCCTCTTCCACCAGCAATACTTTGAATTTCTTCCAGAAGCCAATTGCATCTTCTAGCAACAGAAGAATCCCACAAAAAGGGGAACGATTTCCTGAATTCGGCATTCTATTTCAAACCAATTCTCATTTCAGCAAAATAATCTTCTATATTTTATTTTGGCTAAATTAAAAGCTTAAGTTTGGTAATCAACAATGTATATATATATTAGCTATGCGTTAGAATGGGTCGGTCGATCCATTAGAGTTAGGTAGCTTTGAAATAGATAGAGTGAGTGTGTGTGAGGAAAAAACGAGAGAATGTGAATTATAAATGAGATTGCAGAGGGGCAGTTAGCAAATTATTAGCCCATGCAATAGTTTGTGGATTTGTATTTTTAAATTGTCCATTTATTTTCTGGTTATAATTATATTACTATGTGTTGGATATGTATACAATGTGATGCAGGTAGAAAGGATTGAATTCAAGTTTGATATGCAACCCCTGCAAGTAAACCAATGTCCACCAAGAAAAGACAATGGATTCTGAGTGATTATGTCTCACGGCATCGATGTGGTAGTGTGCGCATGAGTTATGGCATGTTATCTCCATAGAGAGCCCAAAAAAGATCGGATGCACGCTGGGCCTATTAGCGAAGACCATATCTGTGAAGTATCCGTGAAAGCTGATTCGATTGAATGCAGAGAGCACCTAACAGTTGAAGCGTGGAGTGCAATAGTGATAGCCATCAATGAGAATGATTACAACATGACTTGAAGTAGTCTAAGAATGGGGCGATAGCACAGATTTGATATGTGTTCGATCGGCACCTCAACAGCTTATCAACTGAGTTTCATTTATGTAGAATTTGGTTTTGGTTCAAGCATTCGTTAATTGCATGGATAAAGGAGACCACACAGATTCGATCTGCATCCATTTCTTATAATTCAACGATTATTTAATGTGATTGTTGGTAAGACAAAACTTGAAATAGAGATCGAAGTCTTTTCATATTATATTCTTTGAAATTAATTAGAGCCTTTTTAAATTAGAGTTTCTCTTATTTTTCATAGTTTGAGTGCGGATTTAATTGTGCATGTAGCGGTGATTTAAAGTGTTCATTATTGAGTGGGAGTTTGATTTAGTTTTGATTATAAGTTGCATAATTTTGAAGAGTGAGTTTGCCTTTAAATAAATTTGTTTTATTTAGATTTAAATATTTGAATTGAAAATTTCCTTATAAATGAATTGTAATGTTAATTTTAATAGGATATCTTAAATTTTATTTTACATAGAGTAAAATAGTTTTTGTTCTAGCAATAGATAGAATTGTTCTTTGGTTAAGTGTGAATCTTGAATTTATTATGACGAGTATATTGGGTTAGATGTGTGAATTTTCTTTAGAAAAGTGTGTGTGTATTGTTGCTTATTTCAGGATTAAGTGTTAGTTTTTAAGTTAATGAGAGGAATAAATAGATTAAGTTTTTCAAGATATCATAGGCGATTTAAATTCGAGTATGAGAATAATTGAAGATTGTCTTGTATTTCCTTATAATTTAATTGCATTTGCACTGAGCGAAACTGATTAAGTAGGTTTCCTTTTCACGATTGCTTGTTTGCGAGCCAATGTGTGTTTCATTCCAGTGTTTAATTTATCATTAATAAGGAACATATTTATACTCTGATCAGTAATCTGAGCCAATACACAGTACAACTCGCGTTTACGACTCCCAGATTGATAATTAATATTGAGAGGTTTAATCCGACAAGTAAGCCGACCAACATTTTCGCGCCGTTGCCGGGGAGTTGTATTTTGGCTCAGGTAAAATTTTCTCACAGAGTTTCAAGCATACTACAGGACGTCAGAGGGCGGAGAGTGTACGGTAAGATGTAAGTGAAGAGCCACGCATCCACTATTGTGGGGTTGCTCCAAAATCTGGCCATCTTGCTTATCTCTTGAACTTTTATTTCCTTATCTTGTTTATGTGTAGAAGTAGAAGCAGACTTTAGACTTTTAATTTCTGAATTTTTTTTTTAAATATTTCTTAAATTGGCATTTTACTTTCATGCAAGCATGGTGAGCTTTATTTCAGTCAATTTTAAAAAAAAATCCATTTATCTTCATAATCTAGTCTTCAACGACATATCATTTTTGGGGTACTGTAAGAACCCTTGCATACTGATCCATGTGATGACAAAATGTACCAGTTTGCTCATTGAAGACCAGAAGATGGTATTTTGAGGAATCATTCAATGAGGATTTTTTATGCTGCTCTAGAGATGAACAACTCATCTGATGAAGAATTCACAAGTGCTGAATTTACTATCTTGCTTGAACATAAATTTAAATCTTTGATTTCGAAATTGGATGATTTGCAGGAACAAGAGAAGGACGAAGAACCACTGCTTATCCTTTGCGCCAACTGCCGAAAGAAACATTGCCTTGGAAAGTGCCCACTTAGTGGTCTGGAAGCTTGCAAAATTTGCGAGGATGATCATGCAAATAAACATTTCCCATCACTGCCACAATTACGAAAGGTACTCACCGAATCACATAAGGAATCGAATCATCCGCCAGGTATAACTCAAAACCTAACACCATTTGATACTTGTAATAACGATTATTTTCCTGAGCAAATTCCTCAACATGTTTATAATCCTGAAATTTCATGGCAAACTTCTGATCCTCCTCCAATTGAATATCCAACTTCATGGCCGCAGTGGCCCTCTCCTTGGCCCTCATCCTCGAGCCATATATCTCCATGGCCTCAAGAATCATTTGGACCCTTATCTCTAGGGAAATATCCCATGCAAATTCAATCATATGAGCACCAACAACAAGCACATATTCTTTCCAATACACCATTAAGTTATCCTCTTCCATGGTCCCAACCACATATGCAACCTTACCTTAACCCTCATCCATACCCTAACTCTAATCCTTACCTTAGTTCATACCGTAGTCCTAATCCAAACCCTAATCCACACCCTAGACCTAACCCTAACTCTAATTTAAAACCTAGACCTAACCCTAGTCCAAAGCCCAATCCCAATCCAAATCCAAACCTTAGTCCACGCATTAATCAAAACCCTAGCCCAAACCACATCCTAAACCCTGATCTAAACCATGAGGTTGCACAATAGTTTGAACCACCTATTCTTTCCGTTGATCCCCCTATTGAACAAAATGTCACACTCTCCTGTTGTAAAAGGGAATGAATCTAGAAAATTCCCCCATTACCATAGAACATTCACCCTGGGAAGGCGTAATTCAAATAACACAAGAGGAGAAATCTATAATTGGAACATGTTCTAAAAATTTTGTTGAAACTCAAAACGCTAGAATTTCTCTCAACCATTCTTGTCCATTTGAAAATCATATATTTGAGCCTGAACTTGAGGTATTTATCTTTTCTCTTTCACCAAATCCTTTATGCCTCCAAGGCAATGACTATCAAACTGTGGAAGATTTGCATTGGTTGGAAAATCATAAATATGTGGATTCCATTGAATCCTGGTTTCAAGCAGTCATCAAGCCATCTTATTTCCTCAACATTCAGAAAATCTTGGTACCATATCAATTAAGGAAACTGGTTTCTCATGCTTTCGTATGCCCTGAATTTTATTCTTTAAAGCTAAGTGTGAGTATCATTAGCATTTTTTTACGCACATGGCTTCATTGGAAGTACTCCTATACTTAAAAGAGAGTATTTTCGCCTCTTAGGGTAAAGTAATGTAGGAGAATAAATGAATAAAGCAGTTACATTGCTATTAGGGTTTTGAATTTTAAATAATACTTGTAAAACTAATATTGATCCACATTAGTTGTTAACACACAAATTTGTGACAAATCTTGTTGAGTACAATTCGCTCTAATGCCTCATGATTTTGCAAAAAGTAACCATGATTAATCACTTTAATAAGTTGTCATCTCGGATATATATTTTTGGTTTCCCTTAGAAGGTACTATTGGAAACCCCCTATGGTGGACCACTGTTGCAAAGATCATAATGAGCTATTCAGGAGAAAACTAGCATTCTTAACTTAAAGAATATTTCAGTCATTGTCTGGGATATCTTTAACAAGTCTGTAGGGTAGAGGAATTAGCCAGTAATGATTAGTCATTAAAAAATTTTCACGCCATCCTGTGCTCTTAAGGAGTAGATATGTCTCCCCACTTATTAAGTAACCTTTAAGGTTAATCATAATCAGAGTTTAGAAAATATTTAGGGAAGGATAGGAGGTCTCATGATGAGCTAACCTACCAAAATCATAGGATCTAGCATGCATGACATTACTGCTACTGGTCACCAAGCCAGAGTAATGGCTTTCAGCCAAAAATCTGGAAGATAGGAGGTCTCATCACGAGCCAGCCTATTCATTCATGTTACTTATTGTGAGTGGCACTGCCATTAGCTGGTTACCAAGCCAGGACAATGACCTTCATCTAAAGAGGAAAATAAGCTAACTCTGAATCTTTATCTAGTAAGTGGGATACTGACATTTTTCTAGGTTAAAAGACATCCCTATCGAGGTTATGGACACCTGCAGGCAGTATGGCCATGTCTATGGTATTAAAGTTAACTGCATACTATGATTTGATTGGTTATCCTTCTCTTTCCCTAAGACTCATCATTTTTCTTGGGCAATGGTTTTAAGACAATTTGAACATCATGCTTTGAGTTTTATCTTTCAAAAAATCAAGAATATTTGAATGATGTGGTACCCTTAGTGAAGGTAATCCATTGTACTAGATTAAGAGGAAATTTATTTTTGAATCTGGATGACAACGTAAAGAGGTTGCTGATTGGTATCAAAACTCACTTTAATTTTCATGGTATTCAAAATGATGAAATGCTCAATGATGACTACTCACAAGGTGTTGGTTGTCGACAATGTGTATTGATTGTAGTTTCCTCTAAATATGTGTTGAATGACCTAGGTACAAGATTGATATTGTAGGTGCATGAAACCTATGGTAGTATTTGTAAAATTTCACCTCTTCAGTAAAACTTGATTTTATCATAAGACTTTGGGAAAACCAAAATTTGGGACAAGGTAATAGGTATATGCGATACTATTTTCTCCATCATGTCTACTTTCGGTACCTGATCTTGTTTTATCATCTCACATGGTTTTAGCTGGTGTCATAATAATAATGTTGCGGGTTAATAAATGCATTACAATATCAAGCTAAACTCTTTGCTGACATTTTCCCTGCCTTATTTCACCGTCTTATAGTTTTTCTTGCATGAGGACGTGCAAGAAGTTCAGCGTGGGGGGATGTTGAGCCGCACTTTTGCCCAAATTTTTATGATTTGTATCAACTAAGTACGTACTTGTACCTGGTGTTTTTAATCGTTATCAATCCATTATGTTGTTAATTAGAGGAACTTTAGCTATTAAATTATAAATTCTTTTTTTTAGTTAATTAATGAGTGTTTTTAATAAATTACTTCTTGGTTGTAGGAAGGTTCGGTACAGGAATACATTCGAGTGTGAATTCACCTAATGAATAAAAGTAGTAGATGGGTAGTTGAATTTTTGTAGGTGAAAATATCCAATTTGCGACCAAATGGAGCAGAATCTCTAAATTCCAATATGTGGGTTGTGTTCAGAGCACCAGTTTTCTTATAACCCAGAAACCTTATGGAGAAATTCGGCTTCATGAAAGAGTTATCGTCAGGGGAATATTCCACTAAAAACCACTCCTGAACGTGAACGTATTGGGTCTCTATGAATATTGCTACTCTAGTAATGCTTGGGAATTAAAGAAAATCTCAGTTCACTCTCAAATGGCTATTAACCCTTTCATAAAATACACATAAACTATCATCCTGGAGGACAACGAAAGCCATATAAATACATCTCAATAGAACAATTTTCTCAAAAATTCAAACAGTTTCATGTTGGCCAGAAGTTGACAAAAGAACTTTCTAAACATTTTGAAAAATCCAAAGGCCACAAAATTGTTGTGTCTTTCAGCAAATCCTCACTTAATAAATGGGATTTGTTCAATCATGTTTTGATCAAGAGTGGCCACTTATGAAGAGAAACTCATTTGTTTATGTTTTCAAGGAAATACAACTTGCTGTAGTTGTATTTATTACAATTATAATGTTCTCTCTAACACAAATGCAAGTCAACCTAGAACATGGAAGTTATTATCTTGGTCATGATGTTCAATATTTTCTGGAGTTCAAAGGGATATTTACCTCTACCCAGCATCAGCATACACTAGGCCTCCTCCTCAAGATATCTTGTCCATCCCTTTCCACAGAAAACATGGCTCTGATCCAAAGCAGGTACATACTTTAGTGGCAGCAGATAACAAGATGTGGATTACATGGATTACTTTTGATGCTAATGTACCTTCAATAGTCGAGTATGGAACTTCACCGGGGGTATATACTTCATCATCACTGGGAGAGAGGGATTCATATTCTTAAGTGCTTTATGACTCTCGCAAGATTCATCATGTTGTAATTGGACCACTGGAAGCCAATAAAATTTATTTTCATTCAATGCACGATGGTGCATTCCTTTCAGATAAATTGATTGAAGTTCAAACCTCTATTATTCGTTTGAAGAAGCCAAGAGTGTCTTTGTTCTTATCAATGCGGACTCTCTGGAGATGCAGCTCCCTCATGTGCCCTTCACACGAAATAATATTGATTCAAATGGATCACAAACTTTGAGGATCGAGTTTATGTTCAGCCTCCTCCAATGGAGAATTCTTTTGGTACTGTGCCCATAGAACAAAATCCCTTCTACAATGATATTCATAGTAATTGGCCTCCTCTAAATGAGATGCAGTGGAGGTCTTGCCAGATTTACCGTCGCATTATTCACTCTAATGGAATTCAAGACACAAAGCTTGAGATTCATGGAAGAAATGGACAGTTCTATCATGCGGTTCTGCATACTCGTTGCTCCATGACTGCAATGCCTTCTAATTTATAACCACAAACTGTAGAGTTTGCAATTGCAAACACAGAATATGTAAAACAATTTTTGTTTCAGTACAGTCCACTTAATTACGAGTAAAGGCATCTAACGTTGTCGAGCCTTATTCTTGAACAATATCTGCTGGGTAGTATATTGGAGGAGGAAGAATGGAGAGTCATGGGAGTTGAGAAATCGCCTACGTGGGTGCACTATGCAAATAATCATCCAAGGAAGAATTTTTTGGTCCTCATCATCCATATACTCTTGCAGTATATATCAATCTGGCCTGAGCTTGATGCTTGATGCAGATGGGAAGGATGAAGATGAGGAGCATTGGTGATCTGATTGCAGGAAGTGAATCTGAAAGAGAGGACATGGATGGAAATGAAACACTATTTGAGCTTGCAGGTTCCAAGGCCAAGCTTTTGAGGATATTTCTTGAAATCCTGCGGAAACATCTAAAGTTGGACTCTTGCTCAACCGGTTCATGTTTGGAAGACATGAATGCAGGCAGTTGTGGCACCGCCTCTTCCATCAGCTATACCTAGAATTTCTTCCAGAAGCCAATTTCCTCTTCCAGCAATAGAAGAATCCCACAAAAAGGGGAACAATTTCCTAAATTCGGCGTTCTGCTTCAAACCAATTCTCATTTCAGAAAAACAATCTTCTATATTTTATTTTGGCTAAATTAAAAGCTTAAGTTTAGTAATAAAAAATGTATATATATATATATATTAGCTATGTGTTAGAATGGGTCAGTTAATCCATTAGAGTTAGGTAGCTGTGCAATAGATAGAGTGAGTGTGTGTGAGGAAAAAACTAGAGAATGTGAATTATAAATGAGATTGCAGAGGGGCAGTTAGCGAATTATTAGCCCATGCAATAGTTTGTGGATTTTAATTTTTAAATTGTCCATTTATTTTTTGGTTATAATTATATTACTGTGTGTTGGATATGTATACAATGTGATGCAGGTAGAAAGGATTGAATTCAAGTTCGATATGCGACCCCTACAAGTAGACCAATGTCTGCCAAGAAAAGAGAACGGATTCATAGTGACTATGTCTCACGACATCGTTGTGGTAGTGTGCGCATGAGTTATGGCATGTTATCGCCATAGAGAGCCCACGGAAGATCAGATGCACGCTACGCCTGTTAGCGAAGACCATATCCATGAAGTATCCGTGAAATCTGATTCTATTGAATGTAGAGAGCACCTAACAGTTGAAGCGTTCAATGCAATAGTGATAGCCATCCATGAGAATGATTACAACATGACTTCAAGCGGTCTAAGAATGGGGCGATAGCACAGATTTGATCTACGTTCTACGGGTACCTCAACAGCTTATCAACTGAGTTTCATTTGTGTAGAATTTGGCTTTGGTTCAAGCATTCGTTAATTGCATAGATAAGGGAGACCACGCAGATTCGATCTACATCCATTTCTTATAATTCAACGATTATTTAATGTGATTGTTGGTAGGACAAAACTTGAAATAGAGATCGAAGTCTTTTCATATTATATTCTTTGAAATTAATTAGAGCCTTTTTAAATTAGAGTTTCTCTTATTTCTCATAGTTTGAGTGAGGATTTAATTGTGCATGTAGCGGTGATTTAAAGTGTTCATTATTGAGTGGGAGTTTGATTTAGTTTTTATTATAAGTTGCATAATTTTGAAGAGTGAGTTTGTCTTTAAATAAATTTGTTTTATTTAGATTTAAATATTTGAATTGAAAAGTTTCTTATAGATGAATTGTAATGTTAATTTTAATAGGATATCTTAAATGTTATTTGACATAGAGTAAAATAGTTTTTCTTCTAGCAATAGATAGAATTGTTCTTTGGTTAAGTGTGAATCTTGAATTTATTATGACGAGTATTTTGGTTTAGATGTGTGAATTTTCGTTAGAATAGTGTGTGTGTCTTGTTGCTTATTTCAGGATTAAGTGTCAGTTTTTAAGTTAATGAGAGGAATAATTAGATTAAGGTTTTCAAGATATCATAGGGGATTTAAATTCGAGTACGAAAATAATTAAAGATTGTCTTGTATTTCCTTATAATTTAATTGCATTTGCATTGAGTGAAACTAATTAAGTAGGTTTCCTTTTCACGATTTCTTGTTTGCGAGCCAATGTGTGTTTCATTCTAGTGTTTAATTTATCATTAATAAGGAACATATTTATACTCTGATCAGTAAGCTGAGCCAATACGCAGTACAACTTGTGTTTACGACTCCCGAATTGATAATTAATATTGAGAGGTTTAATCCGACAACTAAGCCGACCAACAGATCTCAAGCATACAAGTGGTGCCTTGAAGGGGCAAGAGGGACATGTGAAGCCCACTTGAAGTGGCTTCACATGTGAAGGATACTTGGAATTCTATGAGTAGGCAAGATCAACATGTGGGGTATGCTGAATTAAAACGAAAATTAAAACCATATACATATTCATACTTACCTTAAATGAAATACATACCTCCAATTTATGGTAATATTATTAATGTAAGGACCATGCGTTATGTATATTTCTAAGGGTTATGTACATATAATTTATTAAATGGGGAATATTGTAAGGATAAGGTGAAATACTTGGGGAAAAGGTGGGTAGGTTAGAATGTATATGTTATTAGAGGTAGGTTAGGATTACATGATAATTCAATGGAGGTAATAACTTGAAAAACCTATTGTGAAGGTTAATTAAACTACTATGTTCATAATTGAGCAATGAATAAGGAGTTATAGAGTAAATGAAATAGCAAGGGAAGTCAATATTTAAGGTGGATGTGTAATACATGGGGTTAAAAGGGTACCCTATCAAATATGATTAATGAGTAATGTGAAAACTATTATGATGATCAATTAATTAAGCTTAATAGCAGAGGTGGCAGAGAGACAATGTGTTGAGGAAACAAGTGAAGGTTAAGCAAGGAGATAATATAGTAAAAAAAAATAAAATTCTACAAGTGGTATGAGAGCCCAAGTTAAAACTTTAGCCTTATGGTTTCCTACAAAAAAAAACTATGATGTCAGAAAATTAAATTATGAAGCAATTTCATATTATGTTATGAATACTGATTGTGTTTTGTACATTAGATTAAAGTGCAGAAAAGTTGCAATTGTTGTCATGTCTGGTAGAGAAGAGTTGTATGTGGAACTAGGGGATGAGGAGGCCCCACCAAATCCAAATTCTCAGATGTCGGAGATTATTAAGATTTTGCAGCAAGAAATCATTCAGCTAAGGACTAGAAATGAATGTCTACTTCAAGCCAACAATGAGCATGAAAGGTTGATAATAGAATTAACCTCTAGATCTAATCATCAAGAGGGAGAGCTAGAAAGAAAAAGGAAAGAAACATAACGTAAATCAGAGAGGTCTAAGAGTGGGGACAAATCTAGTAAAATAGATTCAAAATCCTAAAAGAAAAATGATTTATAAGGGAATTCCGCAAGATCAAACCTCCAACCCTTGATGGGGAGAAGGAAGAGGACGAGGAAGCCTAGCTACTGAATATTTTCAAATACTTTCAAGTATATGAATACAAAAGTAATTTGAAAGCAAGACTAGAATTTTATCAATTTCAAGGTAAAGCCACACTTTGGTGGGAAGAGACCCAAATCATACACTTGCTTGATGAAAATTTTGTTTCATGGTAGTAATTTCAAAAGAAATTCAAATCTCGATACCTCGGTGAGAGGTATTATGATGACAGGGCAAAAGAATTTCATGAGCTAAGGCTTCGAAAAATCACTATTGATGAAATTGTGATGAAGTTCACCAATTTACTTTGCTATATGCCATACATAAGAGAAGAAAAATATAAGGTGCAATGATTTATGAACTATTTACACACTATTTACAAAGAAAGAATTGAATTTGGGAATCCAAATATTATGGATGAGGCTATTCAGAAAGCATGATTATGCTAGCAACAATTTAAAGATAGGAATGATCAGCTGAAAAACTAAAATATCCAAACCATATTATTTGAAAAATTTCAGGAAAAGCCACCCGCGAAAAAGGTTCAATAAGGGTGGTGAGAATCAGACAGCCTGTTCCTACACAAGTTCTAAGCCCATGGAAGGGAAACACAAGTGAGAAACTTTGGTAAAGATGAAGGAACCATTGAAATGATAGTGATGTGGTGAGCCTCACATGTTGCGAGACTGCACACACAATGCTCGTGCAATTCAGAACATTCAAGCAATGTGGGAAGCACCAAAAGTGAATGATGTTACCTGAAATATCCCCTAGATCAGTGTAGCATTAGAAGACAGACACGTTGGGCATCAATAAATTATGACTGAAATTGAAGGTATCATGTTTGACCAACCTATCTCTTTTTTAATTGATCCAAGAGCTAGTTTAAGCTATATTAGTCCACACATAGTGGAAAAATGTAAAATGAAAATACAACAATTTCAGCACTCTTGGCTGGTGTAGTTGGCTATAGGGACAAAAAGGAAGGTTACACATAAACTACCCAAAATTCCTGTAAATTTAAATGGGTACATTATAGATTTAATATTGAATATCTTGACCTTAGGATATTATAACCTCCTAGTTGAAATGGATTGGTGAGAAAAACAAAAAGCAATAGTAAATTGCTTATAAAAAATAGTAAATTGTATTGGTGCTCTAGGAAAGCCTGTGTTTGTAAAGGGGAAATTGAAACATGTGTCCATTAGGAAAATTTCTGCATTACAACTAAAACAGACAACAAGGAAAGGATGTCCAGTGTATGTTGTCCAAACTGAATATTTGGAAGGACAAGCATAAAATGAACCCATACAAAGTTTAACAATGATCAATGATTTTTAGGATGTATTCCCTAAAGAAATTCCTCAACTTCTCGCAAGAAGAGGTATTGAATTTTATATTTAGCTGGTACTAGGAGCCACCCCAGTTTTCTGAGCCCCTTATAGAATGAGTACTCCTAAACTATTAGAATTGAAACTTTAGTTACAGTAATTACTAAGTAAAGGGTACATTACACCAAGTGTGTCTCCATGGGGAGCACCAGTTTTATTTGACAAAAAGAAGGTTGGAACCCTATGGATTTGTATAGATTACATACAACTAAATAAGTTAACCCTCAAGAACCGGTACCCCCTCCCATGAATATATGATCTATTTGATCAAGTAAGGGAGGCAACCGTATTCTCAAAAATTTACTTAAGATCTGATTATCATCAGCTTCGTATTAAATATGAAGATATCCATAAGACAACCTTCTCAACTCATTATGGACACTATGAGTTTTTTGTTTTACCTTTTGGACTTACAAATGCCCCTGCTACTTTTATGTGCCTCATGAATAATGTTCTGCACAAACATCTAGTTATGTTTGTGTTAGTATTCATAGATGATATTTTGGTGTACTCTAAAAACAAAGAGGAACACCAAGAACATCTTCGAATAGTACTGCAAACACTCAAAGAACACTAATTGTACGCAAAACTCAGCAAGTGTGAGTTTTACAAACCCAAGATTCAATATCTGGGACATGTTATTTCCAAGGAAGTATTGGTGGTAGATCCGGAAAAGGTACAAGAAATATTAAACTGGCATGTACCCACTGATGTACTAGCAATATAATAATTTATGGGTATTGCCAGATATTACCGCAGATTTGTAGAAGGATTTTCTGCAATGGCTTACCCCATCACATCTTTGTAGAAAAAGGGGGTGAAATTTTAATGGACAACCAAGTGCCAAGAGAGTTTTGAACAACTGAAACAAAAATTGACCACTGCACCTATCCTAAAAATTTTTGATCCAACTAAAGAATTTGTTCTGTGTATTGATGTTTGTATAGAAGGTATGGGAGGAGTATTGTTTTAAGATAATGTAGTAATAGCTTATGAGTCCCAAAAATTGAATAAACATAAGAAAAATTATGCAGAGTATGACTTCGAATTGGTTGTTGTCATACATGCACTAAAAATGTGGCAACGCTATTTGTTGGGTAAGAAATTTGTGTTGATAATTGATCATATCAGTCTGAAGTATTTCTTTAGTAAACGAAATTCAAATGCAAGGAAAGAAAGATGGATAACTTTCCTTAGTGAATTTGATATGGAAATCAAACACATAAAAGGAAAGGAAAATTGAATTGTCTATGCCTTAAGTAGATATTCTCATCAAGTTTTATCATATATTGGTAGTAGTGTAAAATTTGTAGTGAAGGAAAAAATTCAAGAAGTTTTATCACATGATCCTCAATATTTGAAATTATAGGAAAAATTACAGCAAGTTGAAATTTCAGGATACACCCTCAATTCGAAAGGATTGATCAAGTACAAGAAGAGGTTTTATATTCCAAATGTATCTAATTTGAAACAATAAATCTTATATGAATACCATAAGAGACCTTATTCAGGTCGTCCAGGTTATCAAAATATGGTGATAACCTTCCGGAAAAACATGTTTTGGCCGGGAATGAAGAAGGAAATAGTTTATTACTTGGCAAGATGTTTAGAGTGCCAACAAGAAATTTGAGCATCAACATTATATTGATTCATTGAACCCTCTTCCAATTCCATAATGGAAGCGGAAAGTGGTATCCATGGATTTTATTATTGGACTGCCACATACCAAATACCAACATGACATGGTGGTGGTAGACACATTAACCAAGGAAACACTTTTTTTTATTGTAAAATCCACTTTTGGGATAGCACAAGTGGAGAATGTTTTCATGAAAGAAATCTTTAAACTCCATGAAATACTAAAGGTGATTATCTATGATAGGCATGCAAATTTTACCTCTTCCTTTTGGAAAACACTATTTGGAGGAATGGGAAAAAAGTTGAACCTTAGTACAGCTTACCATCCTCAAGCAGATGGGTAGAAAAAAAGGACAAATTAGTTATTGGAGGACATGCTTTGCATGTGTGGGATGACCAAACCCAGCAAGTCGGAAGATTTTCTGCACTTGGCTGAATTTTCTTATAATAATAGTTACCAGGCCTCCATAAAAATGAGTCCATTTGAAGCTTTGTATGGCAAAAAATTCCACACTCCACTTAGTTGGAGTCAACCAGAGGAAAAAATGGTATTTGGACCTAACACACTACATGAGATGGAGTGGACAGTGAAACAAATCCAATAGAACATTAAAGCAACTCAAGATCTCCAAAAGAGGTATGTGGATAAGAAAATAATTCACAGAGAATTAAAACTTGTATATCATGTGTACTTGATAATTAAACATTACAAAGTACCTTGCATACCAACATTTGTGCTAAGTTATCACCACGATACTGCTGGCCCTTTTAGGTTTTCGAAAGAGTGTTCCAAGTAGCTTACAAATTGGCTCTACCTAGTCATATTAAAGTTCATAATGTTTTTCATGTATCATTATTGAAGAAATATTTACATTACCCTTCTCACATGGTTGAGTGGACTCTGATACAGGTGGAAACATAAGGGGACTTCCTTCTAGAGCCACTTTGTATATTGAAATGGAAAGAAACCATTCTCCAAAATACAACAGTATCTCGGGTGAAAGTGTAGTGGAAGCACTTTGCACCTGAAAAATCTACCTAGGAGTGGGAAGAAAGTATCAAAGAAGAGTAGCATTATTCTAATAATATGCAAAGAAATCTACAACATTGAGGATAGTGTTTTTTTTTTAGGGGGCGACTATGTAATACCCCTATTTACAACTTTTATATTGTGTAAATAAACCTAACGTTCAGGTGGACCTAGGGAATAATTATGTATGAACATGTTATTTTTTAATTAATGAATAATTATAAATTGAATTTTAATGTGCAAAGACAGAGTAATGTAGACCAGGAATTCTTATCCATAAGGATGGACTAGAATCAAAACTTTCCCAAACTCTCTAGAAATCCTTGGAGAAAAAAATTAAATAAATAATTTTATTAAATGAGAGAAAAAAACCAAATAAAATCCTCAGTTTAGTGGAATGTTATTAAGAAGAGGTAAGAATAAAACTGGGATGAGGATAGGCTAGTTTTAAAATAATATTTTGTAGTGAAAACAAAAGAAATGCATGGGCTATGGGAAACAACATCCCATTATATCAGGACGCAGTTATGGAAACATGTTGAGGGAAAGAAGGCTTAAAAGATATATCACTAGTGTGACAAAGGGGTTGTCTACACTAGAGCATATTAGTCTCTGCTCGGGGGAGAGTTGTGGAGAAGCTTGTGGTTGGGAGGAAAATCAGTCTTTACACAATGGTAGGTTCCTACTATGATTTTTAATTAAACTTATAATGTTATAGAATTTTTTTAAGTATTATAATCAATTTTATATTAGAGCCATAAGTCGACTTGGAAGACATAGATGCTATGTAGGTTGTTGTACATGTTATAGTAGACAAGTAATTGAGTTCTATTTCAATTTGTAAATGGTTATGTGTTATTAAAATATTCAGTAAATATTTTTGTGTATTGTACAATGTCTGTTTTGTCATGTGTATTTTACAGAATCTTCTCCGTAATTAAATACAGTGAAGTCTCTGTTTTATGTTACATAAGCTCAGGAACTTCTAATGGGTAAACAATCCAAATTTATAAACTCGGGAAGGGGTCCTATTATGATGTTTATTATGAAGTGTAATTGCATAAAACATTTCATAAAAAAATACTATCAATAATTAATAAAGAGTGCTAATTTCTATAGAAGTTTAGGAAATATTCATATATAGTAGCATTATCACCTGTACAGGTAAAATATAGCTTTTACATCTTATAGAAAACTAGAAAAGAAACTGATATAAATTTCATCTGGAAATGTAAAACTAAAGTAAATTGCATTCTTTAGAAAATTAATGCTAAAGTATCATGTAACATAGATAAAAATAAGTATAAGCAAATTAGACAAACATATATATATCTATAAATAAGAAAAATAATATAGTTGCGATAGTATATGAAACATAAGAGGTTGTAGTTTCCAAAATTCATATACATAAACTACCAAGTGCAGCAAATGAGTTGAGGATATTAGTGTTACATGACTATATAATTGTAGGACTTTAAATGAAAACCATAAAATAAATATGTCCAGACAAGTATGGCCTTAATATATAAATATAAAAATTTTGAACTAAGTGTATGCCATAGAATCTAGAACGATACCACAACCGACTTGAGAAGTACAAAATCCATTTGTTAGTTGAATTGGAATGATGATAGAGGTGTCTTGTACATAAACTAGACGATGTGAAAGAAAACCTGGAACAAAATGGGAAATATGAAATTAGAGTCAGATTGACAACATAAGTAAATAAACTAGGAAAACAAGTTATATGATCAAGAGTACACGTGGTAAGAGTATGTAACCTGAGTATATTCTTCATGACTTTTTTCTTTCCTTGTACCTAAAGTGAGGGAATGTTGCAAGTAAAGGTGACTGCAATCATAAACAAAAATGTAAGATGCCAATATAAACTCAAAGACTAACCTGATTGAGGAAGGATATAGGCATACTAGAATATTGTTCCATCCTCCAGGAAGGGGAGTAACCTAGGTAGTGGTTACCCATGTTAGAATCATAAAATTATATTAAATCTAAGTACCAAACATAGAAATAAATATGAAATTGTTTCTGATTTATAAAAGGAGAAAGTGTTGATAAATATATATATAAACCCAAAAAAAAGGGATATTATGTCAAACCTTGTCCATATTAAGACCTACGTTAGTAGCCTGCGTAACCCCTTTGCATGTATGCATTTCTTCTAAACAAGAAAATGAATGAGAAGATCACACTAAAGGACAAATGTGGAAGTGTTAGTCCATTCACCAATGCGAAACAAGTAACACAATATTGAAAATGAAGGCATATGAATCAATGGTATGAGTAGAATGAAACTAAAACAATAATACTAGCATAGGTAATATTCAGATTTGAGAATAATAACATGAATCACATAACTTGACTCATTATACATGTTGGTAGAAGATTTTCATGTAAATATTCATACTATGTAAATATTTAACACAGTAAAACATAACATTTCATTCTAGCCATATAATTATCTTTAGAATTATAGGAATGGAAATAATAGCACGTGGAACAAGCATAATACACTGAGGTAAGAATTTGAAACCAAATATATTTCATGATAATACCATACATACCATAGATAATATGGCTTGAACAGTTACACATAACCATATATGAAAGAAAATAAATCTAATAAACTAAAACACAGAGATGAGGTGGCTATAATGCCCACTGGCCATTGGATACCATACGCATGACATAACTGAAATGTTAAATTAAAATAAAAATTAAATCTAAATAAAAAGTAAGTAAGGAAGAATTCTGACATAATGGTGATAAATCATAATTCTAAACTAGAATGCCACTCTACAGGAAAATATATGTAATTAAATGAATTTACATATAGTGAACAAGACAATTTTATGAATTCACACAAAAATAAGAATCTACCATAGTGAAGAAGACGAACCGTCCTACATAATTAATAGCTTAAGCCTAGGCAATGGTTACTATAAGTAAGATCGAAAATTACAAATAAAAATGAAATAGTGGCTAATGTGTTACACAGAAGACAAAAACTCAGACCCTCAAAGTAAATATCTCAATTATAAAATGACTGATAGAGAATTACTTTACCAGTAGGTATATAATTAAAACTCTAATGCCTTGAATAAACCCATGGAAACTCATGTAAAAACACAATGAACAGAAGTAAGAAGAATATTACCTAACAAGAGAATTACACACTGGAAATTCCTATGAACAGAGGAAGTAACCTACGTTAGGGAAAACTACCATAAACCTCTTTCGAAGTTAGAATGGAAGTGGAATGGACCTCAATAGAAATAAAATCAAATCTCGCCATACAAAATTTGGAACTGGGGTTTCTCAAATAGATAAATGGATCATAGGCCAGTTACCCATAAAATTGGGGGTTTAGAAGAAACAAAAATTGAAACATCAAATTAATTCTTTGCTACATATACAGACGCATGTTCAAAAATGGGCTTAGAGAGCTTCGCCTGAACAATGAAGGGAAGTGATATAGCTTACCTCAATTTCAAGCCAAATTGAAGTTGTAGAGTGGTGAGGGGAAGTCGTCGCCACGCAGAGATTGAAAATTTTCATAAAAACAAACAGAGGGTAGAAAACCCTACCTGCAACAATGGAAATAATATCTTATTATACGGTGGATACAATAATGTACACATAAATTAAACCAGACACATATACATTATTGCATACCTTAGGAACGTCAAATAGCTGGTCGACTAAACCACCTTTGTGCTAATCTTGCAGAAGAAATAAAACCATGGTTAGATAAAACCCTTTGAAATTTGCTAAGAATTCAAAGGCAAAAACCGAAAATGAGAATCGTACCTGAGGATTTGAAGTATTAGATTGTGGATAAGATAATGTACACATATATAAAAACTAGAGAGACATACAGTATGGTATACCTTAGTAATGTCGAATAACCAGTCGATTGAATGACCTTTGTGTTAATCTTGTAGAAGAAAGAAAATCGTGATTAGCTAAAACCCTTTGAAATTTTCTACGAATTCAGAGACAAAAACCCAATATGAGAATCATACCCGAGGATGTGAAGACATAGAACCTGAAATTGTAGCAAAGGAACGTCAAAAACACTCAAAATCACTGAGGAACTTATGCACAGTAACCTTAAAAAATATCCTTGTTATTGGAAACATATTGGTATCAACAATGGTAGATGAATGAACTAAAATCTGTGTGGAAAACTAAGTTACATGTATGTCATGGAGGAGAAATCCAAAGCTCAAGATGACCATAACGAAAGGTTGAAATGAGAAAGTGAGACCACAATTTGGTAGTCGAAAACCCTTAGGGTTTCTCTAAGAGATCAAAACCATTGATCTCATCCAAAGATCCCAAGCGTACAAGGGGCGCCTTAAAGGGGCAAGAGGGCCATGTGAAGCCCATGTGAAGTGGCCATTTGGAATTCTAGGAGTGGGCAAGATCAACATGTGGGGTATGTTGAATTAAAACGAAAATTAAAACCATATAAATATTCGTACTTACCTTAGATGTAATACCTGCCAGCAAAATATGGTAATATGATTAATGTAAGGACCATGTGTTATGTATATTCCTAATGTTTATGTAGATATAATTTATTAAATGGGGAATATGGTAAGGATAAAGTGAAATACTTAGGGAGAAGGTAGGTGGGTTAGGATGTATATGTTATTAGAGGTAGGGTAGGATTATATGGTAAGTCAATAAAGGTAATAACTTGAAAAACCTATAGTGAATTTTGATGAAACTATTATGTTCACAATTAAGCAATGAATAAGGAGTCATGGAGTTAATAAAATAGCAAGGGAAGTGAACCTTTAAGGTGAATGTGTAATACATGGGGTTAAGGGGGTAGCCTATCAAATATGATTAATGAGTAATGTGAAAACTATTATGATGATCAATTAATTAAGGTTAATAACAAAGGTGGTAGAGATAAAATATGTTGAGGAAACTAGCGAAGGGTAAGCAAGGATACATTACAGTGTATATATAAAAAAATTGGAATTGTTACACTGGGATATAACAGAGTTCACACCACCCAATACAAGCAAACATTTCACCTCTATTGCCTGATGAAAAGTATTGTGGCCTGGGATCTCATGAACTCTCCACCCTGTTCTATTAAATTTGATACATGATTTAAGTAAATTAAGAAAGAATTTGAACTCATTCATATTCAATTTCAATAGGATAATGTTCATTTGAGCTACATTTAAAAAAAAATTCCATGTCCTCCTTAGTTCGAATTACTGGGTTAAAGTGCAAAGGACCCAGCTTCTGTGGATTCCTCTAATGAAAAATAGTTTTCATGTTTGTGGTTGTACTTGTTTTGTTTAATTTTCCATGATGTATATCTTGAATAGGTTTCTATGTTATACATATTTAGTGTTTAGATGATTTCAAGAGATTCATTCCTACAAGGCATTATTAGACAGACTTAAAATATTGTGTTTTCGGATGGCATATAATCTTGTTTGGTGGTCAATAGACTTGGTCTCCCAATGGGAAAGTTGAGGCCACTGAAAATCTTAAATCTTATTGTAACCTACTTTTGATGAAAATGAATGAATGAGAAAGTCCCACAAAAATTACAAAACAAAACAAATAAATCTTTCTTAATTTTTAAAATTTGAATTTTTATTTTATTTTATTTTCTACGTTATAATTTGAACTAGTTTTTAATTTAACTTATTTAAATTGATGTTGTTTTTCTTTTAATTACAATTTTATGTTTTTTTGTTATATTTTTTTCTTTTACTTTTTATTTTTTTTCTATATTATATATATTTTTTAATTCATATTTTTTATAACGTTTTTTTCTTGGACATTATAATGTTTTTTAATTTTTTTTACTACTAAATTTTTTAACTTTGTTTAAATTAGAAGTGTAATTTTTTTGAAATATACTATGAGTATAATTTGCTATGATAATTCCCTCGGAGTGTAAAATAGACAGTGATGGAATGTGTTGTTAATTCACTTCGTGATGTGAAGGTCACTGGTTTGAAACTTTGTGGGAAAAAATCTAGCCATGTTAAGGGTTAGTGTGGTTTAGGCTAGGTGTGATCCCCTGCTAGTTTTGGTTTCTTAGATGCCTCTCGGTCGTAGTTTTTCAAGCCTGATGTTATCTCAGGAGAAGTTAGGCCACTTGACCAAAAAAAATCCTATGATAATAAAATACATACATACATATATATATATATATATATATATATATATATATATATATATATATATATATATATATATATATATATATATATATATGAAAATGGTATTAAAAATGTTTTTTTGGAATGTTTCTGGATCATTGACAACAATTACAACATCTAAATTTGCAACTAGACCCTTTATGAATGCTACTCAATGAGACCAAACTAATGCCTACGGTAAAAGTCAAGCAATTGACCCCTCTAAATCAGTGAAGAATGTTAGAGAATGAAAGATGGCACCATATGAAAATAAAACCGACTTCTCATGATATATTAAAGATAGACAAATCAATGAATGGGGGAAAATATGTATATATTGTACTAAGCTTTGATATGGTGAAAAATATGAGGTAATTAGTAAGGTACGAGATATATATTGGTGCTTGATACAAACATATTTTATTTTCTTTTAAAATTTCAATCTTTTCTTTTTTAATTTTTATTTATTTATACTAATATACCTAATTATTTCTTTTGTACTTGATGATTAGGTACAACACTAGCATGATTCCTACAAAAAAGGAAGAAATTGCATAACCAATGAAAAATATTGAATACAATGCAGTTTTATTCAACAAAGAATTAATGCCACTAAATAGATGCAATGCAAGAAGTTGGTTTGAGGAAAGAGGATTTTAATGAATCACTTATGGAGAAAAAGGCAAAGGAGCCTCAATAATTTTAGATGGAATGATTGGAAACAAATACTTTGGGATGTTTTCAAACATCGAAGATCCAATAGGAGGGGAAAATTCAAAAATTGAAGTATAAGATACTATGAAAAAAGACAATAAAAAGCTAATATGACAAGCATGAATTATATGATATTGTTGATTACATTTAATTTATTTTTGAAAATCAAGCTTGATTTTGAGAACTATTCATTAGTTATACTTGAATTTTTTCACTTTGAGATTTTATTATAAGAATAAGTATTCAATTAATGAAGAGATTTCCCGATTTTCACTTTAATGTTTATGTGAATCACAATGTGGAAAGTCCGGAAATCTCTTCATTAATAGAAAACCACAGAAGCTTGAAAACAAGTATTCAATTATTGTTTTTATATATCTAATATTTTTATTATCAGATTTTCACTTTAATGTTTATGTGAATCATTATTGTTTGAAAAAAAAACTTTGAACATTACTATTTTTTGACATAAATTTCATAAAAATGATATTTTAAAAAAAAAAATTCTCAAATTCTCTCATAAAAATCATTCATTTGACATGTTATTTTTAGCAGAAAAGGTCCTAAAATGCATGTGTTTTTTTTAATTATATCTATATTAAAAATAAATATTTTTTTGTCAAATGTTTAAAATTTTTGTTTTTTAGTGACAATTATTTTATGTACATTTAAATATTAATTAATGATACATAATATATATACATAATTCTAAATTTAAAATGACCCTTTTTTAACTATGCAAAAAAAGAACAAATATTTCATTACCAAAAAAAAATTGAAAAGAAATTCAAAAAAACACAAACCTGGAAAACACTTTAAAAACAAACATCTGAGAGAAAAAAGAGAAGAAGAAGAATAAGACCACTTAAAAAATTCTTAAATGACCAACATTTAAAAAACAACTATCCATGTTTAATAGATTAGAAAATTTAGATTGAAAAAAAATAAGCCCAAAAAAAGTGGTTGATGTTGCATCAACATTTTTTGAGACCAACATGAAAATCACTAACATTTAAAAAAAATGTACATGTTGGTTACACAAGAAAATTTAAAGTGTCAAAAATATGCTCCGAAAAAAAAATTGATTCTAAATCAATGATTTTCAAAATCAGATGATTTTTTGCAACCTATAATTAAATTGGTAACTTTGTTTATTCTATTTATATGTAAAATTGTAAGTTGGTTGAATTATAATGAGTTAATGGTTTCAACCTTGAAACTATTTTTCACACCCATCTCAATTATATTGGGTATGGTGCTATGTTCCATGTAATAAAAATTGAATATGGGGGAGACAATTAGGTTTTCTTGATGGTCCTTAAGCTATTTATGTAGATATAAGTGCTCTAAAAAAACACTAATCGGCCCCAAAAACAACATGGACACTCTACTGCAAGTGGTGTTTCCACCCTGCAACAGTCACAAAGGAGCACCTATAGATGAATAAGTCAATATCAAAGGAAATACGTAAAGAAGAATAATAGTGGTTTTTTGGAGAAGGTGATGATGGACGCTGGCAAAATTTAATTTATAAAAGGAACACATTGGGGGAGTAAGTTATAAAAGGAAAAGAATTAACACCCATGGTTCACCAAAATATATCGATGTTCAAGTTATGGAAATTGATGATATTGATGAAAAACATGGAATTCCGAATTGGGATGAAAGGTAGGCACTAGAAAGCCATTTAATTGCTAAGAAAATGGCTCAATAAGAGCCAATTTATTTTGAGATTGAGACAATTACATTGCAACATGCAATTTATAATAAAATTTAATTTATAAAAGGAACACATTGGGGGAGTAAGTTATAAAGGGAAAAGAATTAACACCCATGGTTCACAAAAATATATCGATGTTCAAGTTATGGAAATTAATGATATTGATGAAAAACATGGAATTCCAAATTGGGATGAAAGGTAGGCACTAGAAAGCCATTTAATTGCTAAGAAAATGGCTCAATAAGAGCCAATTTATTTTGAGATTGAGACAATTACATTGCAACATGCAATTGATAATAAAATTTAAAGTAAATTATAGTTTGATAAAATGAATGTAAAATATTATCAAGTTACTGAGAAGGTTAATTCAATAATAGAATTTAAGAGAATAAATCCTTCTAAGTTGTTTGAATTCCAACAGGAAAGCAAGGATGCTTTAACATATTCAATTTCGAAAATATAAGTAAATAATGCAATATTAAAACAAAGAATAAAATAATTAGATATGATTTTATTACCGACGCCATTATATGTATAACCTGTGTGTATGGTGAGGCCAACCCACGTTGTAGAAGGCATCCAAGAAAGTAGTTCAAGGATTGGGGTGACATCAAGTTTACTAAATATAATTTGGTAATATGTTGCCAAAAATAATAATAATAAGAGAACTGATAATAATAATAAGAGAACTGATGCAATATTTGAAGTATGTGAAGTAACCATTGATTCAGCTAATCAATATGTGATGCAGGAGCATCCTTACTTCCAAAGTATCAAGGTTGTGGAAGACAAGTTCAAAAAATGGGTTTGAACATTGAAAAGGAATTATATTTATATTTTTTTATAAATAATATTAGTTTATTTAATAATTATAGAAAGTAAATATTTTTTCCATAAGGAAAAATAAAATTTATCTTAAAAAGCATCAGAGATTTAAGGAATAAATCATGGAGTGATTTATGGATCTGATAAGATATGGAGTGATTTATGGATCTGATAAGATAGAGAGAACGAGAATTTCTGTGTATAAGCATATGTATTGATTTTAATGGAATAAAATTTCATAATAATTGCATTATTTTTGTGTTAATAGAATAATTATAGTCCGTGTAAAAGAAATAATTGGTGGAATCTCAATGTGTGTGAAATATGAGATCATTATGAATTATAGCCTATAATTATATCTACAATTAACGATCATACGGGGAAAACTTGGCATACGAAGGAGATATACCCTGTATGTTAATTTTTTCAGACAAGTGAGGAATGAATTCAAGGGAGGTGAATATATAGTAGTCATGTGTGTCTACTAAGTTGTGGGTTTGGTTGGAATGAGATAAATGTGCCTAGATTGGATCACTGGAAACCCAACAATTTAGAACATGTATGGCGTAACAAAGAGATCAAATTGTAAGTCGAACTTTGGAAACCCAACAATTTAGAACATGTATGGCGTAACAAAGAGATCAAATTGTAAGTCGAACTTTGTAATCGATGGTGACCTAGAGAAGAGCGAGAGGGAAGTAACCGTGGGAAGCTTCAGTTCAAGCGTAGTGATAAGGCACCCTCAGAAATGAGTTGACAAAATTTTTGTTAAGGCGGTTCCATAATGAGGAGATTTGTACACGATTACAAGCATGGGAAAGGAGTTAAATATCGAGAATTGTTGAAAGAGGCAAGGAATAAATCGATGTCATGAGTACCACTAAGGATCCTATTTTGTTGAAATCATCACATGATAATGTCATTCTCTACATCTATCTTAGGATTTTGAAACCAACTCCTCGTAGTTACAGCTAACACGCTCGAAAATCCTAGTCAAAATACATTCCACATATGGTGATTGTAAAACTCTTAATAAAAATATCCAAGAAAGTTCGAATACAAGTGAGACAAAAAACATGATCAGATTCATGTGGAAGCAACATCTATTCCTTTCATGTCTATATAAATAGCTTATTGGGTCTTCCACATCCCACATATCTAAAGAGAACTGATAGTTTTCCTTTTTTGTATGCGATGTGAACCACTTGTATTGATGAATTTCGATTGAAAGGAATCAAACCATGGAGAGCCCGCGGGTCTATGGTGCTCTGAATTGAGAAACATTGGAACACCATAAGAAAAATTTCTTGAATATATGATCATCTAGAAGGATAAGTTGAAGATGCAGGGACATGAAATTTTAGTACATTAAGTGGTATTAAAGCTAGAATGAAATTACTCTTTCAAAGAGTAAGTCAAATTTTGAAAAATAAAGCTAGAATGAAATTACTCTTTCAAAGAGTAAGTCAATTTTGAAAAATATGAATAGTGCAGAACAAAATAAAGGAGAACCTACAAAATTTGAAATACAGGATTTGCAAACATGAAGACAATTCCATCCAAATATATATAGCTAGAAAGAATTGATTAAATGTTAGTAAGTGAGTAATATGGAAGTTACTATTTTTTGACTTTTAAAATAAATATGTATATTATTAATAGGTAACAACTCCAAGGAGTGAGTGACATTGAATCATAGCTTTGAACTTGTGACAAAGAGAGAAAGCGAGTAAGCTCTTTGAAAAGAGAAGAAACTGAACTTTTACCAACTAAGATTTGGGAAAATATGATTGAGGTAAAATCACTTTGCTTTTAAAATTATATAGAAACTAAATATTGTTGATTACACGATGAATTTAAGAGAAGGAATATTGGAATTCTTGAAGGATATGGATATAATTTCTACTTTGGGAGGAAAGTAGACCTATCTTCATAACATAAGAAGGAGAATGTATGGACTCCAACAATAGAGAATAAGGGTGAACGAAAATACTACAACAATATGCATGTTTGAATGAATTCACAAAAAGAGGTAGAAGGCCTTTATGTTTTCAAATAATTTTTAAAATAAGTTATTGATTACAAGTAGTAGTGATGAGGATGATTATAGTAGGAGAATTGTAACCAAGAACAATTGAAGTTCTTGAAAACTTGTGGCAAGTAACTTGTTCCAAAAAAAGGTCAGAAAGAGTAGTGAGTTAAGTAAATGTAACAACCAAGAGAGAGCAAGGAGTGCTCAAGGAGGTTGTAGGTGAGAGAGACATAGAGATACCAAAAGTCTAAGCTCTGAGAAGCCTTAGTGAGGTATTGGATGGCAATTTAATGGAGGTGGATGTTTACAAAGGTTTGGTTGCAGACCATATTGAGTAAGGGTGATCTTATAAAGGGAGAAGAGAAATGAATAATAATCATGAGAGTGTAATCCAGAGGAAGTTAAGTGATGAAAGGTTTGAGAGGGAATTTGTTGAGATAAAGGTAAAACTAAATGTACTAATGAAAATAATACAAGAAGGTGAGGAAGACGAAATATGCATATGGATTCTGGGGACGAAGGTGAAATGACAGAATTTATGGGTGAAGCTAGAGCATGTATTACATGCTTGCATTAGGAGAAAACTCAAGGAAGTAGAGATGGAAGTTCACTACTATGAATGTGGAAAAGGACCAATCCTTCGAGAGGAGGATGAAGAGAATGGAAGACTTACTGCTAGTCTCATGAAATATTTTATAAGTTCATATCAACATCAAGATTTGATGCATAATGTATTGGATGAGGCCAGTGAGCCTTATGATTTTAAATATAAAAAATTGTGTATGCTTTCAAGTTTTGGTGAATATGGACATTTATCTACACTTGTCAGAAAAATAAAGGAAAATTAAAATCTGAATTATGTTACACTCAAGACAAAGAAGGAGTTCCTTTACAAAGCATGGAAGGAAGACATCACTAAAAACCCATGATGAAGGAAGATGAGGTAGCACAGTCTCATAAAGGTATAACTGAAATCTATATACAATTGTGTAGTGCGATTTCTAAATCACATCTATGGGAACCTATTAATACAATGAATAGGACATAGTTAGCTCGAGAAGACAACCAAAAGGAGGAAAATGATGAGGAAAAATATATGAATGAAATAATCATAAGGGATGATGAAGGTATAATGCCAAAGAAAAGAGATGTAGGTTTCAATGAAGAAACAAAGTTCATAGATAAATGGTTGGAAGAGAACAAAAATGTTGAATATCACATGGAGGCTAAAAATTCAGTTACAGGTAATTTTAATTATTTGTTTGAAGAAATGGATATCTTAGAGGATAAAATAGAAAACCAAAATATGCATATTCAATTTCTAAAATTATAATTTGTAGAAAAGGAATTTTTCTCAGAATACAATAATGAGGAGGAATATACAGGTAATTTTAATTATTTGTTTGAAGAAATGGATATCTTAATGGATAAAATAGAAAACCAAAATATGCATATTCAATTTCTAAAATTATAATTTGTAGAAAAGGAATTTTTCTCAGAATACAATAATGAGGAGGAATATACAAGGCTTGTGTAGTTGAGAGTGAAGCAAGTGTATAAACTAGAATTTGTTAGAGTCTTAAAAATATTATGCACAAGGAATATATCTAGTAGAAAGAAAGTCATGAAAGTAAGTATCAGTAGTAAAGGAAAAAGTTATTTGAAGAAATTGACAAGTTGTGGATGTTAATGAAGAGGTTAATCAAGAGAAGTTACAACAAGAGGAAAGGGATAGCCAACAAAAATGTGAAAATGACTAAGAAGCTTTGCATTATGAAGGAAAGTGAACAAGACCAACATGGGATTTGGCATCCTAGAGAATTTAAGGAAACATCATCAGTAGCATAGAAGCATGCTCAGAATAATGGACAGCTACAATGCAAGGTTTTGGATCCTGGAGAATTTGGGGATAAATGGAAAATTAACATGAGGTCATGATTTTTTTCTACTTTGGCAGTATGATGCAGGAGAATCCTCACTTCCAAAGCATCAATCTTGTGGAATAGAAGTGCAAAAAAGGGGTTTCAACATTGAAAAGGAATTCTAATTCTGTTTCTGTAAATAATATTTGTTTCTTTAATTGGTATAGAAAGTAGGAGTCCTATTTTTAGAAAAACTATGTATAGGTAATATTTTTTCCTAAGGAAAAAGAAAATCCGCCTTTGAAAGGCTTCATATGTTTAGGGAATAAACCATGGAGTAATTTATGGATCTAATAAAATATACTTTGTTTCTAAAAGTTGTGTTTAATCATTGTCAGCCTAAGGGCAAAAAAGGCAGTCAAGGGAATGTGGAATCAAGCCATACAGAGGATCGAAAGAAAGTGAAGCTTTGTGTAGAAGAATATGTAATAATTTTAATGGAATAGAGTTTCATAATATTTTTATTATCTCTCTGTTAATGGAATAATTCTAGTCTGTGTAAAACCTAGAATTGGTAGGATCACAAGGTTTGTGTGAAATTTGAAATCGTTATGAATTCCAACCTATAAGTAAATATGAAATTAATGATATATAGGGAAAAATTTTCATTTCATGTTAATTATTGGAGATAAGTTAAAGATGGATTCAAGTTAAAGAATTCAAGGAAGGAAAATACAGAGTAGTCCTATGTGTATATTAATTTGTGGGTTTCGCTGGAATGAGATAAATGTGCCTAGGTTAGAGCATTGGAACCCAACCATGCATAACCTGTACAATGGTATGAATAAAGTGTAATGTAGATATTGAATTGTAAATCCAATGTGGTAATCAATGGTGACTTGGAGAAGAGCCAAAGGGAAGCTTGGGAAGCTACAGTTAAAGGGTAGTCATAAGGTACCCTCGTAAATGCATTGAAAGAACCTGCATAGAGAAGCTTCCATGTTGAGGAGCTTCATACAAGAATGCAATCTCGGTGAGGGATTTAAATACGAAGTATTGTTGAAATGTACAAGCAATAGATCAATTCCATGATTTCCACTAACAATCCTCTATTGTTGAAATCATCAAATGGTAATGTTGTTTGTTGTTTCTAGCTTGGTATTTTGAAACCAACTCCTCATAGGGGTGCTTGACACCCTAACAAATACCTATCCTTATTATATGGTTTGTCGAAGCCCAATCCCTCTCTTTAAATGGATGAATATGTTTTAAATTTCTTGAATATTGTTCGAATTGATGTGTGCTGCAGTGTTGCAAATGTGGGCTTGATTTTCATTGATATCAACCTAGTTTCTTGGGTTGCACCTGTGTTTTATATGCATTTGTATAGGTGCTTGCATGTGACTTGAGTATGTATGATGTGTAGATGGTCCTTGGCATGTATACTAGCTTGGACTATCTTGAAGATGGTCCTTGGAATGTCTACTAGAATGGAGAAGTGATTGTGGTTGTTGATTTGGATGATGGTATGATGGTGTGTTACACTAGCTTGGAGGTCTTCCCGTGATGATGGTATTAATGATCATGTATTGCACTAGCTTGGAGGCCTTACCATGATGATGGTATTCATGATCATGTTGTTGCATATAGTTTTCTATGGTTGTTTCAGGAGTTCGAGCTGAGGAGCCTTGATAATTAGGTCTCCTTGGTATCCTTGGTGTTCTTGGTCTCCATGTTCCAGATTAGGTCTACATGTTGACGATGTTATGTTTTGGGATTGAAAGGATGTACATGTGTTTTTGGATGGTTGAGATGGTTGTGCAGGTGTTGGAGGATGTCTGATAGGTTCATAAGTTTCATATTGATGGTAGAGATGTTTTTGGTGAATTTTTATGGCTCATATGTTTAGTTTGGTTGTTATTTGGCATCTTAGTCAACCTAGTTTGACTTGGGATGATGATGGAGTTGGTGCAGTGACTTGGTGAATTTTTGCATAGGTGTCATAGAATTCCATAGGTCCTATAGTGGCTTTCCATGCTTTGCAAGAAGTTTCAACAATTTCGAAGCTAAGTTGACTGAAGTTTGACCATCCTCTTCCCCAGACACTGGCTTGCTGAGTCAAGGGAGCAGTTTAGGGCCATAGTCTCATGGAGAGAAACCTATGGGAGATACTATAGCTTCAGGATGCTAAATTCACATGCACCACAGTGCTAAGGGGGCGAATATGGTATTTTCACTAAAATTTCTCTGCATTGCTCGCGCTGGTAGACATATCTTGGTGTTATGGCAATGTTATTGATATGGATTTTTTGGCATATGGTCGAAAAACATTTGTGGGCCATATAGAAGCTGATCAAGGTTGAATATATCAAAGGGCTAGTGTATTTAGTGATTTATTTAGTCGGGAAGCCTTCTTAAACCAAATATGAAGAGTGTGAAAGGAGTTGTTGAGTCTTCCATAACCTGTAGCATTTACTGAGTTAATCATCTCAGAAAATTTTAAATAGAAGAAGGTTTTGCGTTCATTTCGTTGGTTTTTTGGAGAGTGAGTGAGGTTGCTATTGTGAGAGAATTATCAGTGAGTCGAGTATGCAACAACGACTCATATATGTTATGCAGAGATATATCATAGATCAATGAGTAGAAATGAGAGATAATGTTAGGAAGAAGTTTCATAATTTGTGTGTTGGTTGTAGTAGAAATTTGGGATCTTTGAGATGTGTTTGTGAGAAGTGTTTGGTGGGATTAGATGTGAATAAATTCCCTCCTCTGTGTCATTTGTTGATTCATTTTTTATGCATAGAATGTTGGAGATGTTGGGTTCCTCATGTTGATCGAATTGAGAACAAAGTATGAAACATTTATGAAAATTGGTTCTCATGGAGGAAGTGAAGGCATGTGGCAGCTTCAATATAGACAATGATTTGGTTGATTAATAGTAGGAATATTTTTCTCCATTCAATAGTTGTTGGACATTCCAATGGTGGTTGGGTGAGGATTGTTGGTCGTGGGACATTCTAGTGGATGGTAGTCCATACATCAGTGAGAGAAACATAGTTTTGAATTGATAGATGTGAGTATATTGTAGAGGAAGCCAAGTATTTTCACTTATCATTTGTAAACTAATCCATGTAAATTGGTTCAAGATATTACAAAATTCGAGTAGTGCAACAATAACAGGGTGGTTTGCTCCCGAAAAGGTTTCCACCAAAAATACTTTTGTTCTTGTGGGTGAATGCTTGTGTTTCTCATGGTGATTTCTCATGTTGTTATGTTTTTATTTTATTTCTTCTAATATGTTTTGATGATATAATTATGTGCATGTGCATGGATAATTATGTTTGGGAAAATTATTTATAATTGGATAAAATTGATACAACAACCATCACTATTGGTTCACCCCTCCCCCGTGTGCATGCTTGTGTTTCTCATGGTGATTTCTCATGTTTTTATCATTTGAGTTTATTGCTTCTAATATGTTTTGATGATATAATGATGTGCATGCGCGTCGATAATTATGTTTGGGAAAATTATTTATAATTGGATAAAATTGATACAAAGACCATCACTATTGATTCACCCCTCCCCCAGTAGTGAATATATTTCCAACGAATCTTATGTACTTTAGTTACGTATTTGTATATTTTCTAAAGCTTCCATAAATAACTATCATGAGTTAATGTCCAATGTAATCCCTATATATCGAGTTTAAAACTTGATATTACAATGATGTAATTCTTTCATCCTAATGATATTGAATTCAATTATCATTTGAAGTTCTCTACAAATAAATTCCAATATCATTTTCAACTATCCAAATGTATGATTCTTTACTTATAATTGTGCTCGAAAATTCATGGTTTATAATTTTATTTACATTTGTATTAATGTGTATGATATTATTGTAAATATTTGATCGTTATTCTTATTTTTGGCCAATTCTTTTTCTTGTTCGTCCCAAAACCTAGTCATATCTAAGTCCATTTGTTCTTCCTATTTATTCTTCATTTATGCAATAATCCTTTGCAAAAGAAGAGTGTCACCTCTATCAAAATGTAGTGAAAGTAATTAGTTTCCTAAAATGTCATCAATATAATTTGGTCATTCCTAACGGTCAATAATTCGCAAAAATTCCAAGCTAGAGAGCCTGCATGGTGGTTCGATGTATAAGATTAGCAACATATGTGCATTTTTAAAACACACGCTCACTTGTGAGTGAGAACTTTCATGATGGCCCAATTGTCATTTTTGAAGCCATCATTACTTTGCAAACACCCTTCAAACCACTAGTTTAACTAGTTATGTCTGATGTATACCTATAAAATGAGACATAACATCTAACACATGATTAATAAGCATAATAAACGTGTGAAATGTGAGTGCATTTTTATGAAATTAAATTTTTCCATCTAAATCAAACTCTTACCTTAATTTGAATTCCATATCAAAAAACTGTGTTCAAGTTCTATGCCTCGATAACACGTGCATACTTTTATAACAAAAATTACACTGAGAAGAAACGTACTTAACTTCTCAACGACTTTAAACGTTAAATATGCAGGCAACGCAATTTAACCCAGCTTAATATACACAAATTTATGTTATTAATGCATAATCTAAAATTAATATAAATTTTATATTTACTGTTAGACTTCAACTACCGAGATATATTTATAGACATATAAATATAAGTCTAAAATTTTTTAACCTTGAAGCCATACATCTTGAGAATTCTAAGCACTTATCGTTAAAGATAATGCATAAACAAATACACGATTCCTAAATATATCATTAATCTCGAAGTAAGGATATGGATGTCATTTGGATGCCCGAGTGATTGTGGGTATTTGGATGTCCGAGTGATAGAGGTAACACATCATCAAAGGAGAAAATATGTGTCTTTAAACCTTAAATAGGCTTGTAACATATGAACTCTATATACCAAAACTTTTTAGATTATCCTTTTCTTGAATTTTAAAAGATTAATTTGAATATTTTAAATATTTGATAAATAAAAACTAGCCTGGGCTTATATTTATATAAATATAAAATATTAAGTTAATTAAATAGTTATATTTATTATAAAATATTAAATAATTTCTATTTTATTAATTATTATTATTATTTTTATTTTTATTGATAAATTGATTCAATATATTGATAAAAAACCTAAAATTATTTCTAGTTAATTTATTCTTTATAAAAAGATTTTTTATTTAAATTATAATTAAAATTAAAATGATATAGAAAAAATAGCATAACCCATGTACAAAAATAACAAGAACATGCATGAAGTTGTATTTTCATTCAAAATTATGAACATAAAATATATAATATTTTCAAAAACTTTATCAAAAACTCCTTCTCAAATATTATATATAATCGCTTCTCAAAACTCTCACGCTTTTATATATTTATATATAAATAAATAATATGATTATATATTTATATATATGAAATATTATATATAATCGATTCTCAAAACCTTTTATATCTATATATATATATATATATATATATATATATATATATATTTGTGACTTACCATTTATAAAAATGCATGGATATGTCCACTAAGGATCTCTTTATTTATTTATGCATATATCCGCACAACAGTGGATTCTCAAGTTGAATTTTGTGGTAATTCATTCTAAATTTGCACTAAGTTACAGATGTAAACCTTTCCATAAAAAAAAATTACACATAATCTATAGAATCTATATATAAAACTCGCTGTAATATGAGGACATTAATGGCGAGATATCTAGCAACAGAATATTACGCATAATCTATAGGATCTGTATATTAAAGTCGCTGTAATATGATGACATTGATGGCGAGATATCTAGCAACAGAATATTACGCATAATCTATAGGATCTGTATATTAAAGTTGCTGTAATATGATGACATTAATGGCGATATATCTAGCAACAGTAGTATTAAGTGAGCAATAAGCCGCAATGGCCATATTACAGGTATAAACAAGCTATTAAAACAACATAGATAAAATAATACCGATCGATGTCCCTATTATTCAATTCGTTCAGCATATACGTAATGAAATCTGCTGAAATTATTTATATAAGCAACCGCAAACATCTAGTATAACTATTTGCCATCGAACAGAAAACTTTCGATCTTCCGCTCTCTGAACATACTGCTCAATATAATATCATATTCTCTTCAGCCATGGACGAGAGTTGCTGTATCGGCCATGGCGGCGTAATTCTTTCTAAGGCATTAGGGAAAGAGACTTGTGCGCAGATTCTAAGATGACACTGGCCGCCAGAGGTTGAAGCAATGTTGAACTCTGGGACTTGCCGATAGTTATCCGTTCAATCATTATAAAGGCGGGCGATAGCCGCCAGTGACGGAAAATATGAGACAAGTTTAGAAAATGAAAGGAAAGTTGCAGGTGGAGCGTGAGCAGGTCCCGGACGAAACGTCTGTGTATTTTCGGAGTGGACCAGTAGTAATTCATTCGTTGTTTGTAAGCGAAGTCAAGTCAAGTCAAGAATGGTGGGCAGACCTCCACGTAAAGCAATCCAATTAATCTCTCCACGTAAGGCAACCTAATTAACCAATTAGTTACCTAAAGTAATCTCATTAATTAATTAATTAATTATGAAATTGTTTTTAGTGTGATATTTAGGATTTTTTACTGGAATTTTGTGGAATTTTGTAGAAAAATTTGAGGTGAAAATTTGAGGTGAAATTTTCTAATGTGTTACACACAAGACAAAAACTCAGACCCTCAAAGTAAATATGTCAATTATAAAATGACTGATAGAGAATTACTTTGCTGGTAGGTATATAATTAAAACTATAATACCTTGAATAAACCCATGGAAACTCATGTAAACACACAATGAACAGAAGTAAGAAGAATATTACCCAACAAGGGAATTACACACTGGAAATTCCTATGAATAGAGGAAGTAACATACGTTAGGGAAAACTACCATAAACCTCCTTCAAAGTTAGAATGGAAGTGGAATGGACCTCAATAGAAATAAAATCAAATCTCGCCATACAAAATTTGGAACATGGGTTTCTCAAATAGAAAAATGGATCATAGGCTAGTTACCCATAAAATTGGGGGTTTAAAAGAAACAAAAATTGAAACATCAAATTAATTATTTGCTACATATACAGAGAATCACATGTTCAGAAATGGGCACAGAGAGCTTCGTTTGAACAGTGAAGGGAAGTGATATAGCTTACCTCGATTTCGAGCCAAATTGAAGTTTTAGAGTGGTGAGGGGAAGTCATCGCCACGCAGAGATTGAAAATTTTCCTAACGACGAACAGAGCGTAGAAAACCCTACCTGCAACAATGGAAATAATATCTTATTAGACGGTGGATAAAAATATGTACGCATAAATTAAACCAGACACATATACATTATGGAATACCTTAGCAACGTCAAATAGCCGGTTGACTAAACCACCTTTGTGCTAATGTTGCAGAAGAAACAAAACCATGATTAGCTAAAACCCTTTGAAATTTGCTACGAATTCAGAGGAAAAAACCGACAATGAGAATCGTACCTGAGGATTTGAAGTATTAGATTGTGGATAATCTAATGGACACATATATAAAACCAGAGAGACATAAAGTATGGTAAACCTTAGCAATGTCGAATAACCAGTCGACTGAACGACTTTTTTGTTAATCCTGTAGAAGAAAGAAAACCATGATTAGCTAAAACCCTTTGAAATTTGCTACGAATTCAGAGACAAAAAACCCAAAATGAGAATCATACCGGAGGATGCGAAGACACAGAACCTGAAATTGTAGCAGAGGAACGTCTAAAACACTCGAAATCACTGAGGAACTTATGCACAGTAACCTCAGACAATATCCTTGTTGTTGGAAACATCCTGGTATCAATAATGGCAGATGAATGAACTAAAATCCGGGTGGAAAACGAAGTTACATGTATGTCATGGAGGAGAACTCCAGAGCTCAAGATGACCGTAATGAAAGGTTGAAATGACAAAGTGAAACCACAATTGGGTAGTCGAAAACCCTTAGGGTTTCTCCAAGAGATAAAAACCATTGATCTCATCCAGAGATCCCAAGCATACAAGGGGCGCCTTGAAGGGGCAAGAGGGCCATTTGAAGCCCACGTGAAGTGGCCACTTGGAATTCTAGGAGTGGGCAAGATCAACATGTGGGGTATGTTGAATTAAAATGAAAATTAAAACCATATACATATTCGTACTTACCATAGATGTAATACGTGCCTCCAAAATATGGTAATATGATTAATGTAAGGACCATGCGTTATGTATATTCCAAAGGGTTATGTACATATAATTCATTAAATCGGGAATATGGTAAGGATAAAGTGAAATACTTAGGGAGAAGGTAGGTAGGCTAGGATGTATATGTTATCAGAGGTAGGGTAGGATTGTATGGTAAGTCAATAAAGGTAATAACTTGAAAAGCCTATAGTGAATTTTGATGAAACTATTATGTTCACAATTGAGCAATGAATAAGGAGTCAGGGAGTTAATCAAATAACAAGGGAAGTGAACCTTTAAGGTGAATGTGTAATACATGGGGTTAAGGGGGTACCCTATCAAATATGATTAAGGTGAATGATCAATTAATTAAGGTTAATAAAAAAGGCGGTAGAGATAAAATATGTTGAGGAAACTAGTGAAGGGTAAGCAAGGATATAATATAGTATATATAAAAAAAATTGGAATTGTTACACCAGGATATAACAAGTTCACACCACCCAATACAGGCAAACATTTCACGTCTACTGTTGGATGAAAAGTATTGTGGCCTGGGCTCTCATGAACTCTCCGCCCTATTCTATTAAATTTGATACATGATTTAAGTAAATTAAGAAAGAATTTGAACTCATTCATATTCAAATTTAACAACATAATGTTTATCTGAGCCGCATTTAAAAAAAATTACATGTCGTCCTCAGTTCGAATTACCGGGTTCAAGTGCAAAGGACCCAACTCCTGTGGATTCCAATAATGAAAAATAGTTTTCATGTTTATGGTTGTACTTGTTTTGCTTAATTCTCTATGATGTATATCTTGACTAGGTTTCTATGTTATACATATTTAGTGTTTATATGATTTCGAGAAATTCATTCCTACAAGGCATTGTTGGACAGAGTTAAAATATTGTGTTTTTGGATGGCATATAATCTTGTTTGGTGGTCAATAGACTTGGTCTCCCAATGAGAATTTTGAGGCCACTGAACATCTTGAATCTTATCATAACCTACTTTTGATGAAAATGAACGAATGAGAAAGTCCCACAAAGATTACAAAACAAAACAAAAAAATCTTTATTAATTTTTAAAATTTAAATTTTTATTTTATTTTACTTTATTTCCTAGGTTATTTTGAATTTGAATTAGTTTTTAATTTAACTTATTTAAATTGATGTTGTTTTTCTTTTAATTACAATTTAGTTTTTTTTTGTTATATTTTTTTCTTTTAACTTTTTATTTTTTTGCTATATTATTTTTTATTTTTTATTCATATTTTTATAATGATTTTTTCTAGGACATTATAATGTTTTTTAATTTTTTTTTATTACTAAAATTTTTAACTTTGTTTAAATTCGAAGTGTAATTTTTTTGAAATATACTATGAGTATAATTTACTATGATAATTCCCTCATAGTGTAAAATAGATAGTGATGGAGTGTGTTGTTAAGTCACTTCGTGATGTGAAGGTCACCAGTTTGAAACTTCGTGGGAAAAAATCTAGCCATGTTAGGGGTTAGTGTGGTTTAGGCTGGGTGCGATCCCCTGGTGGTTTTGGTCGCTTAGATGCCTCTCAGTGGTGGTTTCTCAATTCTGATGTTATCTCGGGAGAAATTAGGCCACTTGACAAAAAAAAAAATCCTATGATAATAAAATACATATATATATATATATATATATATATATATATATATATATATATATATATATATTATTCAAAATGTTTTTTGGAATGTTTCTCGATCAATGACAACAATTACAACATCTAAATTTCCAACTAGACCCTCTATGAATGCTACTCAACGAGACCGAATTAATGCCTACTGTAAAATTCAAGCAATTGACCCCTCTAAATCAATGAAGAATGTTAGAGAATGAAAGATGGCACCATATGAAAATAAAACCGACTTCTCATGATATATTAAAGATAGACAAAGCAATGAAGGGGGAAAAATATGTATATATTGTACTAAGCTCTCATATGGTGAAAAATATGAGGTAATTAGCAAGGTACAAGATATATATTGGTGCTTGATACAAACATATTTTATTTTCATTTAAAACTTCATTCTTTTCTTTTTTCCTTTTTATTTATTTATACTAATTTAAGTAGCATGATTCCTACAAAAAAAGGAAGAAATTGCATAACCATTGAAAAATACCGACTACAATGCAGTTTTATTCAGCAAAGAATTAATGCCACTAAAATTCTTATAGATTCGATGCAAGAAGTTAGTTTGAGAAATGGAGATTTTAATGAATCACTTATGGAGAAAAAGGCAAAGGAGCCTCACCAATTTTAGATGGAATGACTGGAAACAAATACTTTGGGATATTTTCAAACATCGAAGATCCAATAGGAGGGGAAAATTCAAAAATTGAAGTATAAGATACTATGGAAAAAGAGATGAGATGACAAGCATGAATTATATGATAGTGTTGATTAAATTTAATTTATTCTTGAAAATCAAGCTTGATTTTGAGAATTATTCATTAGTTATCCTTGGAATGTTTTCACTTTCAGATTTTATTATAAGAATAAAGAGATTTCCCGATTTTCACTTTAATGTTTATGTGAATCACAATGTGGAAGTTTGGAAATCTCTTCATTAATCGAAAACCAAGCTTGAATCATTATTGTTTGAAAAAAAAAACTTTGAACATTACTATTTTTTGACGTAAAATTCATAAAAATGATATTTTTTAAACTTTTTTTTTCTCAATTTTTCTCATAAAAATAATTTATTTGACATGTTATTTTTAGAAAAAAAAAGTCCTAAAATGTGTGTTTTTTTAAATTATATCTATATTAAAAATAAATATCTTTCTGTCAAATGTTTAAAATTTTTGTTTTTGTGCCAAGAGGCGCATTCTATAGCCTAGTATGACCCTGATGTGTAAGTATGTTGGAAGCCAAAATAACAAAAACTTAAGAAAATTTTAAAAATAAAATCTCAATAATGTCGGCTTAAACAATCATTTAGAAAACCATATAAATAAACAATTAAAAATACATTAAAAAATAAATTTATCAAAATATGGAGAGGTTTAAGAACACTAAAAAAAATGGTAAATAAATAAAAATATAAATAAACTAGAGGTATGGTAAATAAACTAAAAGGTATGGTAAATAAATAAAACTTTTTTTTTTAATATTTACTCCATAAACCTCTATATTCACAAAACTTAAACAAGGGTTTTATTTAGGTGAAACCTATGGGCCAAATACCATAGGAAAAATACCATGGGCCAAATACCATATTTATAAAAGAGGTATGGTAAATAAATGAATATAAAAGAGGTATAAATAGGTAAGGTAGATAAATAAAAATATATCAAATAATATTAGAAGTCAACATCTAATTATATATGAATTCTATGGCCCAAATACCATGGAATAAATTATTATTAATAGCATGCAAAAAAAAAATTATTAACCCTACAGTCCATTATGACCCCAAAGTGTCAGTATGTTGGAGGCAAAAATAAAAAACTAAGAATAAAATATAAATAAAAATATAAATAATGTCGACTTAAAGAATAACTTACACAACCATATAAATAAACAATTTAAAATAAATTTAAACAACATAAATTTAAAAGATGAAGAGTTTTTAGAAAACTCAAAAAAGAGATATGGTAATGAAATAAAAATATAAACAAACTAGAGGCGTGTTAAATAAATAAAACTACTTTTTCTACTTACTCGGGAGGTATGGTAAATAAATAAAACTATAGTTTATGGTAAACAAATAAAAATATAAATAAACTAAATAAAACTACTTTTTCTACTTACTCGAGAGGTATGGTAAATAGATAAAACTATAGTTTATGGTAAACAAATAAAAATATAAATAAACTATGGGTATGGTAAATAAATAAACCCTCTTTTTATATTTACTCCATAAATCTCTTTGTATTTACAAAAACTCAAAAAAGAGGTTTTATTTAGGTGAATCCTATGGGCCAAATACGGGACAAATTATTATTAATACCATGGACCAAATACTATATTTATAAAATAGATATAAAAGTGTAAGGTAATTAAATAAAAGTATTTTAAATAGGAGTAGAAATCAACATCTAATTATATATGAACCCTATGGACCAAACAAATAATAATAGCATGTATAAAAAAACATTATTAACCCCGAAATTAATATTAAATTATTAATATTACTATTAAATCTAATATTCATATTAATATTACTAAATTTAATAACTTAATATTAATACAATATTAAATTTGTTTATATATATATATATATAAACTCTAGATATATATGGGAGGGAAGAACAAAGACATATGATAGAGCTGGAGAAATAACATGAGTGACAAAAGAGAGATGGACATAAACTAAAAGATAGGGGAGAGGAGGGATGAAGAGAGAGAGAGACAGAGGGAGAGGAGTGAGAGAGACAGAGAAGGGTAAGAGAGGGAGAGGGGGAGGGAGAAATAAATATGGAGGTGGGAGAGAGAGACAGTGAGAGAGGGAGGGAGAAGGAGGGAAGATTGGAGGAGAGAGAGAGAGAGAGAGGAGGAGGAGGAGAGAGGGAGAGAAGAAGAAATACATAGAGAGTGAAAAGTGGAGAGAGATGGAGTGACAAGGGAGATATGGATAGAGAGTATGTATGTTTAGGGGTTAGATCAAGATACGTAGAAGCAGTGCTGGAAACAAGGGGGGAGATAAGGATAGAGAAGAAAAAAGGGATGGATATAGTAACATAGTTGGAGAGAGAGATAGAGTGATGGAGGAAGAGAGAGGATGAGAGAGAGAGAGAGAGAGAGAGAGAGATGAAGGACGAGAAAGAGGAACTGAGAGAGAGGAAGAGAGTGAGGGGGAAGTGAGAGGATTGTAGGGGAATGAGAGAGAGAGAGAGAGAGAGAGAGAGAGAGTGATGGGGGAAGAAAGAGGGATGTATGAGAGAAAGGGAGAGAGAGGAAGGAAAAGAGAGGGGACTTGAGGGAGAGGATGAGAGAGGGACGAATATAGGAGGAAAGAGGGAGGGAAGAATAGATACCTAGAGTGACAATTGGAGAGAGAGAGGGAAGAATAAATACCTAGAGTGACAATTGGAGAGAGAGAGGGAGTGACAAGGGAGAGATGGAGAGAGAGTGTGTATGTTTTGGGGTGATATAAAGAGATAAAGAAGGAGAGATAGAGAGAAGGGAGGAGAGAAGGAGAGAGAGAGAGAGGCATATATGAACAATGTTGGAAGGTGACAATAGAGAGAAAGAGAGAGGTGGGAGAGAAAGGAAGAGAGAGAGTGGAGAGAGGTAGGGAAAGAGAGCTGGAAATGGAGGGGTCAGAGAGGGAGGTAAGAAGAAATACATAGAGAGTGAAAGATGGAGAGAGAGAGAGAGAGAGAGTGATAAGAAAGATGAAGAGAAAGGGAGAGAGGATAGCAGGAGGGAAGAGAGATATAAGCGAGGGAGAGGGAGGGAAAGGGAAGAGAGAGAGAGAGAGAGAGAAAGAGGGAGGGAGGGAGAGGAGGGAGTGATAAATAGATATATTGGAGAAAGAGAGTGTATGTTTTGGGGTTGATATAGGGAGACAAAGGGAGATAGAGATATAGATGGAAGGTGAAGAGAAAGACGAGATATATGGAGACAGGGATGGACGGAAAAAGAGATTGATAAATATGGAGTGAGAGAGAGTGTGTGTGTTTGTGGGGGTGAGATAAAGAGACAAATAAGGATATATGGAGGGACATATAGATATATATGGAGTGGGGAGAGAGGGAAGAATATTTATTGCAATAGATGCATTGATTGCAATGTAGATGGTGATTTCTAATCCTATTTGATTGCTTGAACTAGATGCATTGATTTTAGTGTAGATTTTGATTTCTAATGATATTTGATTACTTGCACTAGATACATTGATTTCAATGTAGATAGTTTCTAATCCTATTTGATTTCTTGCGCTAAATGCATTGATTTCGGTGTAGATGGTAATTTCTAATCTTATTTGATTTCTTGCACTAGATGCATTAATTTTAATGTAGACATTGATTTCTAATTATATTTTATTTCTTACATTAGATGAATTTATTTCAATATATATGATTTATAATCCTATTTGATTGTTTGTACTGAATGTATCGATTTCAGTGTAGATGGTGGTTTATAATCCCATTTTATTGCTTGAACTAGATGCATTGATTTTAGTGTATATGTTGGTTTCTAATCCTATTTGCTTACTTGCACTAGATGCATTGATTTGAGGATAGATGTGGAATTCTAATCCTATTTGATTACTTGCATTAGATGCATTGATTTTATTGTAGATGTTGTTTTCTAATATTATTTTATTTTTTGCATTAGATGCATTGATTTTAGTGTATATGTTGATTTCTGATTTGATGTAATTAGATGTATGATGTTACATTAATTTTAAAGCCATTGAATTAATAGTGTGCATTGATCACAATGAAGGCTATTTGTAATTTACTACATTCTTATTATTCAAATTTTCTATCACTCAATATTATTACATTGTCACTTTGCATTCAAAAATTTTATTTCATCATTTTTCATCATTAATTAAATCAACGAATTTAAAATTAAAATGAATCCATAAATCTTAGACATATTTAGCATATTTAAAATGGTTATATTAATATTAGATGTATTTACATATTATTGATAAAATTAATCATATGTTCCTCATATTATCGATAGATTTCCTTGGCCGCACACGACTAAAACTAGCCTACATCCATCTTAACTCCGGATCTATCAAGCACCGAGAGGGATCAAATCGCTTGAGGTGCAAACATTTCCTCAAGTTTTGCACTCAAAAAAGAGGTTTGCACCTAGAGAGATTTGATCCTCTCGGTGCTTGATAGATCCAGAGTTAAGATGCATCTAGGCTGGTTTAGTGACAATTATTTTATGTACATTGAAATATTAATTAATGATACATAAATATATATACATAATTCTAAATTTAAAATGATGCTTTTTTAACTATGCAAAAAAAGAACAAATATTTCATTACAAAAAAAAATTGAAAAGAAAGCCAAAAAAACACAAACCTGGAAAACACTTAAAAAACAAACATCTAAGACAAAAAAGAGAAGAAGAAGAACAAGACCACTTAAAAAAATCTTAAATGACTAACATTTAAAAAACAAATATCCATAATTAATAGATTAGAAAATTTAGATTGAAAAAAAATAAGCCCAAAAAAAGTGGTTGATGTTGCATCAACATTTTTTGAAACCAATATGAAAATCAATAACATTTAAAAAAAAATGTACATGCTGGTTACATAAGAAAATTTAAAATGTCAAAAATATGCTCCAAAAACAAAATTTATTCTAAATCAACGATTTTCAAAATCAGATGATCTTTTGCAACCTATAAAAAAAGAGAACTCGTTACAGTTCCCATTAAGTTGGTAACTTTGTTTATTCCATTTATATGTAAGATTTTAAGTTGATTGAATTATAATAAGTTAATGGTTTCAACCTTCAAACTATTTTTCACACCCATCTCAATTATATTGCGTATGGTGCTATGTTACATGTAATAAAATTTGAATATGGGAGAGACAATTAGGTTTTCTTCTTGATGGTCCTTAAGCTATTTATGAAGATATAAGTGCTTTAAAAAAACACTAATTGGCCCCAAAAACAACATGGACACTCTACTGCAAGTGGTGCTTCCACCCTGCAACAGTCACAAAAGAGCACTTATCGATCAAGAAGTCAATATCAAAGGAAATACGTAAAGAAGAATAATAGTGGTTTGTGCGATGATGGAGGCTCGCAAAAATTTAATCTATAAAAGGAACACATTGGGGGAGTAAGTTATAAAACGAAAAGAATTAACACCCATGGTTCACCAAAATATATCGATGTTCAAGTTATAGAAATGGATGATATTGATGAAAAACATGGAATTCCAAATTGGGATGAAAGGTAGGCACTAGAAAGCCATTTAATTGCTAAGAAAATGGCTTAATAAGAGCCAATTTATTTTGAGATTGAGACAATTACATTGCAACATGCAATTTATAATAAAATTTAAAATAAATTATAGTTTGATAAGATGAATGTAAAATATTATGAAGTTACTGAGAAGGTTAATTCAATAATAGACATTAACAGAATAAATCCTTCTAGGTTGTTTGAATTCCAACAGGAAATGATGCTTTAACATATTCAATTTCGAAAATATAAGTAAATAATGCAATATTAAAACAAAGAATAAAATAACTAGATATGATTTTATTACCAACGCAATTATACGCATAACCTGTGTCTATGGTGAGGCCAACCCACGTTGTAGAAGGCATCCAAGAAAGTAGTTCAAGGATTAGGGTGACATCAAGTTTACTAAATATAATTTGGTAATATGTTGCCAAAAATAATAATAATAAGAGAATTGCTACAATATTTGAAGTATGTGAAGTAACCATTGATTCAGCTAATCAATATGTGATGGAGGAGCATCCGTACTTTCAAAGTATCAAGGTTGTGGAAAACAAGTTTAGAAAATGGGTTTCAACATTGAAAAATAATTATAATTATCTTTTTTATAAATAATATTAATTTATTTAATAATTATGGAAAGTATGAGTCATATTTTTAAAAAATGTGTGCATAGGAAATATTTTTTCCACAAGGAAAAATAAAATCTATCTTAAAAAGCATGAGAGATTTAAGGAATAAATCATGGAGTGATTTAAGGATCTAGAAAAATATACTTTAATTTTAAAAGTTGTATTTAATCATTATAAACCGAAGGGGAAAAATTTCTGAGTGAATGTGAAATATGACCATAGAGAAGATAGAGAGAACGAGAATTTCTGTGTATAAGCATATGTATTGATTTTAATGGAATAAAATTTCATAATAATTGTATTATTTTTGTGTTAATAGAATAATTATAGTCACTGTAAAAGAAATAATTGGTAGGATGTCAATGTATGTGTGATATATGAGATCATTACGAATTATAGCCTATAATTATATCTACAATTAATGATCATATAGGGAAAACTTGGCATACGAAGGAGATATTCCCCGTATGTTAATTTTTGTAGACAAGTTACGAATGAATTCAAGGGAGGTGAATATATAGTAGTCATGTGTGTCTACTAAGTTGTGGGTTTGGTTGGAATGAGATAAATGTGCCTAGATTGGATCACTGGAAACCCAACAATTTAGAACATGTACGGCGTAACAAAGAGATCAATTTGTAAATCCAACTTTGTAATCGATGGTGACCAAGAGAAGATCCAAAGGGAAGTAACCATGGGAAGCTTCAGTTGAAGGGTAGTGATAAGGCACCCTCAGAAATGAGTTGAAATTTTTTTTTGTTGAGGCGCTTCCATAATGAGGAGATTTGTACACGATTACAAACATGGGAAAGGAGTCAAATATTGAGAATTGTTGAAAGAGGCAAGAAATAAATCGATGTCATGAGTACCACTAAGGATCCTATTTTGTTGAAATCATCACATGGTAATGTCATTCTCTACATATATCTTAGGATTTTGAAACCAACTCCTCATAGTTACAGCTAACACCCTCGAAAATCCTAGTCAAAATACATTCCACATATCATGACATGGTGATAGTAAAACTCTTAATAAAAATATCCAAGAAATTTCGAATATAAGTGAGACAAAAAACATGATCAGATTCATGTGGAAGAAACATCTATTCCATTCATGTCTATATAAATAGCTTACTAGGTCTTCCAGATCCCACAGATCTAAAGAGAACTGATAGTTTTCCTTTTTTGTATGCGATGTGAACCACTTGTATTGATGAATTTCGATTGAAAGGAATCAAACCATGGAGAGCATGTAGGTCTATGGTGCTTTGAATTGAGAAACATTGGAACACCATAAGAAAATTTTCTTGAATATATGATCATCTAGAAGGATAAGTTGAAGATGCAAGGACATGAAATTTTACTACATTAAGTGGTACTAAAGCTAGAATGCTTGTTGGAATTTGAAATAGAGAGGTTGAAGCTCTCGGAGAAGAATTTAGGAACATGGAGTTGTCCTTTAAAGTTACCTTGGAAGTAACTCTCCAAGATTGAGGAAAATTACTCTTTCAAAGAGTAAGTCAAATTTTGAAAAATATGAATAGTGCAGAAGAAAAGAAAGGAGAGCCTACAAAATTTGAAATACAGGATTTGCAAACATGAAGACAATTCCATCCAAATATATATAGCTAGAAAGAATTGATTGAATGTTAGGAAGTGAGGAATATGAAAGTTACTATTTTTTTATTTTTAAAATAAATATGTATATTATTAATAGGTAACAACTCCAAGGAGTGAGTGACATTGGATCATAGTAGCTCTGAACTTGTGGCAAAGAGAGAAAGCAAGTAAGCTCTTCGAAAAGAGAAGAAACTAAGCTTTTACCAAATAAGATTTGGGAAAATATGATTGAGGTAAAATCACTTTGCTTTTAAAATTATATAGAAACTAAATATTGTTGATTACACGATGAATTTATGAGAAGGAATATTGGAATTCTTGAAGGATATGGATATAATTTCTACTTTGGGAGGAAAATAGACCTATCTTGATAGCATAAGAAGGAAAATGTATGGACTCCAACAATAGAGCATAAGGGTGAAGAAAAATACAACAAAAATATGCATGTTTGAATGAATTCAGAAAAAGAGGTATAAGGCCTTTATGTTTTAAAATAATTTTTAAAATAAATTATGGATTACAAGTAGTGGTGATGAGGATGATTATAGTAGGAGAATTGTAACCAAGAACAATTGAAGTTCTTGAAAACTTGTGGCCAGTAACTTGCTCCAACAAAAGTTCGGAAAGAGTAGTGAGTTAAGTAAATGTAACAACCAAGAAGAGCAAGGAGTGCTCAAGGAGGTTGTAGGTGAGAGAGACATAGAGATACCAAAAGTCTAAGCTCCGAGAAGCCTTAGTGAGGTATTGGATGGCAATTTAATGGAGGTGGATTTTTACAAAGGTTTGGTTGCAGACCATATTGAGTAAGGGAGATCTCATAAAGGGAGAAGATAAATGACTAATAATCATGAGAGTGTAATCCAGATGAAGTTAAGTGATGAAAGGTTTGAGAGGGAATTTGTTGAGATAAAGGTATAGCTAAATGTACTAGTGAAAATAATACAAGAAGTTGAGGAAGACCAAATATGCATATGGATTCTGAGGATGAAGGTGAAATGCCATAATTTATGGGTGAAGCTAGAGCATGTATTGCATGCTTGCATTGGGAGAGAACTCAAGGAAGTAGAGATGGAAGTTCAGTACTATGAACGTGGAAAAGGACCAATCCTTCAAGAGGAGGATGAAGAGAATGGCAAACTTACTGCTAGTCTCATGAACTATTTTATAACTTCATATCAACATCAGGACTTGATGCATAAAGTATTGGATGAGGCCAGTGAGCCTTATGATTTTAAATATAAAAAAATGTATATGCTTTCAATTTTTGGTGAATATGGACATTTATCTACACTTCTCAGAAAAAAAGAGGAAAATTAAAATCTGAATTATGTTACACTCAAGACGAAGAAGGAGTTCCTTTACAAAGCATGAAAGGAAGACATCACTAAAAACCCATGATGAAGGAAGATGAGGTAGCACAGTCTCATAAAGATATAACTGAAATCTATATACAATTGTGTAGTGCTATTTGTAAATCACATCTATAGGAACCTATTAATACAATGAATAGGACATAGCTAGCTTGAGAAGACAACCGAAAGGAGGAAAATGATGAGGAAAAACATACGAATGAAATAATCATAAGGGATGATGAAGGTATAATGCCAAATAAAATAGATGTAGGTTTCAATGAAGAAACAAATTTCGTAGATAAATGGTTGGAAGAGAACAAAAATGTTGAATATCACATGGAGGCTACAAATTCAGTTACGGGTAATTTTAATTATTTGTTTGAAGAAATGGATCTCTTAGAGGATAAAATAGAAAACCAAAATATGCATATTCAATTTCTAAAATTGAAATTCGAAGAAGAGGAATTTTTCTCAGAATACAATAATGAGGAGGAATATACAAGGCTTGTGTAGTTGATAGTGAAGCAGGTGTATAGACTAGAATTTGTAAGAGTCTTAAAAATATTTTGCACAAGGAATATATCCAGTAGAAATAAAGTCATGAAAGTAAGTATCAGTAGTAAAGGAAAAATTTATTTGAAGAAATTGACAAGTTGTGGATGTTAATGAAGAGGTTAATCAGGAGAAGTTACAACAAGAGGAAAGGGATAGCTAACAACAAAGTGAAAATGACTAAGAAGCTTTGCATTATGAAGGAAAGTGAACAAGAGCAACATGGGATTTGGCATCGTAGATAATTTAAGGAAACATCATCAGTAGGATAGAAGCATGCTCAGAATAATGGACAGCTACAATGCAAGGTTTTGGATCCTAGAGAATTCGGGAATAAATGGAAAATAAACAAGAGGCCATGAATTTTTTCTACTTTGGTAGTATGATGCAAGAGAATCCTCACTTCCAAAGCATCAATCTTGTGGAATAGAAGAGAAAAAAATGGGTTTCAAGATTGAAAAGGAATTCTAATTCCTTTTCTGTAAATAATATTTGTTTCTTTAATTGCTATAGAAAGTATGAGTCCTATTTTTAGAAAAACTATGTATAGGTAATATTTTTTTCGTAAGGAAAAATAAAATCTTCCTTTGAAAGGCTTCAGATGTTTAGGAAATAAACCATGCAATGATTTATGGATATAGTAAAATATACTTTGTTTCTAAAAGTTGTATTTAATCATTGTGAGCCTAAGGGAAAAAAAAGGAAGTCAAGTGAATGTGAAATCAAGCCATACAGAGGATCGAGAGAAAGTGAAGTTTTGTGTAGAAGCATATGTAATAATTTTAATGTAATAGAGTTTCATAATATTTTTATTATCTCTATGTTAATGGAATAATTCTAGTCTGTGTAAAACATAGAATTGGTAGGATCACAAGGTTTGTGTGAAATTTGAAATCGTTATGAATTCCAACCTATAAGTAAATATGAAATTAATGATATATAGGGAAAATTTGGAATTTCATGTTAATAATTGGAGATAAGTTAAGGATGGATTCAAGCTAAAGAATTCAAGGAAAGAAAATACAGAGTAGTCCTATGTGTATATTAAGTTGTGGGTTTCGCTGGAATGAGATAAATGTGCCTAGGTTAGAGCATTGGAACCCAACCACGCATAACCTGTACATTGGTATGAATAAAGTGTAATGTAGATATTGAATTGTAAATCCAACCTGGTAATCGATGGTGACTTGGAGAAGAGCCAAAGGAAAGTCACCTTGGGAAGCTACAGTTAAAGGGTTGTGATAAGGTACCCTCATAAATGCATTGAAAGAACCTGCATTGAGGAGCTTCATACAAGAATGCAATATCGGTGAGGGATTTAAATATGAATTATTGTTGAAATATTCAAGAAATAGATCAATTCCATGATTTCCACTAACGATTCTCCATTGTTGAAATCATCAAATGGTAATGTCGTTTGTTTCTTCTAGCTTGGGATTTTGAAACCAACTCCTCATAGGGGTGCTTGACACCATAACAAATACCTATCCTTATTATATGGTTTGTCGGAGCCCAATACCTATCTTTAAATGGATGAATATGTTTTAAATTTCTTCAATAATGTTGGAATTGATGTGTACTGCAGTGTTGCAAATGTGTGCTTGATTTTCATTGTTGTCAACCTAGTTTCCTGGGTTGTAGGTTTGTTGTATATGCATTTGTATAGGTGCTTGCATGTGACTTGTGTATGTATTATGTGTAGATGGTCCTTGGCATGTATACTAGCTTGGACTATCTTGAAGATGGTCCTTGGAATGTCTACTAGAAGGGAGAAGTGATTGTGGTTGTTGATTTGGATGATGGTATGATGGCATGTTACACTAGCTTGGAGGTCGTCCCATGATGATGGTATTAATGATCATGTATTGTACTAGCTTGGAGGCCTTCCCATGATGATGTTATTCATGATCATGTTGTTGCATATAGTTTTATATGGTTGTTTCAAGAGTTAGAGCTGAGGAGTCTTGATAATTAGGTCTCCTTCGTCTCCTTGGTGTTCTTGGTCTCCATGTTTCAGATTAGGTCTACATGTTGATCGTTGTTCAATTCTCAAAGAAATAGCCACGAAAGTCCCTAAAAGATGAACCGGTCACATTAAAGTTATATGCCAAGTAGCAAGTGTCAAATCAAATCAGGCCGAAAGGGAAAAAGGGTGGTAAAGCGCACATATATTGACACCAATGGATAAATGGCACTAAGTGAGGAGAGGCGGAACAGTAGTTGATGACTGGCACAAAGGCAAGGGAGACATGCCTTTACAGATCAACTCATATACGGGAGAAGGCCTTTGATTATACATGACGGCAGAACGTAGAAATTCCGAGGGGGTCAAGCCGTGGGGAAAGGACAAGGCCCTTACCCCCGCGGACTTGCGACACGTGGCAAGACTTCACGACGGAGAAATAGTAACAGGGTTGGGCCAAGAGATTCTGTATCGTGATGGAGTTAAGGTGGGCCCGCTCAGGTGAGGAAGATAAGCGTTAGTCCGGCAAAGGGGAAGTCCTACGTGTTAAAAAGTGGATAGCGCACATGGAACAACGGTAAGGTAAGTCCATTAGGACAGCTGGTACTAAGGCCCGTACTAGCTTTTAACCCGACACGAGGCACTCACCTATATCTAGATTTACCCAATCCCCACGCGCCACGTGTCTCAGTGTCAGTGTCCTTACGACACTTGCCCTCTGTTCTCTTACACTTTCACCTTTTAACCTAAACAGTCCTCCCGAATGGTAAAAACTCTCGTATTCCTCTCTGGTAAATTATTTTCAGGTAGTTTTCCACGGAGATTACCAAGTAGGGAAGAACGCCGGGTTTGTCCAAGTCACTGTCACAGTTCCCCTCGTCGTTTTCCCAAGCATTGTCACCCTCTGCTCAGGTAATCCATTTTCCGATTTTGTTTCATTATTTTTCCCTTTCTCTCTTTTTCGAGCGCCCTGGCTGAGAAGGTCAGAACTATTGAAGGGCTGCGAAGAGAAGTGGAGGAAGGAAAGAAAACTGCGACTGAGCAACAACAGATCATCGCCGAGCTGAAGAGTAAAGTGAAGGGAAATATCACCCTGGTCGAGGCCAGAAGCCTGATCTGGTCAGATATAATCGTGGCCGTGACTGAACAGTGGGAGTTCCTAACGATGATAGGAGAGCTAAAATCTACCCTTCCATACCTTAATAGGAGATTGCAGGAGGCCGGGGATAATCTGCCAACTAGAGCCCGACACGCTGGAATTTATATATCTTTTCTCTATACACTGAGAGCGAATGACGTGGTAAAACATGACATTCCCAGCAGATTTATGGAAATCAATGAATGTCGGAAGATTATAGAAAAAGAGGAGGCTCGATCGGCAGCTTCAAAGGCTCTCCAACGGGTCGCTGACATGGTGGAACAGTTCAACACGGTATGGAACGAAATCACCACTGCTGGCCTCCCTTCATGTTGGGAACCAAACGCTCCTGCCGTACTAATACACCCCGACAAATACACAGCACTTCTAGAGGCAGAACGGGATCGGTCAGATCTTCAGATAGGCAAAGGAACCCAGCTTAAAGCTACTACCATCATCACAGCCCTACAGAAGGAGTTTAGTCTCCTCCACATGATCCGGTACCGTCTCCCCACCCACGCAGACATCCACACCTTCGGCGAGGCATTTACCAGGGTGGAGAGACTCTCAGAGATGTCAGAACCAAATCCAGAAAGCCAGCGGAGGTTAACACAGTTCCTGACTCAGCATGCCAGTCCCTCCACCGATGTACCTCCTCCAGCGTCTACTACAGCCTCGACCCAACAACATTCATGACACCTCATGTTTTATTCATGACATGGCCTAAACGGCCTTTACTTTCATTCAGTTATGTTTTGTTTAAATTTCCGAGTGGGTGGTTTTTCCTCCCACTCTTGCATTTTTACTTTTACCTTGAACAATGATCTACATTTTGGTTTTAAGTATGGCTCGGGGCCTGTTACGCATGATGGAAGAGTTGTTTTCCCCATCATGCCATTTTGTGGTTTTGACAATGACTGTTAACAATTTTGATCACGCGAGAAAGATATTTTCAGAAAATATCTTCTCTCTGAAAGGCAGATGGAATGCTATATAATACAGGAAAAAGAATGAAACAAGGTTCCACTTCTTCAGAAAATTGATTGTATAAGAATTTCCTGTGTGTATGCTTTGTGAAAAATTCGGATACTGCCCGGAAGAGCCCATCGGGTCTCAATAATAAGAAGCTTCACTGTAATAAGGATTCTGGACACGGTTGTATGGTAGTGTGTGTGTTTCTCTATTGTTAGTTTCATCTATGCTCATCTCTCTTGTATTACATCCTAGAATGCGAGTGTCTTTTGTCTTTTGATATGAACTTATCGTGTTGATACTTATGTCAGTAGCAGCTTGACACTTTAAATGGCTCAGGAGTAATGTATTGTTCCACATGCATTTCACTCGTATTTCTACTATGTTGGTTGTATTGAAATGTTATTGACGGGAGTTCTTGGTATGCGTGGATTCTTAGATATTTAAGCCCATTTGTATGCCATGAAGTTCTCCTTAGTATCATCTATGTGACAGCCGATATCCCCTTCTCGCTATACAGCTTCGCTATTGTTTATAATTACTTTCTCTGCCATATGTCGTGAATCTGGCCCTCATTATGTTGATCTGTCTTACGATTGTCTGAAGCAGCAGTATCTGAATATTAGCATTTCATTCGTTCAGCGTTATTTAAAATGCCTCAAACTGTCCGAAGTTCTGGTTCCATTTTAGTCTGTTTTCTGTTTCAAAGAAGGTAGTGTAAGAGCTCTGTCATGTTAAGGGATGAAACGTTGTCTTAAATATCCTGCTCTCTACACCTCATAAGATGTCCTAGGCACTGGTCTATAACAACTCTAGGCTGTCTCTAGGAGTTACAACATCTTTTTGGCGCCGTTGCCGGGGAACGAAGTTGAAGAGATTTAAGTCCCTGGGCCTCGACAAATCCTGTCCACTCTTTAGTTAGGTGAGCACGAAGAGTTGTGAGTTGTGCATACCTCACCTTGGCGACTCCACATTTATATTTCAGATAAACCTATTTGCAGTCCTGGCTCCCCGAAAGCCACACCTAAGGTCAGATACTTCACAGTCAAAGACACCTTCTGTGTCTGACCCAGAGCGAATCCTTCACAGAAGAGGCTGGAGAGAAAGACCACCAGTTCATACCGATATTCCTGAGTTTTCCCTCGAAAACTTCCCGTATCTCCAGCCCTCCTCTTCTCAGGTCGCCCAAATACAAAGCTCTAACCCTATTATAAGAGATACTGGCTATTACTCTGATAGCCCTTACCGAGAAAGTACCCGTATCAAAGACGAAGCTGAGTCTAGTTATACTCCACATTATTCTTTTCATCCTACCCCTGAAGTTGAAGAGGTCAAAGAGATCACTGAAGTGTCTGCTGTTAACAGCCCTACCTCCTCATCAAGTCCTCAAGCCGTTGTCCACTATATTCCCATCATTATTCATACTCAACTCACAACACCTCCTCCACCTCGCGCTGCTCAAGCTCTCATCCTACCTCCGCCTCCCCCGATGGCGAATGTACCCGGATTTTTACAAAACAGGTATGCTCCTTTACAGCTGCCTGCAGTGTTAAATGATATGACGCAGGACTATTTGAAGATTCTACCCCGATTCAATGGGGAGAATGGTGTCGATGCTCACAAGCATGTTGAAATCTTCTGCTCTTTCGCAGAGAACTTTAATGTGGAACATCTGGATGTGGTTCTGAGGTTGTTCGTGCAGTCCCTTGATGGAGAGGCTAGAAAGTGGTTTAAGTCTCTTGCAGTTGATTCCATCAACACCTGGGAAGCTATGGAAGAATCTTTTGTGAAAAAGTGGGGAGATAGGAAAGATCATGGGGATACCTTAACCGAGTTCAACACCCTTAAAAAGAAACACAATGAAGGGGTATCAGAATTCATCAGAAGATTTAACAAATTGTATTACAGCCTCCCAGCTGAGATGAAACCCCATCAGACCGCTGCCAAGGTCGTTTTTGTAGCAGCATTTGATTCTGAGTTTGGCTTCTCACTAAGGGAGAGAAATCCAGCCTCTCTTGATGATGCACAGACTGATGCATTGGAAATAGAAGCAAACTTTGTCTCGACTGGTAAGACCAAAGTAAAGCAAGAACATGATATAAGAAGAAGAAGCAAGGAGGAAGTGTCCACTTCAAGTCAGGATAGAGACTCAGCGAATGATAAGATCGAAGAGATGAATAAAATGATCAAGAACCTCTCTAGCAAGTTGGTCAAGCTAGAGATGGAAGCCAAAAGTTCTCCACCAAAGAACTTTCAGAATGCTCCAAATAGAGGGTTCAACCCTCAATACAGGAAACCTCCCTTGCAGATACTGCAGAGGGGGCAGAAGGAGCCACAAGACCAAGTACCGCACCCTTTGTACTTGGAAGGACAAATGGAGGCTTCCCCTGAAGACTCCTCTTATGAGCAAGATGAAACATGTCCGGTTTTCTCAGACAGCGATGACATAGAGTGCCCTGTCCAAGGAAGTGAGGAGGATGCATTGCAACCTCACTCAGAAGCAAAGGATAATGAGGATGCCGAAGAGCCAGAAATCGATGACTACTGCAAACAGTTTGTTGATTTCATGCAAGCTCAGTTCAACAGGAAATATGACCTCAGGTCCTCCAGGAAAAGGACCCGCACTCAAGATGAAGAGGAAGAAGCACCCCAGAGATCAGCACCTGCACAGAAAGAGGCCAATACCAAAGAATCTTCTGATAGAGGTAAGAAGCCCCTTTACCAACCTTTGCAAGATGATAGTCACATACCTTCCTCCTCTCAAGTAGCTGTGTCTCCTGTGAATAAAGTTCCCATTAAAGAAGTCAAGTCTGCCTTGCCAAACAAAGAGTCCAAAGAAAAGGAAGTCCAGATAGAAAAGCCCTTGTCTGCCTTCAGCTTGCAAAAGGAACTTGAAAAGGTCAAAATCCCTGTCCCTCTGTCTGAATTGTTGAAGCAGCCTGCATATCAGTCACAAGTCTCCTCTTTCATTTCAGCTCCTGAAGTCCCACACATTCCAGACAGTCTTAATTTGCAAGAAGAGAGGCCTATGGTAGTTTTTGGTCCCCATGTCGAGGAATTGGACCCCTCTACTCCTCCTTTCTATGTTTCCCTAGTAATCCATGATTTACTATTACACAACTGTATGTTGGATTCAGGAGCATCCCACAATTTGATGCCCCTGTCTGTCATGGAGCAGTTGGGTCTCCAAATCACCCGTCCATATAAAGACCTCTACTCCTTTGACTCCAAAAGAGTGAAGTGCTTGGGCATGATCAAGGACCTAGCAGTCACCTTGGCTCAGATTTCTGCCAAGAGTGTGGTAATGGATATCGTAGTAGCTGACATCCCAGCTCGCTTCGGCATGCTGTTGTCTAGGTCTTGGGGGACCAGAATTGGAGGGTCAATCAAGCTGGATCTGTCATACGCCACCATCCCTGTCTTTGGGGGTCAAGAAAGGAGATTGTACCGAGAAACTAGGTTTGTCAAGACAGTCGCGAAAGCAGGAGATTCAGTAAACTCCCCAGTTTACAGTAGAGATGGAGATTTTTCCTGTCTAATGTTGGAGGAAGATCAGGAATATGCTCATGAACCTACATTTTGTCAGATAAAGACTGAGCTATCAGAGCAGGACCGTGAATCTGATGTCTGGACACTCCACTTTGATGGAGCCAATTCCAGAGAGGGAAACGGGGCTGGAGTGTTGCTTATCTCACCCATGGGTCAATGGGTCCCCCTCTCTTTCAAATTAGAATACGAGGCCACGAATAATGTGGCTGAATACGAGGCACTCATATTGGGGTTACAAACAACAAGAAGCATGAAGATCCAAGGTCTAAAGGTGATGGGAGACTCAGAGTTGGTGGTGAGGCAGGTGAGAAATCAGTGTCAAGCGAAGCATCCGAGGCTAAAGGCCTATAGGAACGAAGTGTGGGACCTTGTGGAAAATTCCTTTCTGGCATTTAACATTCAGTTTATGCCCAGGGAGCACAACAGAATGGCAGACTCCTTGGCTGTAGCTGCTAGTACATTCCGCCCACCTCAGAACCCTCTTCTGAGATACGAAATTGAGGTAAGATACAGGCCTTCAATTCCTGATAATGTCAAGCACTGGCAGGTCTTCGAAGATGAGGAGCAGGTGAAGAGGTTTTTGGAGACCGTGGGGGAGTTTTCAAACTTAGAGATCGACAATTGTGAAGAGGAAGAAGTCGAAGACATTCCAGGGGACAAGCTAGAAGAGAAGATAGCTGGTCACAGATTCCTACAGCTAAAGGGAAATGTCATTCCCCGAGGGTTGGTACCTCTGGAAAGGTTGTTCAATAAGGATGATGTCCCATTACAGCCAAACAAAATGGTGACTGAGGACCAGGTTGAAGATCTGAATCTGGGCACGAAAGAAGATCCAAAGATTGTGAAGCTGTCGAAGAAAGTCCCAGATGAATATAAACCATTGTACCAAAAGCTGTTTCAAACCTACAAAGACGTATTCGCCTGGTCATATCAAGATTTGAAAACCTTTGATGTCAGTGTGATGCAGCACAAAATTCCATTGAAAGCCGATGCAAAACCCCACAAGCAAAAGCTCCGGCAGATCAATCCCCTGTTGTTACCATCGATTGAGCAGGAAATAAAAAAGTTACTGAAGGCTAAAATTATAGTGCCACTAAGGTATTCTGAATGGGTGGCCAATTTAGTCCTAGTACGCAAGAAGAACGGTGAAATCAGGTTGTGTGTGGATTTTAGAAACCTGAACAGGGCATCTCTAAAAGACAACTATCCACTACCAAAGATGGATCATATTCTGCAAAAGGTGGTAGGGGCCTCTAGAATGTCCATGATGGATGGGTTCTCGGGCTATAATCAAGTGGCCGTATTCCCGGAGGACGAGGAAAAGACAGCTTTCACCACGCCCTGGGGAACATTTATGTATGCCAGGATGCCATTCGGACTGATCAATGCAGGGGCTACGTTTCAGAGAGCGATGGACATAACTTTTGTGGGAGAACAGGATAAGTTCCTGGTGGTGTACCTAGATGATATAACGGTCTTTTCAAAGGATGATGTCGAGCATGTTCGGCATTTGCAGAAGACTTTTGAGAAATGCAGGAGGTATGGACTCTCTCTCAACCCTCAGAAATCTTTCTTTGCATTAGAAGAGGGTAAACTCCTAGGACATATAGTAACTAAAGATGGGGTCAAAATCGATCCTAAGAGGGTAGAAGCTATAAATGGTATCTCTCTCCCCAGAAACAAGAAATAAGTACAGGTATTCCTAGGACGGATAAATTTTCTCAGAAGATTCATTCCCAATTATGCCGAAATAGTTAGACACATCACAGATATGTTAAAGAAGGACAATGAAGTAAAATGGGCACCAGAACCAAGGCAGGCGTTTGCCAGGATCAAGACTGCATTTGCTGAAGCTCCAGTATTGGCAAAGCCTGACTTCACTGAACCCTTCATGATTTTCTCTTTTGCATCACCTCACACGGTGGCGGGGGTCCTACTACAGAAGAATGGGGATGGGTATGAGCAACCCATTGCTTTCTTTAGTCAAGTTCTTCATGACGCAGAGCTAAAATACAACATACTTGAGAAGCAAGCTTATGCCCTGGTAAAGTCCTTGAAGGCCTTTCGCATGTACATTTTACAATCCCATGTGACTGCTTTTGTACCCGCAGCAGCAGTTAAGGACATCCTAGTGCAGGGAGACAGTGAAGGCAGAAGGGGACGGTGGATTGCGAAGATACAAGAATATGATTTGGATATAAGGCCCACCAAGTTAATTAAAGGACAGGGGTTAGCGAAGATTTTATCAGAATCGAACCACCAAGCCCTGGGCATCCACTTATCCATGATGGCAGATGAAGCATCTCAGGAACAGACAGGGAGGCCAGAAGTGGAAATGGAAACTCAAAAAATACAGATGAAGTACCTCACTAGCCCCTGGTACAAAGAAATTGTTGAATACCTCCTGACACTCAGCTGCCCACCCAGCTGTGACAAGTCCAAATACAGAGCCTTGAGGCTTAAATCTCAAAAGTACGCTGTTGGAGAGATCCGTCAGGCATACTGCTGTTATGTCTCATCGAAGGGGAGGTAGGGAACATCATAACCGAGTTCCATGAGGGGATCTGCGGAGGGCATTATAGCTGGAGGAGCACAGCTCAGAAAATTTTGAAGGCCGGGTTCTACTGGCCTAAACTATTTGGAGATGTCTTCACTTGGGTTAGAGCCTGTGACAAATGCCAAAAGTTTGCTGAGAAACAGAAGCTAGCCGCTTTACCCCTGATTCCTGTGCACGTTGATGAGCCTTTTAAGCAATGGGGTATTGAATTCATAGGTGAGATCCACCCTTCCTCCAGTGGGCAGCACAAATGGATTTTGACTGCTACAGATTACTTCACCAAGTGGGTGGAGGCCATCCCCGCACGAAATGCTACAGATACAGTGGTCATAAAATTCTTAGAAGAGAATATCATCTCAAGGTTTGGATGTCCTGCCAGAATAGTCACGGACAATGCTCAGGCTTTTAAATCCGTTAAGATGGTGAATTTCTGCCAACAGTACAACATCACTCTGGGCCACTCCACAGCTTACTACCCCCAGGGCAATGGTCTTGCCGAGTCATCAAACAAAACACTGGTCAGAGCACTGAAGAAGACAATAAATGAGAACCAGAGAAATTGGGACTCTCAGCTGAAGTTTGCTCTATGGGCTAACAGGATAACCAGTAAAAGGGCAACAGGGAAGTTGCCTTACGAACTAGTATACGGACGAGCAGCTGTATTCCCCATACAGTTGGCTCTACCTGTGGCTCGTTTCATGCAGGAGACTCAGGAAGAAGCTGATGGCCCGACTAGAAGAATCAATCAATTGATTGAACTGGAGGAAACGCGCGTTCAGGTGAACCAGAGGCTGGTGGACTATCAAGAGAAGATGAAAGATTTTTTTGACCAGCACACCAAAGACAGGAAGCTTCAGGTGGGGGATTTAGTGCTCCGATGGGATGTACGCAGAGCTGACAAAGGCAAACATGGTAAGTTTGACCCCCTTTGGTTCGGTCCTTTCAGGATCGCAGAGCAGGGAGGAAATAATACATTCAAGCTGGAAAATTTACAGGGGGATCTGTTGGAAGCCCCTGTGAATGGGCAATTCCTCAAACCATACTTCCAATTCTGAAGAAGGCTGGAAAGCCTGACTGTATTATATTGTATAATAGTTGCTATTTCGTTTTGTTTGTTTATCATCAATTACAGACATGTCATGAAGATCTGTACACGGCACAGCTCTAGAAACTGAAAAGTGTTGTTCAAAGAAGGTCTACAGGCGGTCTGCGTAGTTCTCGACACGTTCGAGGACAAACGTGCTGTCCCCAGGTGGAGCCAATGTTGTTCAATTCTCAGCAATAGCCACGAAAGTCCCTAAAAGATGAACCGGTCACATTAAAGTTATATGCCAAGTAGCAAGTGTCAAATCAAATCAGGCCGAAAGGGAAAAAGGGTGGTAAAGCGCACATATATTGACACCAATGGATAAATGGCACTAAGTGAGGAGAGGCGGAACAATAGTTAATGACTGGCACAAAGGTAAGGGAGACATGCCTTTACAGATCAACTCATATACGAGAGAAGGCCTTTGATTATACATGACGACAGTACGTAGAAATTCCGGGGGGGTCAAGCCGTGGGGAAAGGACAAGGCCCTTACCCCCGCGGACTTGCGACACGTGGCAAGGCTTCACGGCGGAGAAATAGTAACAGGGTTGGGCCAAGAGATTCTGTATCGTGGTGGAGTTAAGGTGGGCCCGCTCAGGTGAGGAAGATAAGCGTTAGTCCGGCAAAGGGGAAGTCCTACGTGTTAAAAAGTGGATAGCGCACATGGAACAACGGTAAGGTAAGTCCATTAGGACAGATGGTACTAAGGCCCGTACCAGCTTTTAACCCGACACGAGGCGCTCACCTATATCTAGATTTACCCAATCCCCACGCGCCACGTGTATCAGTGTCAGTGTCCTTACGACACTTGCCCTCTGTTCTCTTACACTTTCACCTTTTAACCTAAACAGTCCTCCCGAATGGTAAAAACTCTCGTATTCCTCTCTGGTAAATTATTTTCAGGTAGTTTTCCACGGCGATTACCAAGTAGGGAAGAATGCCGGGTTTGTCCAAGTCACTGTCACAGTTCCCCTCGTCGTTTTCCCAAGCATTGTCACCCTCTGCTCAGGTAATCCATTTTCCGTTTTTGTTTCATTATTTTTCCCTTTCTCTCTCTTTTTAAGAGCGCTACCGGGCTGAGAAGGTCAGAACTATTGAAGGGCTGCGAAGAGAAGTGGAGGAAGGAAAGAAAGCTTCGACTGAGCAACAACAGATCATCGCCGAGCTGAAGAGTAAAGTGAAGGGAAATATCACCTTGGTCGAGGCCAGAAGCCTGATCTGGTCAGATATAATCGTGGCCGTGACTGAACAGTGGGAGTTCCTAACGATGATAGGAGAGCTAAAATCTACCCTTCCATACCTTAATAGGCGATTGCAGGAGGCCGGGGATAATCTGCCAACTAGAGCCCGACATGCCGGAATTTATATATCTTTTCTCTATACACTGAGAGCGAATGACGTGGTAAAACATGACATTCCCAGCAGATTTATGGAAATCAATGAATGTCGGAAAATTATAGAGAAAGAGGAGGCTCGATCGGCAGCTTCAAAGGCTCTCCAACGGGTCGCTGACATTGTGGAACAGTTCAACAAGGTATGGAACGAAATCACCACTGCTGGCCTCCCTTCATGTTGGGAACCAAACGCTCCTGCCGTACTAATACACCCCGACAAATACACAGCACTTCTAGAGGCAGAACGGGATCGGTCGGATCTTCAGATAGGCAAAGGAACTCAGCTTAAAGCTACTACCATCATCACAGCCCTACAGAAGGAGTTTAGTCTCCTCCACATGATCCGGTACCGTCTCCCCACCCACGCAGACATCCACACCTTCGGCGAGGCATTTACCAGGGTGGAGAGACTCTCAGAGATGTCAGAGCCAAATCCAGAAAGCCAGCGGAGGTTAACGCAGTTCCTGACTCAGCACGCCAGTCCTTCCACCAATGTACCTCCTCCAGCGTCTACTACAGCCTCGACCCAACAGCTTTCATGACACATTATGTTTCATTCATGACATGGCCTTAACGGCCTTTACTTTCATTTCAGTTATGTTTGATTTAAATTTCCGAGTGGGCGGTTTTTCCTCCCACTCTTGCATTTTTACTTTTACCTTGAACAATGATCTACATTTTGGTTTTAAGTTTGGCCCGGGGCCTGTTACGCATGATGGAAGAATTGTTTTCCCCATCATGCCATTTTGTGGTTTTGATAATGATTGTTAACAATTTTGAGCATGCGAGAAAGATATTTTCAGAAAATATCTTCTCGCTGAAAGGCAGATAGAAGGCTATATAATACAGGAAAAAGAATGATACCGGGTTCCATTTCTTCAGAAAATTGATGGTATTAGAATTTCCTGTGTGACTGCTTTGTGAACAATTTGGATACTGCCCGGAGGAGCCCATCGGGTTTCAATAATAAGAAGCTTTACCGTAATAAGGATTCCGGACACGGTTGTATGGTAGTGTGTGTGCCTCTCTATTGTTAGTTTCATCTATGCTCATCTCTCTTATATTACATCCTGGAATGCGAGTGTCTTTTGTCTTTTGATATGAACTTATCGTGTTGATACTTATGTCAGTAGCAGTTTGACACTTTAAATGGCTCAGGAGTAATGTATTTTGCCACATGAATTTCACTCATATTTCTACTATGTTGGTTGTATTGAAATGCTATTGACGAAAGCTCTTGGTATGTGTGGATTCTTAGATATTTAAGCCCATTTGTATGCCATGAAGTTCTCCTTAGTATCATCTATGTGACAGCCGATATCCCCTTCTCGCTATACAGCTTCGCTATTGTTTATAATTACTTTCTCTGCCATCTGTCGTGAATCTGGCCCTCATTATGTTGATCTGTCTTACAATTGTCTGAAGCAGCAGTATCTGAATATTAGCATTTCATTCGTTCAACGTTATTTAAAATGCCTCAAACTGTCCGAAGTTCTGGTTCCATTTTAGTTTGTTTTCTGTTTCAAAGAAGGTAGTGTAAGAGCTCTGTCATGTTAAGGGATGAAACGTTGTCTTAAATATCCTGCTCTCTACACCTCCTAAGATGTCCTAGGCACTGGTCTATAACAACTCTAGGCTGTCTCTAGGAGTTACAACAAAACCTATGAAACCTTTGCAACTTACCCCTCTTGCAACCTATATGACTTTGCAAATTTGCAACCTGTGTGAATTTGTGACTTTGCGACCTACGCGACTTTGCGATTTTGTGACTTGTACGACTTTGTGACTTTTACGACTTTTGCAACCTATGTGAATTTGCGACCTATGCAAATTTTGTAATCATGTGATTTCGCAACCTATGTGACTTTGTGACCTATGCAACTTTGTAGCCTTTGTAACCTATGCAACCTCTGCGACTTTGTGATTTTTGAATTTGCTAATTTGCGACCTATTGGACTTTGTGACATTGCAAGATATGCGACTTTGCGACTTGTGTGAATTTTTAATTTTTGCAACCTATGCGACTTTACGTCATATGAAACTTTGCGACTTGTGTGACATTGAAAATTTGCAACCTATGAAACTTTGAAACTTTAAGAATTTGTGACCTATGTGACTTTGCGACTTTGTGACTTTGCAACTTCGTGATTTTCTAACTTTGCGACCTATGCAACTTTAAGACTTTGTGACCTATGCGACTTTGCGACCTATGTGAGTTTGCAACCTCTACCACTTTGAAAATTTCTGACTTATGTGACCTTGCGACTTTGCAACCTATGTGACTTTGCGACCTATGTGACTTTGCAACCTATGCGATTTTATGACTTATGCGAATGTGACTTTGTGACATATGCAACTTTTTAATGTTGCGACTTTGTGACCTATGTGACTTTGCGACTTTGTGACTTTGCGACCTATGCATTTCTTTCCTCGAGTACAAGTGTTTCCTCCTTAGATATTGATCCAAGCCACATTTTATTGGTGTCCTGCAAATAATATGAAACAAATAAATTATTTTACCAAAGTGATACTTTTCATGTGGGATAAATGAATAGATAAAAATACAAACATTTATTGACTCTAGGAGTGTGAATAGGAAAATAATCGAAATTAATTTGTTATAAATTGAATGGATGGATAAACTCATGCTTCACTTTGGAAATCGAATTCAAATTTAGATTATTAATGGAACCACCAATCGTGACTTTAATATTTCTTGTTTCCCATGGTGATGATGTGATTTTATATCTAGTGCCTTGAGGTGCTATGTGAAAAGAGTTCTATATAGTGAAGGTTAATTCAAGGCATGTTCGGATTCTTGATCATAATAATTTAGGTTTGTAGAGGTGCAAAGGAGAGTCAGTTTCTTCCATACCCTAATGAAGCTCAAGCATTGCCATAACCATCAACACAATATGTCTCCACTTTTTTTCAATGCACATGCCAGAGAAAAGGGACATGCAAGTGTGTACGACCTGTAATGCCTCAATAAAACCTTGAGAACCTTAGTCTGCATGTTGAGATGAGGGAAAAAAATCGTGAACCTGAGGGAAAATTATATTTGTTGATTTTATCATGATTTCATGCAATGCCTATTAGAATGTTCCCCAGGGGAATATGAATAAGGTAAAATGGAAATGGGATCACTCTCTTGAGAAATTATGGTTTCTCCCAAACCCTAGCAAGATCAGCATAATGAAAGCTAGACTGAAGCCTTATATGTCCGAGCTCGGTGCCCCTAGTGATTGGTGATGACTATTATGGGCAACCTAGTATAGAATCCATGGAGGAACTTGCAATTCTCTTTGCAACATCAAACCCCCCAAACCCTAGTGCAGTCATGAGACAACAAGACAAGTGGGTGCGGTGTGCATCGTGTAAATGGGTGCACTGACAGGGTTTGGTAGGAATAGGTCTTGGGGAGATTAAATAACATAAGGCTGGGTTGAAACCTTAATGGGCTAAGCGAGCAGAAGGGGACTTGAAATTTTGAATATGCCCAAAATTTTGGGTGGTGTTGTAGCAGCTACAACAGGTTCATTAGTTAGGTAAGAGTTTTATTTTTTCTGAGAGTTAAATCCCCAGCTTGTTCTTTCGTTTCCCTTTATTGGTTCTCACCTAATACATATCTCCATATTCTAACCTTTCTTTGTGTTTTGTAGGTAATAACACGACTCTAATTTCCAATATTCATGTTACATATGCCACTATCCCCCTTCCTTGGCTTCTAACATTGATCTTGTTATTGCCTAGTATTTCTAGATCTTTCTGAGGGAATTCCTTTCGAGTTAACTAAAAGCTTAGTCCATACTTTGACTCATCGCTATGTTGTTCAGTTATTAGGGTTTTTCCATGAAAGTATTATGTGGGTCTTTAAGGCTATGACCTCCTATTTTTCTAACTTAACCCTCGAAGAACTTGTTATCTATATCAATATTATTATTTTTTTTTAAATTGAACATAGTTTGTATTATGTTTGATAGTAAGCCATTACTTAACTTATTTCAACAGTTCCTATCTTATTCAAGAAATTCCTCTGGATATCCTCTAGATTTCAGAACAGTTTTCTGGTTAAAAGATATAACACATCCCACATGTCGTAGTTCAGGTTACAGTTAGGGTTCATATTTATAACACTCTATGCAAAGCAGTTTTTGTCTTTTACTACAATGCTATATTCAATGTAGTTTATGGTTATTCATATACCCATTGAGGTTTTGGTCTCATTTTAATTGTGTGGTACATTCTCGGGTTCCTATATGTGTCTATTTCATGATTCATAGTTTTTTATAACTCATGTTATATTTGTTCTACTATTTTAGCAAACTACCACCATTTTTTGAGTTCTTGTTGTCCTATTGCTTCATGTTATTATATTTTTATATTTTCAAGTTTATTACGTATTACGAAATAATCCAAAGATATAATTATTGCAGAAGACCATATCATCCTTTTTGAATAGTATATTAATTGTCAAATTCCCTTAATATGTGAAATTTTTTCTATTTTCACTTATGACAGATTGTCTGGTCTAGGTCCCTTCTCATAATTGACTAATTTTCCTCTATCTCTCCACTACAACACTCATTTGTTGGAGGGTTTTCCTCTCTGTTCATTAATTATAACAAAGTCAGTTTTGATATCCTTTACAATTCACACTGACAACTATGTTCTCATGGGATTAATATACGAATGTTATGCTAAGAAAGTAGACATCACAAAGCATAACAAAAATATACAGCCATTGCTTTACTAGAATTAATAGTTACAAACTTACTCATATAACAATTGCAGTGTTATTGTAAATGCACAGTCACTACCTTATTAAAATATACAGTTGCAGTCCTTCTATATTAATAGTTAGAGTCTTACTGAAATAGATAGTTACAATATTACAGTAAATGAACTATTTTTAGTCTTGTTTTAATGAACAATTGCAGTTTTATTGTAACTAATAGTCACAACTTTACTGAGATAAACATTTATAACAAGTATAACAATTAAAATCTTTTCTTTCTGCTCTATTTTGATATTATTTTACTTATCTCAGGTTAAACCAAAACTGATGGTAGCTGCCCAACCATGAGAGGGGCGTTAATGTCCTCATATACCCCGTGCTGCTCACCAAGCAGAATTAAATAGCAGTTCTGCTGGAGAAAGACCTCAAGAATTTTGTTCAGTCTCTTCTCTAGTGTCAGTTTGCAGAGTTCCACTGGTTACCTACCACCTCTAGACCACTCTCACCTTACATCCAACTGGATGTTCTTTTCCCTTTTCACAGAACCCCTTCTCCTCTCTGGGATTTTCCTTTTATCCTCATAGGACAAGGTAACTGTGACTAACTTCTCTATTCCAACTACTCTGGAATCTTGGAAAAATTTACCCATCACTTATGGAAACAAAACCATAATGTAATTCTTTATTCAAAAAGAAGAAAAGAATTCTCGTTCATCAAGTTATTAACATACATGTTAATCCTTGTTTACATAAAAGTCAAATGTATATTTTTAAAATAACATAAAGAAATCAAACTAGGTGTTACAATATATATATATATATATATATATATATATATATATATATATATATATATATATATATATATATATATATATAATATTGAGGATATGTATATCAATTACAGAAATATTTTGAGTTTAAATTTTGTTGTTATTTATTATTTTTGAATATGTATGTTTATGTGAAATTTTTATTTGTACTAGCCACACTTAAGTTATTTAAGTTTATGTATTTATAATATTTATACTAAAAATTTAATAATTAAATATGGTATGAAAGTTCAATATAAAAAAAAACAAACATATAAAAAAAAATATTGTCATTAATATATATATCTATATATATATATTTCTCTCAAATATTTATCTAACAACTACATTTTATTCAAATATAACAATTATACTATATTTTTTAAATAAATATTTAAACTTATATAAAACAATTATTTAAATTTATATAATTTAAATGTGTATGATATGAATAAAAAATTAACAATTGAAATATTGAAATATTTTCTAGCTTATATGTTAGAGTTTTGTATCATAGTGAAATTATATATATATATATATATATATACATATACATATACATATACATATACATATAATTGTCTCTCATATACACTATGGGATTTGCTATATTTGAGATAGTAAGAGGATTGAATATGAAAAATACTTTCTCTTAGATTTTTGGGTTCTTATTCAGATCCGTTCTCATTTCCAAAATATTTTTCCACACATCCAACATTCCTAACTTGTTGATTCCACAAAACTATAGTGACTTTGGAATGTTTCTTGCCTTTTAATTTTTTCATAAAAATATATTTTAAAGAGTCACAAATAACCTCTTATTAAGATCTAATAGACTTGTCTTAGTGTTGGCAATATGATGCAGAGTGTTGTCCTTGATGGTAACCTACTTGATGAAGTTGTCCTTGATGGAAACTGACTTGTCCTATTTGTTAATGATGTAAATCTGATGTCTACAGAGCAGTTCAAAAGTAACAGAGAAAGGAATTCCCTGTAAGTGCCAGAGCAATGATGAAAATGGTATGCCACAAAGCATACGCGGGTTTGTTAAGAAGAAGTAGCGTATGCACGCGGAAAAGTACGTGCAAAGTCGCATATGCAAATTTGCGCTCTAATTTTATAAATCCAGGGGACATAACCATGGTATAGGCCCATAGTATTGAGCGTTGGATTATCTATTTGATCCCGTCCAGGAATACCATCGGATGTGGTGTGGTTTTGACTCATGGTATTGATAAAGGCTAAATCTATGTAAGGAGAAGAAGATCATTGTGCAAGGGTGTGCAAGTTTCTGGGTTTTAATGAATACTTCACTCTGAAGTATATCTGCATGGTGGAACTCTCTTCTTAATTGATAAATCTGAATCTTGATGCACCTATGGATATGATGAAGGCTTAAGATCTCTAGATCTACAAATGATGAATCTCTAGAATGATCTGCAAAAGAAATGATGAAGACCCGACGCCAGTCTAATGAAGAAATTGAATAAATCTGGGTAAGTTTATAGATCTTATCTGTTATGAAAAAATTATCTTTTACAGATCTATACGCTAGTCGGTATCGGTAAAAGTGCGTATATACGTGGGTTATCTTGATGAAAAGCACATATGGAAGATAGGGTTTTTGAAGCTTATTTTACTGCTGTGATTTCTGCTATCTCTCTGCTATCTATCAATAAATCTAGTCTTCTTGAAGTTCTGGGCTGTTTTGAATATGATGTATGCTGCTGATATAATGATGAAAAAATCTAATCAATGATTGAGAAGACATGGTAAAGAAGGAATAACTGCTTAATAGTTCGACATTGCTGTGAAATTTTCTGAACTGAATGATCCACATCTGAATCTGAGTCTAAATAGATTCTAAAAGAAAATATGTTCAGAAGTATATGTGGATTGTTGTGATGAAAAGTGTGTATATACGCGAGGTATCTTCATTAAAAGCGCATATGTCAGTCAGGGTTTGAAAAATAATATACACAGAAGAATACGCGGGTTGGTTTGCATGAAAGCGTGTATGCACACAGCTTCGGTGAAGAAAAGTAGCGTATGGAATCTAAATTAATGGTTATTCAAGGTTGGAAGTGTATCTGATTATTTACTCTGATGTCTGGGTTATTTCTGATATGCTGGTTATGGTGGTCTCACTGTTATGTTTGAAGTATTGGGAAAAGTATATTTGTTGATAAGTGAAGGGTTGTGTTGAAGCTATTTGATCCAGTTTGAAAATTGATGAAGCGTGGTCCATGGTGGTGTTGAGGGTTGGAACCTTTAGTGAGGGGGTTGTAGCTCCCTTCTAGTGGTAGCTGGTAAACGAGAGCAGGGGGTAGTAGCTCCCTTCCAGGAGAGGTTGGTAAACGAGAGCAGGGGGTTGTAGCTCCCTTCCAGGAGAGGCTAGTAAACGAGAGAAGGTTGTAGCCTTCTGCAAGTGGGTGCCTGCATGCTGGTATGAGTCTGCGCCAGTACATGGTTGTACGATGTTTTCTTTATAATAATAAATATTGAAGACTGAGACGACGGCAGCGATGGTTTTCTCCTGAATTGGGTTTCCACCTTAAATCCTGGTGTTCATGTGTGATGCTTATGTGTGATGATTTATTCTGTTTTTACTGCACATGTTTACTGCTTACTAAAAATTTAATGAATGAATGATGCAATGATCTAAGAAAAGGATTATCTGCTTAATAAGAGCTCTGAGAATACGCGAGTTTCCTTAAGGAGATCCGCATGTATACGCTAGTTTTTTTCTGTAAAGTAGCGTATGGGTTTTTGAGAAAGAAAAAGTGAAAAAAATTTCAGTCAGCTCAAAATACTGATTCACCCCCCCTTCTCAGTATTTTTCCAATACTTAGTAGAAGTAATCATCGTTATCATATTCAAAAATAATAAATGAAAATAAAATATAAAGGTTAAAATATATTTTTTGAATATACATATGTTTCTCTTACATATTCAATATTTATCATTTATCTTTATCAATTATTGAAATATTACTCTTGTATTCTCGTAGTTGTTTATAGATATATAAATATATATCATTTATGTCACAACTTCATTAAAGTTAACGAGTGTTAACTAGTTAAAATAAAATTTGTTTATTATTGTCAAGAAGAAAGACTCAAATAATTACTATTGTTTAAAAGTTATTTTTTTTCCAATTAATTAATTAGGAATAATTAATTAATGGAAGGAAAATCATTAAATATATAAATATACATATAGCTGATGGTAAAAAAATTTCCAAGAATTGGAAGTGGTTGGGGATAGTTGGAAGACAGTTACCTACTTCTATGAGGATAAAAATGTATCCCAGAGGAGGAGTAGGTGTTTTGTGCTAGTAAGAAAAAAGTTGAGGATTTTCCAGAGCTGGTTGTGACCAGTGGAAAATAACTCAAAGAAAAACCTAAAAACTAGACTTTCTGAAATTGACTAGATTGGCTATCCTGAGGTCATAGCAGAAAGTGAGATCCACTGTTAACCCGTGTCATTCCAAATATGGAGCTAGGGGGAAAGTAGAGGATGTAATCACCTCACTTGATGGTTTGGAGGACTACAGCTTAAACCAGAATATTACAGATAATTACAAATAGTTATCTTGCATTCTATTTGTATGTATGAATATTGTAGTGTTAACTATTATAGGTGTTGTATCCAATTACTATGGAAAGATTTAGTTCTGTAAATATTTGGTAATTATGACCATGTGAAAAAGGAAAGTACATTTGAATGCATATATAAATATATTTTAACTGTGTACAGTAAATGAACATGTATTATGTCAAACTGTTGAACAAAAATAGTATATGAATCTACAGATTAAGAGGTTATGTGTCCACAGATAATATTACATTTACAGGTGTAATAGATTTAAAAGAGAATCTATGAGTTATTAAAATATTGAATATGATAGAGGTTTTTTTTCTTACAACTTCTTTAAATTCATTCTAAGTATTTGTGGCAAAAAACTAGAACTTGCAGTCTCAGGTTGTGGCAAAACCCTACCCAAGACGTTCTGTTCAACTTATTGAGAATCACTATACACAGAATTTTAGAAAACAGTGGTCCGGGCACCAAAACTAGGTTGAACAAAGAACACAGATATTACAGAAATTTATCCAAAGAAACTCGGTAACATAATATCAAGAAAACGAGAATCATAAATCCATAGCGAAAGGGAAAACTATGTAATATTCTACTACTAAATTTACTATGCGGAAAACAAGGTATTCGGGTACAAACCCTGATATGACATTTTCATATAAAATGTGAAAGAAATTTTTACAAAACAATCAACTAATATTTAACGAAGTTCTGCACCAAATTGTAGAAAAGGAAACAGTAGTTTTCTTAGCAAAACAAATACCGAATTTATAACTTCAACCTTGCAGAACAATAAAATTCTACAGATGGAACATTTAGGCGGAAAAATCATATAAGAGAAATGTTTATTATGCATAGTCAAGTACTCTTTAAATTTCAGAAATGGAGAAATAATTATATCATCTGTGAGTCATAAACCAAAGGAGAAATGTTGTAGCATTCGGTCAAATCGAACTAGAGATAACAGTTAGAAGAAAATAAGTCTATTTAACCTTTTCTCACCCGATAAAACTTATGATATAAACATTACAGGATTTCTTTCATAAGTTATTCCAAACTAAAGAAGCTAACATCGTGCTTCAAGACCATCTGGGGTCACAAACTGAAGGACTCAACTATAGGGTTTTATGCCCTCTACAAATACTTTTCTTTAATGCAAAATTCCTATACTAGAAACTCGACAAGAAAACCAGAGTTAAGAGCTGTAGCTCCAGTTGGCTAGGGTACCTGGAAAGGAAAAGGAGAAGCAGTGTATCAGCCGGAGCCGAAGAGTTATAGTGGCTCTAGATGGATGAAGACCCTACCACGGAGTTGGGTTCGAAGACACATACCTACATAGGGAGCAAAAAGGCACAAGGGTAAGTTGCCTTTGCCAAAACAAATCAAACAAAAACCTAGTAGTAGGAACTTAAAATCACAACGTTAAGAAAAAGTATGAAATGGTGTAATACCTATAGGAGGAATCTCCATGTGGAAATTATGCAATAAGGACAATAAGTTAAAATATATAAGTTTAAGAATGCATTCGAACCCTTCATATCTCAGAAGTGGTAGCAAAATCAATGAATAATTCGAAAAATAATTCAGGTAAAATACTCACCAGAGAGCACGCAATGAGAGGAAAAGCTCTTATTGAAAATGGAAAAATCACTATGGCGAAATAAATATTGAGATTCACTTAGCGGTATAGCTCCTTCAACCATTTTAGAGGAAGTCACGAGAATACTGCTAAACCTCACACAGTTACCATCCAGACATCAGAACCCTTGAAGAAAAATTTGCTGACTAACTCTACACAGTCGGCGGGCCAAGCTAAATGAGTTTTGGGATGAAGAACCCAATAAATCTTAGGGTTAGTGAAGTCCAATTAAATCTCCTGCCAATGCAACACAACCATAGATCAACACATAAATTAGCGGCAGAGATCGAGGAGGTACCTTCGAAAAGTGCAAAGGAATCTGAGGCGATTTGGAAGTTGTCGAAAATAGTTATTGCCATGTATTGTAGCATTAAATAGGACTGACATGCCAGCTAACTGGAACTTAATACCAAATGACAATTGAATATTTTAATATGGGTATGTCAAATAGTATTAAACATATTAAGTCTTTCAACCAAAAAATCATATGAATCATGTTTGGCTATGCATAGAATATGGTTTAATACATATGGTTATACTAAAGTTTAAGAGAAACAAAGTAATATGTGTGGCATAGAACATATGCATAAGGGTCAATGACCTTGTCCATTGTATTTGAATGAAAATCATAGTTGATATTTATTTAATACTTCGGAAAAATAAAGAGGTAATCAAATTTTTTTTTACTGTGTAATTCTTTTAGAAGTCGGATGTTACAAGTGGTACTAGAGCCAAGTTACTATGCTCGGACCCTACAGGTCAAACTAAAGTTCAAGCTATGTGTAACATGATGTATGGAGAGATAGAATTTAACCACATAATGAGAAGAGAAACCCCGCTGCAACCCCCTCAAGACACTAGGGAACCCTAAGTACAGCCTGTGATGAACCCAGAGATGTGGGTTTGGCTAAGTGTTGAACAATATAAGAAAACCAGTAGGCTATTAGAAGACCAACAACACCAAACCAATTTCTTGTTAAATACTGTTCAACAGCTGTAGGAGGAAATAGTGCGCGTTCGAAAAGATAATGAGTGACTACTGCAAGACTAGGAAAAGATATTAAAAAGTATATAAGATAAACAAAACTAGGAGGTGGAACATCCTAGTACTGATAGAGGTATATAAGAAGAAAATGAGCAAAAAACAGGAAATAACACCACAGAAAGAGTGGAGAGGAGCCCCTCTCAACAAAGTAAGAATAAAATTTTTAATGAGGCAGAATCTAGCAACTTGTCAGATCTACAAGAAGTAAAGAGGAAAAAAGTAGAACTTCAAGGAGAATTTCGTAAAATAAAACCACCAAAATTTGATGGTGAGGTTGATGAGGTGGTAGAGGCATGGTTATTAAATATGAATAAGTATTTTTAGGTGTATGAATATAACAACAACCTGAAGGCCAGACTAGCAATATATCAGCTAAGAGAGAAAGCCACTCTGTGGTGGGAGGAGGTAAATAATGTGTGTAGTATTGAAGAACATGACGTAACTTGGGAATCATTCCAGCCATACTTCAAGGACAGGTATCTGACTGAAATATTTTATGATGAAAAAGCTAAAGAGTTCCATGATCTAAAGTTGTGACAGATGACCATGGATGATTATATTACTAAGTTTACCTCCCTGTTATGTTATTTCCAATATCTTCGAGAGGAGAAGGCTAAGGTGTAGAGGTTTCTGAGCGGCTTGCCAACACACATGAAAGAAAGAGTAGAATTTGTGAATCCTCAGACTATGTATGAAGTCATTCGTAAATATCGAATGTGCTATCAACAATCCAAGGCAAAAGGGGAGGTTGGCAAGAATTGGTAGCCAAAGAAAGGAAAAAAAAGTAATTCAAGTTTCAAAGGTTCCAAAAGTGGAAACTTTAATAATTCTGTACAAAATCCTGGCAGAAAACAGTTTAGCAGAAATCATTAGAGGACTAGATGGCCAGTAGAAAAAAAGGCTACAGAAGCATCCAGCAAGCCTGAGCAAGGGCAGCCACCAAACCACCCTTACAATGTTGGGGTTGTGGTGAAGCACATTACTACAAAAACTGCCCATAAAGAACAAGAAATGATGTTGTAGCAAAGTTGCAGGAAGCTTCTACTGTGGGTGATGTAGCACGAAACATTCCCCGTATTAATGCAGCATTGGAGGACCGGCAAGCAGATTATAAGCCCACGATGATTGAGCTAGAAGGTAACATACTATCTCAGTCTATTTCTATTTTAGTAGATCCAGGCAGAAGTATGAGTTATATTAGTCCCAGGATGGTAGAGTTGTGTAGATTGAAAGAGAAAAAATTTAAAATTTCCTGGCTAGTGCAGCTAGCCACAGGGGCAAAGCGTAAAGTGACTGCTAAAATTCCGAATTGCATATTAGAAATTTTAGATCAACAGTTACAATTATATCTAAATATTCTACCATTGGGATCATATGATGTGTTATTAGGCTTGGACTGGTTAGAAAAGCATTGGAACTCAGTAGATTGTAAAAGAAAAATTATCTGCTACAGAATGTAGGATGGCACATGGAAAGAGATTAAAGGAATCAAAAAGCCATTGCAGATATGCCCAATCACAACATCCCAAATGAGTAAGTGTATAAGAAAAGGATGCCAGTTATATGCAATTCAGGTAGAGTATGCAGATTCTAAGGAAAAGTCACCTTTAATGGAAGATATACCAGTGGTGGAGGAATTTCTGGATGTCTTTTCAGAAAATATTCTTGGTTTACCACCAAGGAAGGACATTGAATTCACCATAGAATTGCTACCAGGAGTTTCCCTGGTGTCAAGGGATCCTTACAGAATGAGTGTGCCAAAGCTAACTGAGCTGAAAATGCAGTTACAAGAACTATTGGATAAAGGGTACATTTTTCCAAGTGTGTACCCATGGGGAGCACCAGTATTATTTGTTAAAAAGAAATATGGGACCATGCGCATGTGCATGGACTACAGATAGCTCAATAATTTAACTGTCAAAAACAAGTACCCCCTACCAAGAATTGATGATTTATATCATCAAGTAAAAGGGGCCACAATGTTTACAAAGATAGATTTAGGATCTGGATATCATCAGATTCGAATTAAGGATGAAGACATTTGTAAGACAACATTTTGCACCAGGTATGGACATTACAAATTTGTGGTGTTACCCTTTCGACTGACGAATGCACCAACAACCTTTATGAGGTTAATGCATGGAATCCTTCATCCTTTCTTGGATAATTTCATACTTATTTTTATATAAAATATTCTGATATATTCCAAAAATTAGGAAGATATAAGGAACATTTGAGAATTGTCCTAGATATGCTAAGAAAGCATCAATTGTATGCTAAGTACAGTAAAAACGATTTCTTTAAAACAGAAATCCAATGTCTAGGTCATGTTATTTCAGCTGAAGGAATAACTGTTGATCCCGAAAAGATCAAAACTATTATAGAATGGCGAGTACCCCATAATGTGGTAGAGATTAGATATGTTATGGGGCTATCTGGGTATTACCGAAGATTTATTAAGGGATTTTCTAGAATTGCTTTTCCTATTACTTCCTTACAGAAGAAAGGAAAAGTTTTCAAATGGACCACAGAGTGCCAAAACAGTTTTGCAAAACTGAAACAGCTATTGAGTGTGCTCCTGTGTTAAGAGTAGCCGACCCCAGGAAAGAATTTGAAGTATGTATGGATTCAAGTAAAGAAGGTGTTGGGGCAGTCCTGTCTCAAGAAGGCAAAGTGATAGCTTATGAATCCAGAAAGTTGAAGGAACACTAGCAGAGATATTCTGCATAAGATTTGGAATTAACAGTAGTAGTTCATGCACTCCAGGTATGGAGACACTACTTGCTGGGAAAAAATTTTGTATTAAAGACAGATCATAGCATCTTGATGAGTTACTTCAAGAAAGCGGATTTGAATTTAATACATGCAAGATGGAATGCTTTCTTAAGTGAATTTGACATGGATATTCAGCATGTCAAAGGAAAGGAAAACTGATTAGCTAACGCTTTAAATAGGAAATTACATGGCATATATGAGCTATATTATAATCAGCTGGAAAACAAATTTTCAGAGAAGGTAAATAAAGAAGCACAAAAATATCCCAAGTATTAGTTCTTGTGGCATCAAATGGAAGAAAGAAAAATCTTGGGAGGCACATCTGAGTATGGAATAAATGACGACCAGATGTTAACCTTCAAAGGTAAATTATATGTGCCTAATTGATTAGACCTGAAAGAGATGATAATGAATGAATATCATCGCAGCAATTATGCAAGTCATCTGGGTTACCAAAAGATGTTGACCGTGATTAGAAAGGTATTTTTTTGGCCTGGTATGCAAAATAATATTGCAGAATATTTAAGTAAGTGTTTGGAATGTCAACAGGTGAAGGTAGAGCATCAAAATCCTGCAGGATTGTTGCAGCCCATACCTATACTCGAATGGAAGTGGGAAGTCATATCTATAGACTTCATCATAGGATTACCAAGAACAAAAAGACAGAATTATTCTATAATGGTTGTAGTGGACAGATTGAGTAAATATGCACATTTTATACTTGTACAATCTACTTACAAGACTGTACAAATAGCTGATATTTTTATGAAGGAAATTTTTAGGCTGCATGGAATTCCAAAGACTATCATTTCAGATCGAGATGTTAAGTTTACTTCCGATTTTTGGAAAACCCTGTTTTCAGGATTGGGAACGCAGATAAACTTCAACACTACTTATCACCCCCAGACTGATGGTCAAACAGAGTGAGTGAACCAAGTTCTGGAAGACATGCTTCGCATGTATGTGATGAAGCATCCAACTAAGTGGGAAGATTACCTGCACCTTGTTGAATTTTCTTACAACAACGATTATCATGAATATTTGAAAATGAGTCCTTTCGAGGCTTTGTACGAGAGGCAGTGTCGCGCGTCCATAAATTGGAACAGCCCTGAGACAAAGCTAATATTGGGGCCTGAGATGCTTGCAGAAATGGAAGCAGAGGTGAGAAAATTAAGACAAAATCTGAAGGTTGCACAAGATCGAAAAAAGATCTGTGAAGATAAGAAAAGATCTTATCATGAGTACACTGTAGGAGACCATGTGTACATAAGAATTAAGCCAAAAAGGAGTACTTTGCAATGGGCCTCTTAGGCCAAATTAGCTCCCAGATTTTGTGGACCCTTTGAAATTTTGGAAAGGGAAGGACCTGTAGCCTATCAGCTAGCATTACCTAGCCATATCCGAGTACACAACGTATTTCATGTGTCCCTGTTGAAGCATTATGTACATGACTCAAAGCATGTAATTCATTGGCAGCATATAGAGGTAGAATCGGATGGAGAATTCCTGGTCAAGCCGCAACGCGTACTTGACCAAAGGGAAATCATACTCCAAAAGAGAGCTATCACCCAGGTGAAAGTGAAATGGAAGCACTTCGGACTGGATGAAGCTACTTGGGAGGATGAAGGCTTTGTATAGAAGGCTTACCTAGAACTCTTTACAGAGCTAGAATGAAACACCGAAGATGGTGTTACTTCCAGGGGGGAAGTTGTGATAGCTTCATTAATGTTAACGAGTGTTAACTAGTTAAAAGACAATTTGTTTATTATTTTCAGGAAGAAAGACTCAAATAATTATTGTTGTTTAAAAGTTATTTTTTTCTAATTAAGAAATTAAGAATAATTAATTAATGGAAGGAAAATCTTTAAATATATAAATATAAATATAGCTTATGGTAAAATGTTTTCCAAGAATTGGATGTGGTTGGGGACAGTTGGAATATAGTTACCTACTTCTCTGAGGATAAAAATGGATCCTAGAGGAGGAGTAGGGGTTCTGTTCTAGTAATAAAAAGGTTGAGGATTTTCTAGAGCTGGTTGTGACGAGTGGAAAATAACTCAAAGAAAAACCTAAAAAACTAGACTTTCTGAAATTGACTGGATTGGCTATCCTAAGGTCACAACAGAAAGTGAGATCCACTGTTAAACCGTGTGATTCCAAATCTGGAGCTAGGGGGCAAGTATAGGACGTAATCTCCTCACTTGATGGTTGGGAAGACCACAACTTAAAAAAGAATATTACAGATAAGTACAAATAGTTATCTTGCATTCTATTTGTATGTATGAATATTGTAGTGTTAACTATTATAGGTGTTGTATCCAGTTACTATGGAAAGGGTTAGTTCTATAAATATTTGGTAATTATGACCATGTGAAAAAGGAAAGTACAGTTGAATGCATAGATAAACATATTTTAACTGTGTACAACAAATGAACATGTATTCTGTGAAACTATTTAACACAAGTAGTATATGAATCTGCGGATTAAGAGGTTATGTATCCACAGATAATATTACATTTATAAGTGTAGCCTATTTAAAAGAGAATCTGTGAGTTATTAAAATATCGAATATGATAGAGGTTTTGTTTCTTATAAATCCTTTAAATGCAGTCTAGGTATTGGTGGCGAAAAACTAGAACTTGCGGTCTCGGGTTGTGGCAAAACCCTACCCAAGACGTTCTGTTCAAATTATTGAGAATCACTATACACAAACTTTTAGAAAACAGTGGTCCGGGCACTGAATCTAGGTTGAACAAAGAACAAGGATATTACAAAAATTTATCCAAAGAAACTCGGTAACATATTATCAAGAAAACGAGAATCATAAATCCATAGCGAAAGGGAAAACTGTGTAATATTCTACTACTAAATTTACTATGCGGAAAACAAGGTATTTAGGTACAAACCCTGATATGACATTTTGATATAAACCGTGAAAGAAATTTTAACAAAAAAATCAACTAATATTTAACGAAGTTCCACACCAAATTGCAGAAAAGGAAACAGTCGTTTTCTTAGCAAAACAAATACTGAATTTATAACTTTGCCCTTGCGGAACAATAAACTTCTATAGATCGAAAATTTAAGCGGAAAAATCATATAAGAGAAATGTTTATTATGCATAGTAAAGTACTCTTTAAATTTCAGAAATGGAGAAATCATTATATCATCTATGAGTCATAAACCAAAAGAGAAACGTTGTAGCATTCGGTCGAATCGAACTAGAGATAACAGTTAGAATAAAATAAGTCTATTGAACCCTTTCTCACCCGATAAACCTTTTGATATAAACATTACAGGATTCCTTTCATAAGTTATTCCAAACTAAACAAGCTAACATCGTGCTTCAAGACCATCTATGGTCACAAACTGAAGGACTCGACTATAGGGTTTTACGCCCTCCACAAATACTTTTCTTTAATGAAAAATTCTTATACTAGAAAATCAACAAGAAAACCAAAGTCAAGAACTGTAGCTCCAGTTGGCCAGGGTACCTGGAAAGGAAAAGGAGAAGCGGTGTATCAGCCGGGGCCAAAGAGTTACAGTGGCTCCAGATGGATGAAGACCCTACCACGGAGTTGGGGTCAAAGATACATACCTGCATAGGGAGCAAAATGGCACAACGGTAAGTTGCCTTTGCCAAAACAAATCAAACAAAAACCTAGTAGCAAGAACTTAAAATCACAGCGTTAAGAAAAAGTATGAAATGAAGTAATACTTGTAGGACGAAGTTCCATGCGGAAATTCTACAATAAGGACAGTAAGTTAAAATATATAATTTTAAGAATGCATTCGAACACTTCGTATCTCAGAAGTGGGAGCAAACTCAATGAATGATTCGAAAAAGAATTTAGGCCAAGTACTCACTAGAGAGCATGCGACGAGAGGAGGACCTCTTGTTGAAAACAAAAAAATCCTCATGGCGAAAGAAAGATTGAGATTCACTTAGCGGTATAGCTCCTTTAACCATTTCTTAGAAAGTAACGAGAATACTGCTAAACCTCACATAGTTACCATCCAGACATCAGAACCTTGGAAAAAAAATTTGCAGACTAACTCTACACGGTCGGCGGGTCGAGCTAAATGATTTTTGGGATGGAGAACCCAATAAATCTTAGGGTTAGTGAAGTCCAGTTCAATCTCCTGCAATGCAACACAACCACAGATTAACACATAAATTAACAACGAAGATCTAGGAGGTGCCTTCGAAAAGCAAGAAGGAATCCGAGGTGTTTTGGAAGCTGTCAAAAATAGTTATTTCCATGTACTGTAGCATTAAACAGGAATGACATGCCAGCTAATCGAAACTTAATACCAAATGCCAATTGAAGATTTTAATATGGGTATGTCGAATAGTATTAAACATATTAAGTCTTTCAACCAAAGAAATCATATGAATCATGTTTGACTATACGTAGAATATGGTTTAATACATATGGTTATATTAAAGTTTAAGAGAAACACATATGCATAAGGGTCAACTACCCTATCCATTGTATTCGAATGAAAATCATAATTGATATTTATTTAATACTTCGGAAAAATAAAGAGGTAATCATTTTTTTTACTGTCTAATTCTTTGAGAAGTCGGATGTTACCATTTAAATATGTATGATATAAATAAATGATAACATACTTGTTCAAGTTTTTTTTTTTTTTTTTTTTATGTTCATGCTTGAAAACATTAAAGTTCTCCATATTTGAAATTTAAAATTTTGAAAATAAAATTCTAATTTAAAATTAATAACATAAAAATAATATATATATATATATATATATATATATATATATATATATATATATATAATCTTTTAGATATAGTACTAGAAATTGTTGTAATTTTGTTTTAGACATAATATGTAGATATTAATATATTTTAGATTATATATATGAATTGAAAATTTTAAATTAAATTTTTTTTTTTATATTCACAATTTTTTTTATATATTTAAGTTCTATATATTTTTCATATATTTAATTTTTATATATTTTTCAAATATTATCTTTTTATTATAATTATTTATATAGCAATTGTTTAAGTGTGATTTTTTGGAAAGTTTTCTCTAATTAAATTTGTCTAAAATTAATCAGTGATTTTTTGAATATATTTATATTATATATTTCAATTTTATATTTTATTGAAATATTACAGTTTTACTCTAATAGTTTATAAATATAGAAAATTATATAATTTAAAGTTTGAAAATAAATTCTATATTAAATTAATTATATTTACTAAATATTTTAAAATTATAATATATAATGCTAAAAAGTTGTTGTAACTCTTTTACATATAATGTTAGCAATTATATATATATATATATATATATATATATATATATATATATATATATATATATAATTGAAATATTTAACTTTTATTATAACTCTTAACAAATATGGTTAATTTATATATATTAATGATAATGATATACATTTAATTGTTATTAAAATATAAAAATTTATATGAATTAAGTGTAAATAATATAAATAACACTAATATAAAATAAGATAGTTTAAAATAATTTATTTTTTAATTTAAAAAAATATTTTGTATATTTTATTAAAATATTACATACATATATAACTATTTTATATTTCAATTAAAATTTTAACTCTGCTCTCAGTAATCGCAAAGTATTACGATACACGGCTCGGTTGAAACTCAACACACTTTCGAACATAACAGCCTAAAAAACTGCACGTTGCAGTTTCATAGATTAACCCAAACTATATTGACGTATGCCTCATACTGTAAATGAAGATATTCTCGCAGCAGCACGGGTAGTTCTACCAAATTCCTAAATGAGTAAAGTCCCTCCAAATTCCGGATCTCTCCCTTTTTCAATATTTACACTCGTTTAGGTTAGATTTGGGTCTAAAGAATCATGGATTCGCCATGGTAAAAAAAATTATCGATATATTTACATTTATTTACTTACTTATTTGTTGACCGAATATCTCTTATATTATAAGATAATATAAAATATATATATATATATATATATATATATATATATATATATATATATGAATTTTTATAAATATTTTCTTTAACTTTTTTATTAAGTTGATGAATTCTCTAATTAGAAGCATGTTTTTTTTATCACAATAAGTAATATATGATAATTCTAATAAAATTTATGTTTTTTCACCCATTTGTTAACCTCATAAATTTGCTAACTTAGAAACATGTCTGCAACTTGTTTCTTTTATTCAAAAACATGCAAAGTTCAACTTATTAAAAAGATCTTTTTTTGGGTAAAGGTTTGTTCAAAGAAACTATAACTTTTTACAAATTAGAATTACACCACATTAAAATTATATTTTTTAAGATTAAATAATTTTAAAATTTAAACATTTGGTAAATATTGATTTTATTATTTTAATTCTATGAACTTCGAGAATGTCTCATCTTTTTTGTGCATGAAGAAGAGCTAGCACTTCCTTGACAAGTCATCAATGAAAATCACAAAATAGTTGTGTCCAATAGTGGAGGTTGTCGAGAAAGTCCCATAGACATTAGAGTGGATCATTTCCAAGATTGCATGTGATTTTATGTCCCAGTAATGAAATGTGGATTATGTGTACTTCCCTAAAGTACATCCTTTGCATACATCCTACTCCTCAAGTGCCCAGTTAGGGAGGCTAGTGGTTATTCGATACATAATTTTCAAGGCACCATGATGCAAATGGCGAAGTATTATGTGCCAATGTTCACCGACATCATGACACTACACCTTCTCTGCCTTACTTCTTAATGCAACATAGTCTTCCACATCTAGCTTATATAGCTTATTCACCCGAACCCCGACATTCTTTACCTATACCATGGCTATGTGCTTGAGAAATGCATTTCCATTGCTAAATATCACATCATAATAACATTTTTCCAAAAATTCCATAGAGATGAGCTTTTTCTTTAGTCGTAAAGTGAGCATGACATCCTTGATTCTGAGAGAGGAGCCCGACTCCCTATGAAAGATGCCTATACCTATCCCAGTCGCATTGTACCATGCGTGACATGGAAGGAGTGTATTATTTTTATTGTGCTAAGTGTCTAATCAGTAAGATAAAACATGTACAATTTGTCTTCATAAGTTTTCTTAAGGTATGAGAGTTTTAACTATGAAAATTAGATGAATGAGTGAACTTTAAGCTTGTAAATAAGCCTTAAAAACACTGAACAATAATGCATAATAGAGAAAAACGATCACACATAAGTTTTACACAGTAGGCATGACAAAGCAATTTACCCCTCCTGGGCTACATATGTTGGTCCAGCTCCCAATGGCATGTCCCTCTTTGTCATCATGCTTGAAATTGTAAATTACATATGTTTGCAGGCCTCTAACGGCTGTTTTCTCTGCACCAATGGCTCCAGAATGCTCAAATTAGTCCAGGTATATGTTTTTTTCACCAAAATTGGTCGAAAATTGACCTCTCTATGCCTTTTTCCCAATGTCAGCTAGAAAATCTCCACTAGCTGTGGAGAACTGCAATTAACTGTCACTAAAGTTAGGTAAAACCCTAAATTTAGGGTCGCACTCCAAATTCATTGGACGATCAAGTTAAACATTAAGTTTTAGTGGTGGGGTGGTCACAAATCAACCCCACTATAACCTTCGCTCTTAACGGTTTGAACAATCCACATACAATAACTTTGGGAACCTGGAGTTTAAGGTTTCATTAACTCTAACCAAGCGAAATACATAACACGTGCACCCGTTGAGTGTGTTGGTTACATTATATGTTATGGTTCCCACCAACCATTTGCATTAACCACCTTAGAACTACGTCCATGTGAATGCCTATTCTCCGCCGATGTTTACGTTAACCCAACCATTATATTAAATGCCACTGCGTGACATGTGAACACGCTACACCACCAGAGGTTATGAATTTGGTTGCCGGTAGTTGAATTTTATGCCATGGTTTGTAAACGCATGTAAGCAAACATAAATTTCCCATCGGGGTTACAGTTTCAATAGCTGCCAGGTTTTAGGCCAGGGTTCTAGCGCTTGGGCGCAGGGAGGGGGGCTGGCCTCTGAAACCCCCAATATGAAACCCAACAACATTTAAATGCAACTTTCAACCCACTAATGTTAACATTTAACATATAGACGAACTGAAAAAAAATACTTTGCTATGAGCATGAGGTCGCGGGCTCGACCATGATTGACTCCACAAAAAAATTGTCACATGTTCCTGAGGACACGTGGCGGCCTCCAGGCTAGCCACGTGTTGCTCATCCATTGGCTCATCAAAATCTCATCCAACGGTGAGAAAACTTTCGTACAATAAACAAATAACGACCTAGATTGCGCCACATGGCACGATTCTATTGGCTTTAATGAAATGGAATATTCCAAGAATATTCTTGCTGACTGTACCTGCCTGTTGACTGGGTATCCAGTCACCAAAATTTTGTTGTTTCGGAAAACAAACAAAACGTGATATCTTCCACATATGACATTGGTTTTTTGAATCGTTTGTCGCGCCGAAATTGCAACGATGAGACCTTTCCTATTGCTCTGGTTCAGAACTCTTTCGAACACTTTCATTTTTGAGCATATGACTTGATCTCCCGATCAGACCTCCCCACTAAGAAGATTTTGGACCGCAAAATCTCTTTGGACTACTAAACATGAAGATAAGGAGACTGTGTCCCCACTCTTCCAACCTTAATCCATTGAAATTTCCCTAATTTCATTAATTGGATATTTTCATGAAACGACAAAAATTTCCTTAATTCCATTGACCAAGCATTGTTGTTTTTGGCATAGTCATGCCGCATATTTACTTAAATTGCATAACATAAGCTTAACTTTGTAGTAAACATCATCATTGTTCTATAATCAAAGGAAACTTGAAATTACTCTCACCTTGCATCTTGTCCTTATGGTGATTTTTTGCTGAATTAGCCTCGAACTTGTGTTGATTCCTGACCAAGTTTCTTTGACATTGTATAATTCCTTTTTGAAACCAGCAATGATCATTTATGAATATTGTGCCTTCTTTGTCAAGTTTCTTTGCCCTTTCTTGAACCTTTGCAACTTCTTGCACTGACACCTTGTTTTCAGCATCGTTTGACACCAATGTCGACTGCTGCAACTCGTTGTCATCTTCTTTCAAAGACAACTTGCTTTCAAACTGAAAAAAAAAGTCATTACATACATCAACATTGGCATGAAAATGATTTTGTAAAACTTCTCTTTGTTTAATCATCATCAATGTCAAGTTTTGACTAGCATTGATGAGCCTCTTCATCTACCCTGCATTAACTAAAGAAGTGTCTAGCCTTTTACGATGAGCTCTCACAATGTACTCCTTGCCATCTTTGAATAAATGGTTTTTTTTCTCATAGCAATGAAAGATTTCTTTCTTGTCATACAAGTAAGGATTGCCCAACACCATACCTGTTATATCAAGCGGAAAAACATCTAATTCAACTGTGTCAATGAAATGTACATTTATTTCAAAACATAACATGCACTTCTTTGAAACCTATAAATTTGCATACTTACAAATCTAACCAAGTGGATATGGTTTTGGATGTGGAATGGTCTCAAGATTAAGTTTCTTGACCAATTCTTCAAAGTTTAAATTTGCTTGTGACCCACTTTCAAACAATGTGTCAACCTTGGTATGTTTGGAAATGACCCTCACATGAAACAATTCAATTTTGTTTTCTTCACTTGGAGCTTCTATGTGACAGTTAGAAATACTAGAACCAGGTTTATTTTCAATACCTTTCCCCTTTATGTTCTTTAGTCCCATAGCTATGATTTTTGTTTCATCTCCTGAATCTGACCCTAGGTATTGTTCAACTATTGCAATAGTTTTTCCTTTCTCCTTGGCTTTCTTTTTGGCTTTAAAACTTTCTGGTTTCAACTCTGGATGAAGTTTCCAACAATGGTCCTCATCATGGCTAGTTTTAGAACAGTGTTTGAAAAAGAAATTTCCCTTCTCTTTTCTAGTATTTTCATTTCTCTTTTTCTTCCATTTGCCTTTAAACTCATTTTCCTCATTCCCATATAAGTTTTGTTTTCCCCTTGCCTCTAAATGTGTGGCTTGAACACTAACCTCATCTAGGCTTGTAGGGTTAAACACGAGGATTGTATGTCTTAGATAGGTATGTAAACCTCCTATATACTTGAGCAAAGTGTCTTGGCTATGCAAATCTACTCCTAGTAAAAGAGCTATTTTTCTAAATTCTTGAGTATACACTTGTACATTTTGTCGTTTCAACTGTTTAAAATTTTGCCATCCCATTATGGCTTTCTGCATGTGAGCTAATGGATAAAACTGTTGTTTTATTGCAGAAATGAAATCAATCGATGATAAAATAATCTTACCATGTTTCTTGATCTCCTCCTTTGTCTTGGCTTCCCACCAAACAAGAGTTGCACCTTCCATTCTCAATGAAGCTAGTTGGATTTTGGTGTCTTCATCATGAAATTTTTGGATTCTCAAATAAACCTCTAATTGCCTAATCCAATTATCTAGATTTTCTACATTAACTTCACCATCAAACATTGGAAATTCAAACTTAACATCAAGTTTTAGAAAAGGAATTTTACCCATGTTGTTTGACTTGTATGGCTAATGTACTGAAGATGAAGTAGAGGTTGATGAAGATGAATATGGGGGTGATGATGGCGACTGTCCACTGTCTCCATTTCCTCCACTTCCCTTCTTTGATTTCTCTTTATCATTATGGCCTCCTGACGATCCTTTTCCTTGTGAATTTTTCACCTTTCCTCTTCTAGTTTATCATTCCTTTCTTGATAAAGGACTCTCACCATTTCAATTAAGTCAAGAAATTATTTTCTGTAAACGCTTTCGTCCTCTTTGGGATCCATCTCTTCATGGATTTCTTCTTCTCCTGGAGGCATGCTTGATGATGCTTTTGCTTCTTTTGGAGGTGAGCTTCGTGGTGGAGAATGTGGAAATATTTCCCTCCTTTGATGTGTCTCACTTTGAGAATGTCTTGGATCCACCAATTTTCATTCTCCTTTCTTAAGATTGAGCCTAGTAATCATAAAAACCCTTGAAAATAGTTAACAAATCCTTGGACATAAAAAAACCAAAGATAAAACTCTAGCTCTGATACCAACTTGATCTGAAAGGAGTGTATTTGTTTTACTGTGCTAAGTGTCGAATCAGTAAGATAAAACATGTACAATTTGTCTTCATAAGTTTTCTTAAGGTATGAGAGTTTTAACAATGAAAATTAGATGAATTAGTGAAATTTAAACATATAAATAAGCCTTAAAAACACTGAAAAAATATTGCATAACAGAGAAAAAAATTCACACATAAGTCTTACACAGTAGGCATGATGAAGCAGTTCACCCCTCCTAGGCTACATCTACTGATATAGCTCCCAATGGCATGCCCCTCATTGTCATTATGCTCAAAATTATAAATTACATACGTTTGCAAGCCTTTAATGGTTTTTTTCTCTGCACCAATGGCTTCGGAATGCACAAATCAGTCTAGGTAGACACTTGTTTCACCCAAATTGGTCGAAAATTGACCTCTCTATGCCTTTTTCCCAATGTCAGCTAGAAAATATCCACTAACTGTGGAGAACTGCAGTTAAATGTCACTAAAGGTAGGTATAACCCTAATTTAGGGTTGTGCTCCAAATTTATCAGATGGTTATGTTAAACATTAAGTTTTAGTGGCGGGGTGGTCACAAACCAACCCTGCTGTAACCTTCGCTCTTAACAGTTTGAGCAATTCGCATACAATAACATTGGGAACCCGGAGTTTAAGGTTCCATTAACTATAACCGCACGAAATACATAACATATGAACCCGTTGAGTGCACCGATTACATTATATATTGTGGTTCCCACCAACCGTTTGCATTAAACACCTTAGAATTTCACCCCATGTGAACGCCTATTCTCCCTCGATGTTTACGTTAACATAACCATTATATTAAATGCCACTGTGTGACATGTGAACACGCTACACCGCCGGAAGTTATGGATTTGGTTGCTGCTAGTTGAATTTTTATGATGCAGTTTGTAAATGCATGTGAACGAATAGACATTTCCTGTCGAGGTTACAGTTTCAATAGCAGCCAGGTTTTAGGCCAGGGTTCCAGTTCTTGGGCACATGGAGGGGGGGGGTTTGCCCTTCGAGGCTAGCCTACCAAACCCCCAATCCCAAACCCAACAACATTTAAATACAACTTCCACCCCACTAATGTTAAGATGTAACATATAGGCAGGCTGGTAAAAATACTTTTTTGCGGGCATGAGGTCACAAGGTCAACCCCCGTCGACTCCACAAAAAAATTTTCACACGTTCTTGAGGACACGTGGTAGCCTCCGGGTTGGCCACATGTCTCTCATCCATTGGCTCATCAAAATCTCATCCAAGAGCTAGAAAACCTCCTTACAATAAACAAACAATGACCCAGATTGAGCCATGTGGAATACTTCTGTTGGCTCTAGTGAAATGGAATATTCCAAGAATATTCCTGCTGACTGGGCATCGAGTCACCAAAATTTTTCTTTTTGGGAAAATGAACAAAATGCGATATCTTCCACATACAATGTCATTTTTTCAAACCGTTCATGGGGTCAGAATCACAACGACGAGACCTTTCCATCGCTTAGGTTTGGACCTATTTCAAGAACTTTGATTTTTGAGCATATGACTTTATCTCGTGATCAATGCATCATCCCCCAACTCAATGTGCATTAGGATATATTTCTTCTCAAGCTAACTAAAAAGTCTCTACACCCTGTCATGTGGAACGATGCACCTAAGTCCAAGTACCGCATGCACCCAATCACTATGCTTTCCATGCATGCAATAACGGTAGAATCAAGTTCAAGTTATGAAGACAAAGCTTCACCTGTTGCTTCTCCTAAGGTATTCTTGCTTGAATTTTTGTGTGGAAATTTCATGGCATAATGAAAAAATTCATGACAATTGAAGCATTTAATTTTGGACAAATGTTTATTCTTTCCCACTTTGATATATTCTGGTTTAGTTTGAGATTCTTCCCTTTTCCCTTCTTTCCCTTTCCAACGAATGAAAATTTTTCTTCATCCTCTCCCTTGGATGAAGTCCCATCTTAGGTATTCTGCCTTATTTCCTCCTCTACCAAATTAGACCATAAGTGTTGCCAATTCGGTAGTTTTTCCCTCTCGTTCAAAAAATCTTGGTAGTTATGCTAGCTCTTGGGAAGGCCTAGAAGGGCTAGGATTACTAAGCCATCTTCTGCAACATTAACATCATCCCGACCAAGTTCATCACGAATTGGTGTGAACCTAATTAGGTATTATAAAATAGTGTCTTTCTTCTGCATCTTGATATTTTGAAGTTTATCCTTGAGCGTCAACTTCCTCTGGTCAGTAGTATTCTTGAATATTTTTTTTAGTTCTTTCCACATTATGAAAAACGTTTCTTTCATGTGGATATTTAAGGAAATGTGTTCACGTACTCCCTCCAGGGTTATTCTCCTCGTCTTTGCTACATATTTCTTCCACTGAGCAATTTTATGGGCATTAGATGCCTATGGCTTTTCAATTTATATCTTGACCTATTATAGCAATACGTTTTCATCCAAAACTACCTCCATGTGGTCCTTCCATGCAATGAAATCAGAGTTTCCTTCCAAGGAATACTTTAGCCTAAGCCCATTGAAGGTCATATTCCCAACTCTGGAGAGATCCTGCTACACTAAACTCAAAATCAATCATCTTCAAAAACAACCTCGAAATTATTACCATAAATTGGATCCTGCTTGGATACCATGTACAAATTATGATGTAGAATTGAAACTTTTTATGAAATTTTAATCAAAATAAAAGGGCACAAATATACTATACTACTTTGTGAAATTCCATTCACAATTTGGAACATCAATCACAAACAAGAAATTATAATTAACACACATGCACACAATATTTTTTTCTAAGGGAAATCAATCTGCTAAAAACCCCTCTAATTGATTACATTAATATGATGAATCGAGACCTATTACAATTTCTTTGCTCATCTAAGAACAACTTGCAAGTGAGTAACCTATCTCTCTGCTCCTTGAGAATATCTAACCTAGACTTAGCCAATTTATTCCTCTACTTGAGCGGCTATTTCCTTTCGTAATTCCTTGAGAAATTAGGTCACTATTATTTAGGAAATTCATCCAAAATTATTGTGAAGTTCCCAAGGTTGATCATCTGATTGCATGCAACACCTCTACGCTCAAGCCTAATCTACAATTGATGTTACACTACCTTGAAAACTCCACCACAATAGGGGAACTCGAATTCTATACAAGAACGAGCTATTTTAGGTTGATTGTGTTATGAAAAAAACTCACAAAATAGAAGAAAAGAGAGATTAATGACTTAGAAATTTGCCTCTTCGAGGGGGAAACCTCCTTTACATTACATAAATGAACAATTCTTGGATGATACAAATGAAAAAACCTCCTTACTATATATAGGAGTTTAATGGGTCACAATATAATCCTAGCTGACATAACAATAACAATGTAAGGGAAGAATGATAACAATAGTGGTCTTCTATGGGGCACGGACTACATGGGCGCAATGATAATAATAAGGGGGCTATACTAACAATAACAATAAGGTTATACACTAGTATTATATGGACCTAACATGCCCCTCTCCTTCAAACAAGTGTTGTCCTCAACACTTGATTATTTCTGAATTCTTCGGTATAAAATTCTCATCCTCTCATGTGGAATCTTCAGTGGGTAAATTTTTCCACTTGCTGAGATAAGTTGAAATTGATCGATTTCGTAATTGAAAATTTCTTATTTCTGTGACTGTTTTAGGTTCCAATATCATCAAGTTCTGGAAATATTGTTTGAACTGAGATTTTTTCACCTATAACCTTCTTTAACCATGAAACAAGGAAAATTAGGTGCACTCGGGAAGATACAGGAATCTCTAGTTTGTATTCTATATTACCAATCTTTTGTAGCACCTTGTCAGGACCATAGTACTTTAGAGATAATTTATTATACTTATTATCTTGCTTGAGGTACATTGGTTTGTATGGTTGTAGGTGTAAACATACCCAGTCACCTACATCAAAACTTATTTCACTGCGATGTTGATCTTCTTGTTTTTTTCAATCGATTCTTCACCAAATTTAGGTTATCCTTTAATATTTGGAGAACTTGTTGTTGATGCTCACTGTGATCTTCCACTCCTTGATCATCCATATTAGCTTTCATTTCATCCTTCAAACCATTCGCCTTAGCCTCCATGTCTTCTTTTAAACCATCTATGTCATCTTCAGTTGCTCTTTGTGAGATCACAATTTGTTGCACTTGGTACTGTAAGTTTGATATATCATACTACAATTATTCCTCTTCATGCATCATCATAAGTTTTCTGAGGGTTTAATTGGTGTGGAGTTCTTTTGGGGGATATTTTAGAACCCAATACTAATATCTATGCTTCAATATTCCCTTCAAATCACTTCAAACTGATTTTTCAAACAAGACTCATGCAATTTATAAAAACAATACACACATTTTTCTTGTTTTTGAGGAGATCTATATTGAAACTGATGTATCTCTGTAATTTCGGATCCCCAATATTTTATCTTTGGTCTTGTAGTATCCCTTTGCGTCTTCTTTCAAATGCCATGGGTCAGACCTAATTTGGATTCTTCAAGGTAAAGTTATGCCCGATATCCCACAATGACGTAATGATGGACTATTTTCGTACATGAAACTTGTATGGTATGCCACGCATCATCGTTTCGAAATACAGTATGTTCACTTTTGGCCACTTTTTACAGAATTCCAATATGATGTTTGAAATAAATCTTATGATGATTTTCCCTCTGCCATCTGTTTGAGATGAAATTCTGGCGCCTTTAAAAATCCTATCTTCCTCAGATCATATCTCTGAAAATGTAGTGAGACAAGATGTGAAAATTTTACTTGACATTCCTAAGTCTTTCTGCTAAAATGAGTTATTTTTCAGCTTCTGAACCATCGTAAAAGCAAGGTTATAGCAGAAATTCCAAGATGAACTGATTGTAACAACAAAACCCTAGAATCCAAGGCTTTGATACCAAATATTATGGTACCAGCTCACAAAATAGAAGAAATGATTGATCACCAACTTATAAATCTGCCTCTTTGAGAGGGAAACCTCCTTTACATTACATAAATGAACAATTATTGGATAATACAAATTACAAACCTCCTTTCCATATATAGGAGTCTAATGGGTCACAATATAATCCTATCTGACATAACAATAACAATGTAAGGGCACACAAATAACAATAGTGGGCTTCTATGGGGCACAATAATGACAATATGGAGACTACATGGGCACAACAATACCATAAGGAGGATATACTAAAAATAACAATAAGGTGATACACTAGTATTATAGGGACCTAACAGATTGATAAGTTAACTGGATGATCACTGAGTTATACTAAAGTCCCACTACACAATTGACATTCCACTAGTTCCTTCAACATTTAGAACTATTTTAATTGAAAACAACTTGAAATAACTGATCTTGTTTGCTAAAAATTATAAATCACACATGTTCAACTAAACTCTAAATCCTATAGGTCGAATTTATTGAGCTAACTAAGTGACAAGAGCCATGTCATCTGAGTTAATTGTATCCAAGTTGTCTAGTAATGTGGAAATTTGAATTTTCTTAATTTAATCAAGGAAAAATCAAATTCAGAATTTCTTGCTACATTTTTCAACAAAATAAACATTTAATTTTTTTTTTAAATATACATATGTTTCTTTTGTCCATGGGGTCTTGAATAGAAATGATCAGGTGCTCTCTTAAGGCACTACTTGATGTGAGGTCACCTGTTCAAGTCTGTGGATGATGATGATGTAGTCCCACACAAACTTACAAAAATCAAAATACATATGTTTCTTTTATACATTTAAATTTATATTCCATTGAAAGATTACATTTCTACTATAATTGTTTATAAACATATAAATTTATATAATTTAAGTGTGTATGATATATGCAAAAAGTTAACGTTTCTATTCAAAATTAATAAATGACCACAAACTTTAAAGATTAATATGAAAATTTTATATTTTAGTGAGATATTAAATTTCTATTATAATTATTTATAAATATATATGATATAAATACATAATTAGTGCATATATATTATAAATTAAAAAATTACAATAAATTAAAAAATTATATATATTTTTAATTACATATGTATGTTATATATACTTCACTTTAGTAATTTTTTAAAAATATTTTTCATATGTTGTGTGTTTAACATAAATTATTAATTTACATATGATTATTTTCATATTTTATTGAAATATTTCATTTATGTTATAATTATTTATGAATATATAAATTTATATAATTTAAGTGCGTGTGGTATAAATAAAAATTTAACCAATTAAATTATGAAGATAAAGATAAAAAAATAGAAATGATAAAAAAATCTCCATCGGCATTCATAAACAACATTATATTAGTTAGGAAACCTTGAATTTCTCATGATTTCATAAATAACTTGAAAACATTCAAGTTGTGTACACTAATAAACAACATTCTATTAGTTAGGAAACCTTGATTTTCTCGTGATTTCAGAAATAACTTGAAAACATTCAGGTTGGGTGCACTAACAACATTATATAAGTTAGAAAACCTTGATTTTCTAGTGATTTCATAAATAACTTAAGAACATTCAGGTTGGGTGCAGTAATGGAATGTTATTTCTCAATGTCAAACTTGACAATGAGGGTGAGACCAATATTAAGTTAGTTTTGAGAATATAATGAGGATCATGTACACAGGTAAAAACAAAGGTACACAGCTAAATCCAGTTTCTCTTATACATTGGTTGGAGAGAATAAATTCTTTGAAGCAATCTTTCTCTGCTATCTTTTTCAGCCATGTCTACAGGGAAAAAAACACTGAAGCAGACAGCCTTTCAAAAAGGGGATTAAACGGGTGTTTTGGTGATATGTACTATGAACTTCACAATGCAAATGGGCAGGAAGTGAAAGGTAAGCTTAATTTTAGCTAGGAAGTGATATGTACTTTCTTCCAACTGTCAGGCTGGTTTCGTTGCGTTCTTTTCAGATTTAGAACTCATTCAGATATAGATTTAAGGATGAGTGTTAATCTGTTTTTTGGAAAGCCTGCTAAAGGCATGAACCAATATGATGGTATGTGAACTTTGATTTCAGACCTCTTTGTTATTGGACTGAAGGTAATTCGGTAAACAAGAAACAGGAGTTAGTTTGTGATGCTTTTTTTGATGCTATAAAACTGAGAAATTCTGGACTGTGGATTTGAAAACAGTGAATATTGTAAAACCAAAGATGGTTTTTTGTTTTTGCATAGTTTTGTGCCCTGGTACACTTATATAAACCAGAAGTATTTTTTCGTGCTGAAAAAAAAAAATGAGGATCATGTTGTTAATTTAGAAAGAGCATGCCTTTTTTCTAATAATAATTTTATATATATATAATATTTGAATAAAATATATTGACGATATGTATATGAAATACAAAAATATTTTGAGTTTAAATTTTGTTTTAATTATAAATTTTTCGAGAAATCACATAAGAAATTTTGGAACCGACACGTTTCGAACTACCAATTGTAATTCATCATTAGGATAATGAAGATTGGCTGATCTGACAAGCACATTTATATTAGGAAGAGAGAAGCAACAGTCAAAACCCAAAGAGTTAAAAAAACGGACAAAAATAAGAAAAAAATATAAAAATATAAAATAAACCAAAAATATAACTAACCCATCCTTAAAATAAAATACGGTAAAAAATGAAAATAAAAATAAAAATATAAAAAGAATCAAAGACATAGTTACTCCTTCATTAAAAACTCAAGTCAAACCTAAAAATAATATAAAATCAAAACTAAAAACTAAAATAACTCCTCCCACAAAAATAAGATAAACAAGTTATTAAGTGAAAAAATTCAAGTCAAAGTCAAAGATTTCAAATAAATAAAATAATAAAATAAAATCAATAAATAAAATAAATTAATAAATAAATACATGAACGAATAGAACAACAAAAATAAAATAAAATAAAAATAAATTATTTTAATAAATAAATAAAATAATATAAATAAACCAATAAATAAAATACTAAAATAAAAATAAAATAAATAAAATAACATAATAATAATAAAAAGACTAAATCATAAAAATAAAAGCCAAGGACCAAAGAGTTCAAGTCAAAGTCAGAAACTATAAGTAAATAAATTATAAATAAATAAAATAATAAAATAAAATCAATAAATAAAATAAATTAATAAATAAATACATGAATGAATAAAAATTTTAAAAAACTAGAATTAAAATACAATAAAAATAAATAAAAATAAAAATAAATTATTTGTATTTTATTTTAACTAATAAATAAATAAATATAAGTAAACCGATAAATAAAATGACATTAACAGGATCGAGCGAAGGAGGGAGGGGAGCAATGGCTGCAGTGAGGGTTTCTACAAGGTTCTTCCTAAGCTCCGCCGCCGCCAACCCTGTGGATCAGGGTAGTACAGACCCAGAAAGGCTCTTTTGCGATGATGACACCGATCTGATCGCATCAAATCTAAACGGGGTGAGAGAGGTATTTTTTCTACTGCCTTGTGAATTTGAAGGCTAGATTCGAGCCCCATGGGAGATATATCACAGAATTAAAGTTATGTCTCTAGCCCTTAAGCAATCAGTGTGCGATCCATCCCGATCAAGGGCACCCTGCTACCGACCCTTTCTGGTTCGTTCCACACCTTTTAAGGAAGATGCCGCCACAGGGTTTTCCCACGGTTTTTCTATGACAGGCAGAGAGATTCGGCCGTCATGGTCTAGACTAGCAGATGAACACTGTTATGGAGCGCAAGGGTCCCTACTTCTCAAAGCACTTGGGGGCAGGGCGTTTTATGATCCGGGATCTCTGTTTCTAGTAAGCCTCTTGACCGGTTTTGGCAGGGAGTTTCGTTTGATTTGTACGCCCTTACCTCTGTACATGGCGAGAGAAGAGGCATCCAAGCCTGTTATGTAGAACCCACTACCGAATCAGAAGAAAGGAGAGGCAGAGATGAGGGATCGGCATAAGAAGGGAGCGATTTTTGCTCTATCTTTAACAACCAAATCGTTCTCTGAACCCCAATCAATAGGTAAGAACTCGTTTCTGCTAAACTCTCCCCCTTTTCAAATATTTATCAGGCCTCCTGTGGGTAGCTCTCGTTTAGTCTGGGTAAATGATGACACCACTATTCTACATCTCAAGCATAAAATATGGGGATTGACGGGGTACCTAGTACCGATCCAACATCTGCTCAATGGGCACATCTCTCTCCAGGATTGCAGGCTCTTAAAGGACTACACCATAAAAGCAGAGATGACCATTACCCTAAACTTGCATCTGCGAGGGGGTGCTGTGAATCAGAGCATGCCAAGATCTGTAGGGGGAGATAAAGGGAAAATTCCCATCAGCCAACAGCAATCAAATGGAGGCCCCTCCTACAAAAATATCCTACAGGGGAAAAAAGCGATAGGGTCACCTCCAGAACAGGCTGGAAATGCTCCGAGGCCCTACATAGTAGAACAACAAGATCAAACCCCAGCACTAAAAATCATCAGTTCAGCAACAGAGGAGCATATAAATACATATGAAGCCCAGGCATTAATATGTCGCTTCAACTGTTTCTGGCCCAAACACATGGACCTTTTTCACTGGATTTTCACCCAATGGTTTCTGGAATGTGAAATAAATCTCTGTTCCAAGGGGTTTTTTATTGTTAAATTTAAAACCTCTGAGGAAAGAGATATTATAATAAGAGAGGGGCCTTGGTTCTGGGGGTCCACGGGGCTATTTATCACTCCATGGTTTCCAGATTTTGATCCCAACACTATGATAGTTTCTATATTACCAGTATGGGTGAGACTACACAACCTGCCTCTTCATTTCTGGAACGAACAGGTTCTCGAGAGCATTGGGAACAACCTTGGGTGGTATATTAAAATTGACATGGAAATATTAGAACAAAGAATCTTCACCTTTGCCCAGATCTGCGTAGAAGTAGATTTAAGCAAAGGGCTACCGGAAAACATTATGTTGATTTATAAGCAACAAAACTGGTTGCAATCACTTGATTATGAGAACACCGCGTTCAGATGCAGGAATTGCAGGATGACAGGACATCTACAAAATACATGTCCAGAAGTTAAGAAATAAAACAACAAAAAGAAACCGAATAGGAAGGAGAGGAAAGGTTGGCAGTTTCCCCCTCCTGACTGAGAGGAGGACGAGTCAGAAGAAGAAGAGGAACCAGCTCCACCAGAAAGTAAGCAACCTACACAGGAACAAGAGGTATAAACAGAGGACATGACTGGACCCATGGATCCACACCTTCAAATGAAACAAACAGACAGGAACATCGTGGACATGGGCAGCGGAGGGATTAAAAGACACCATAAATCAGAAACTTCAGATTCGAACAAGGATATAGGAACCCAAAATGTAGAAAATTAGATTTTCCTTGCCACTTGTGTACCATCTCAGGGCGAATGGTGCAAGGTTGAGAAGAAGAAAGGCAGAAAAACCTGATTTGTGGGACGCTTTTCCCATGATCTAGAAGCTTCTAGTTTTTCTTTCTCTTTCTCTCTTCCCTTTTCTCTTTCTTTTTCTTTTTCTTTCATTCTTTCTGAATGCAAGGTACCCTCGCTATGACGCATTGTGTGCGAAAGCACATGAGCCCTATGGGAAATTTCTGAAAATGCTTCAATGCATATGCTATGTGTAACTTTTCATTTTTATAAATAAAAAGTTACCGATTTTTTTTGCGGAAAAAAAAATAAAAATAATTAAAAATAAAAATAAAAATAAATAATAGAAAAAAAAAACAAAAAAATAAAAACAAAAAAATAAAAATAAAAAAATAAAAACCGATAAATAAAATACTAAATAAAAATAAAATAAATAAAATAATAGAATAATAATAATAAGACCAAATCATAAAAATAAAAATAAAAACAAAGAATAAAAGGACCCTTACATGGAGTGAAGAGACGGAACCCTACAACTGTTAACTTTCCATCCGTCATCCCTATTCAACGTGCGGGGCCTCTTCTCAATCTCAATCGCCTCCCTAAATTTCTGGTGATGGAAATGGTCAACCCTAGCAAGGATTCTAGCTTCCTCCATAAAAATGTGATGCTTCGTCTATTCCGCATGCTCAGCTAACGCAGAGGACTTGGTTCTACCATGCCTAATATCCACAGAATGCTCTTAGATCCTTTTATTAATCGATCGACCAGTTTCACCAATGTCGGGAGTCCCGCAAGAGCATGAGATCAAATAAACACCTTTCACGCTTTTTGGGTCCAACTAGTCCTTAACCAATTTAAGGGAGCCCCGAATGGTGTTTAAAGGTTTAAAAGAAGAGGAGATCTTATGATTCCTTAAAATCTGAGCGATCTTGTCAGTAGTACCTTGAATAAAAGGTAAATGAACTTTACCAACAGCATCAACACTAATCTTATTATGTCTAGGACCTTTTCTCGCATTCATGAAAGCCTTCAAACCCTTCCTTCTACTATAACTGTTTTCTCTGAAGACTTTAAGGAGATGGGCTTTCTCTTCATCTAAATGATCATCATCAGAAATTCTAAGAGCTCTTGTAGCTAAAGTATTCAGAACTCCAAGTTTCTGAGAAAGAAAATGATGAGAACCAGAATGTAGATATTGTTCTATGTGTGTCTTTTTCTGAAAAACACGGAGTGAGAAAGAGCCATTATTATTTCTAGAGATGAGAACGTCAACGAAAGGAAGGCTCTCATCAGTCTCTGTTTCCATCGTGAACTTGATGGAGTCAGATTGACTATTCAAGTGCTAATGGAAAGCCTCTAATTCAGGATGACCATGAGACCAATTGATGAAAGTGTCATCCACAAACTGCTTCCATACCTTGGGTTTTAAAGGAGCAGTCGCCAAAGCTCTAGATTCAAAATATTCCATAAAAATGTTGGCCACCACCGGAAAGAGCGGGGAACCCATGGCTGCCCCACAGGTTTGCTCATAAAATTCTCCTTCAAAACTAAAAAAGGTAGAAGTGAGGCAAATTTCCACCAAATTAGCAGTATCAGGATCAGTGATATGCCTGATAACCCTTACTGCCTCCATGATAGGAAAAACTTCCCCCAAGTCCCAGGTCACCTTTAGGAGATGGGAGCAAGAGTACCCATTTCTAGAGTATTCGACTGTACCAACAGAGGTCCTACTCGAGTACTTAAAGACTGGGCTTTGGAGTACTTAGATAAAGTCCCTACACAGGGCAAGGGCTTTCTTTTAAGAAATGGAGGGTGAACATGCTGTAGCACTACCTCGGGAGAATAGGTTAAGATCCTGGAAAGACCAAAAGTGTAGAGATACACCGACTATAATACAACCTATGGACCTTATAGTTACTATCCATAGGGGAGAACTGAGACACTGAAGGCTCCTTGCAGTGGGTGTGCCATGGAACGTCAACGTCTGACATTTGGTGTCGCCGATGGTACTTGCAGTTAGCCATATTTTACTTATACTATCGTCCCTTCGCAGGGAAGGCCTTTTGTAGCTTAGTGTTTGCATCATGGAATGTTTTGTATCATTGGAAGGTGTTTTATTTGTATCATGGAATTTGGCATTTTTCTTTTCTTTGGAAGTTGAAAGGTCCTTGGAGCCATGTGCTGCCCAATCTAACTCCAAATCTAAAGAAATAAACCAAGGCAAGGGGCCGTCAGTGCCATGGAAATGGCCTTTGAGGAGGGATTGGAGGTCATAGCTATGGTAAGGCTTTGGAGGTCCAAAGTGGCTGTCAACACCTTGGAAAGGGAAAATGAGGAGGTTGAGGAAGGTCCATGGAGCCATGTGATGCCCAATCTAACTCCAAATCCTAAGAAAAGAAACCAAGGGTGGTGAAGGAGGGATGTTAAGGTCCTTGGGTTGAGGGTGGGGTGATGGGGCAACCAAAGGTTGAAGGGTTGAAGGGTTGGGTGGAACCCCTAATAGATCATACCAACCAAAGGTTGGGTGGAACCCATCCCAAATGATCTACAACCAACGGTTGAAGATCATTAAACCAAAGGTTTAAGGAAGGTTGGGCTTGCCCAATGAGTAAGGACCTTTGCATTAAACTAGGTTTAAGGATCAACAACCAAAGGTTGAAGGATGAAGGTCCCTTAACCTTTAAAGTAAAACCAAAGGTTTAAGGATGAAGTATAAACAACCAAAGGTTGAAGTAAAGGACAACCAAAGGTTGACGCATCAACAATCAAAGGTTGAAGGGTTGGGTGGAACCCATCATAGATCATTATGATCTTTAACTTAAAAGTTTTAATGGTAGTTTAAAAATTTAAAACTTTTAAGTTGTAGATCATAATGATCTATGATGGGTTCCACCCAACCCTTCAACCTTCGGTTGTTCATCCTTCAACCTTTGGTTGTCCTTTACTTCAGCCTTTGGTTGGTTGTACTTTCAACCTTTGGTTATTTATCCTTCATCCTTCAACCTTTGGTTGTACTTTGAAGGTCAAGGGACCTTCATCCTTCAACCTTTGTTTGTTGATCCTTAAACCCTGCTTAATGTAAAGGTCCTTACTCATTGGGCAAGCCCAACCTTCCTTAAACCTTTGGTTTAATGATCTTAAACCGTTGGTTGTAGATCATTTGGGATGGGTTCCACCCAACCTTAGGTTGTTATGATCTATTAGGGGTTCCACCCAACCCTTCAACCCTTCAACCTTTGGTTGCCCCATCACCCCACCCTCAACCCAAGGACCTTAACATCCCTCCTTCACCACCCTTGGTTTCTTTTCTTAGGATTTGGAGTTAGATTGGGCATCACATGGCTCCATGGACCTTCCTCAACCTCCTCATTTGCCCTTTCCAAGGCGCTGACAACCACTTTGGACCTCCAAAGCCTTACCATAGCTCTGACCTCTAATCCCTCCTCAAAGGAAATTTCCATGGCACTGACAACCCCTTGCCTTGGTTTATTTCTTTATATTTGGAGTTAGATTTGGCACAACATGGCTCTAATGACCTTTCAACTTCCAAAGAAAAGAAAAATGCCAAATTCCATGATACAAATAAAACACCTTCCCATGATACAAAAAATTCCATGATACAAACACTAAGCTACAAAAGGCCTTCCCTGCGAAGGGACGACAATACAGGTACAATATAGCTAACTGCAAGTACCATCAATGACACCAAATCCCGAGCGTTGACATTCCATGGCACACCCACTGCAAGGAGCCTTCAGTGTCACAGTTCTCTCCTATGGATAGTAACTATCATGTCCATAGGTTGTATTATAGTCGGTGTATCTCTACACTTTTGGTCTTTCCAGGATCTTAACCTATTCTCCCGAGGCAGCGCTATAGCATGCTCACCCTCCCTTTCTTAAAAGAAAGCCCTTGCCCTTTGTAGGGACTTTATCTAAGTACTCCAAAGCCCAGTCTTTAAGTACTCCAAAGCCCCCAGTCTTGAAGTACTCCAAAGCCCAGTCTCTAAGTACCCGAGTAGGACCTCTGTTGGTACAGTCAGATACTCTAGAAATGGGTACTCTTGCTCCCATCTCCTAAAGGTGACTTGGGACCTGGGGGAACTTTTATCATGGAGGCAGTATGGGTTATCAGGCGTATCACTGATCCTGATATCGCTAATTTGGTGGAAATTTGCCTCAATTCTACCTTTTTTAGTTTTGAAGGAGAATTCTATGAGAAAACATGTGGGGTAGCCATGGGTTCCCCACTCTCGCCGGTGATGGCCAACCTTTTTATTGAATATTTTGAATCTACAGCTTTGGCGACTACTCCTTTAAAACCCAAGGTATGGAAGCGTTTTGTGGATGACACTTTCATCAATTGGTCTCATGGTCATTCTGAATTAGAGGCTTTCCATCAGCACTTGAATAGTCAATCTAACTCCATCAAGTTCACGACGGAAACAGAGACTGATGGGAGTCTTCCTTTCCTTGATATTCTCATCTCTAGAAATAATAATGGCTCTTTCTCGCACCGTATTTTTCAGAAAAGGACGCACATGGAGTAGTATCTGCATTCTGGTTCTCATCATTTTCTTGCTCATAAACTTGGAGTTCTGAATACTTTAGCTACAAGAGCTCTTAGAATTTCTGATTATGATCATTTAGATGAAGAGATAGCCCATCTCCTTAAATTCTTCGAAGAAAATGATATAGTAGAAGTCAGGGTTTGAAGGCTTTCATGAATGCGAGAAAAGGTCCTAGACAGAACAAGGTTAGTGTTGATGCTGTTGGTAAAGTTCATTTACCTTTTATTCAAGGTACTACTGACAAGATTGCTCAGATTTTAAGGAAGCATAGGATCTCCTCTTCTTTTAAACCTTTAAACACCATTCAGGGCTTCCTTAAATTGGTTAAGGACCAGTTGGACCCAAAAAGCGTGAAAGGTGTTTATTTGATCCTGTGATCTTGCGGGACTCCCTACATTGGTGAAACTGGTTGATCAATTAATAAAAGGATCCAGGAGCATTCTGCGGATATTAGGCATGGTAGAACCAATTCCTCAGCATTAGATGAGCATGCAGAAAAGACGAAGCATCACATTTGTATGGAGGAAGCTAGAATCCTTGCTAGGGTTGACCATTTCCATCACCGAAAATTTAGGGAGGCGATTGAGATTGAGAAGAGGCCCCGCACGTTGAACAGGGATGATGGATGGAAAGTTAGCAGTTGTTGGGTTCCATCTCTTCATTCCCTGTAAGGGTCCTTTTATTCTTTGTTTTTATTTTTATTTTTATGATTTGGTCTCATTATTATTATTCTATTATTTTATTTATTTATTAAAATAAAATACAAATAATTTATTTTTATTTTATTTTATTTTATTTTATCTTTATTGTATTTTAATTCTAGTTTTTTAAAAAAATTATTCATTCATGTATTTATTTATTAATTTATTTAATTTGTTGATTTTATTTTATTATTTTATTTATTTATAATTTATTTAGTTATAGTTTATGACTTTGACTTGAAATCTTTGGTCCTTGGTTTTTATTTTTATGATTTAGTCTTTTTATTATTATTTTGTTATTTTATTTATTTATTTTTATTTTAGTATTTTATTTATATTAATTAATTTATTTATTAAAATAATTTATTTTTTATTTTTATTTTATTTTTGTTGTTCTATTCATTCATGTATTTATTTATTATTTTATTTTATTTATTGATTTTATTTTTTTATTTTATTTATTTATAATCTTTGATTTTGACTTGAATTGGAGTTATTTTAGTTCTTAGTTTTGATTTTATATTATTTTTAGGTTTGACTTGAGTTTTTAATGAAGGGGTAACTATGTCTTTGATTCTTTTTATATTTTTATTTTTATTTTTATCTTTGACCGTTTTTTAATTTTAAGGATGGGTTGGTTATATTTTTGGTTTATTTTATATTTTTATATTTTTTCTTATTTTTGACCGTTTTTTAACTTTTTGGGTTTTGACCATTGCTTCTCTCTTCCTGATATAAATGTGTTTTTTAGATCAGCCAATCTTCATTATCCTGATGATGAACTACAGTTGGTAGTTTGAAACGCGTCAGTTCCAAAATTTCTTATGTGATTTCCCGGAAGATTTATAATTAAAATGTTATGGATCACAGAAGCTTGCACTCTCAATTTAAATTTAGTTGTTATTTATTATTTTTGAATATGTATATTTATGTGAAAATTTTATTTCTACCATAAACACTTAAGTTATATAAATTTATGTCTTTATCATAGTTATAATAGAAATGTAATAATTAAATAAAATATGAAAGTTCAATATATATAAAAAACACACACACACACATATATATATATAATATTTTGTTGTCATCTATATATATATATATATATATATATATATATATATATATATATATATATATTCTTTTTAATTTATATATGTTTGTTATTAAAATATTACACTTTATATATATATATATATATATATATATATATATTAAAATGATGATGATGATGATGATGATGATGATGGGGTCCTTCCATGTTGCCTCCACAATCTGCTCCAGGAACTTAGATTCAACATGGTTAAAATAAATTTCATAGATGCAACGCAATTTTCTACTTGAAGCATCAGCAACACGGTTGTCCTTACCTTTTACATGTTGAATGTATAAATCAAATTCACTTAGGAATGCATTCAATATTGCTTGACAATAATTTAAATTATATTGTTTAAAATAACTAGTTAAACTGCTATGGTCGGTTCTTAGCACAAACCTCTTTCCCAGAAAGTAATGTTTCCATACTCGCAAGGCATGCACTACTACAGTTAGCTCTAAATCATAGGAATAATACCCTTTCTCATGATATTTTAATTTTCTAGACTTGTATTCTATGACCTTACCTTCTCGGGTCAAAACTGCTCCCACCCCTTCCTTGCAGGCATCAGTGCATACTTCGAATTCCTTGCTTGGGTCTACTACTTTCAGCACAGGGGTAGTGGTTAATAGTTCCTTCAATTATTCAAAACTATTTTGACATTTTTTAGTCCTCTTAAAGGCTCGTCCCTTTCGATATAGGGAGGTAATAAGAAAGGCTATTTAATAGAAACCATTAATGAATCACTGGTAATAACCAGCTAAGCCCATGAACGCTCGTATGTCTACTACATTTCGAGGAACATTCCATTCCATAATCATCTTTATCTTTTTGGGGTCCACAGAAATTCCCTTTGCAGATATTGCGTGGCCCAAATATTGGATCTGTTCTTTGTAGAAGTCACATTTACTAAATTTGGCATCGAGCTTGTGTTCCCGTAACATTTTTAGCACTATGCCTAAATTTTGCTTGTGTTTTTCCATATTCTTGGAATAGATCAATATATCATCAATAAGTATTAGAAAAATTTTATCCAAGAATGGGTGAAATATACCATGCATCAAGCTCATGAAAGTTTTTGGTGCATTGGTTAACCTGAAAGATAACACCACACATTCATAATGTTTGTACCGGGTACGAAAAGATGTCTTGGATATGTTCTCATCCTTAATCCGTATCTGATGATACCCTGACCTTAGATCAATATTAGAAAACACAATTTCCCCCTTCACCTGATCAAAAAGGTCGTCTATGTGTGGCAATGGGTACTTATTTCTTACAGTCAATTTATTGAGCTATCCATAATTTGTGCACATTCGCATAGTATCATCCTTTTTCTTAACAAACAACGTTGGTGCTCCCCAAGGGGACACACTTAGCCAAATGTATCCTTTGTCCATTAGCTCTTGCAAATGCATTTTTAATTTGGTTAGTTCAAGCACACTCATTATGTATGGTTCTCGTGGCACAGGCACTGCCCCATGTATTAGCTCTATAGTGAATTCAATGTCTCATTTCAAAGGTAATCCTGGAATATTTTCAGGCAACACATCCATGAATTCCTGCACAATAGTAATATTTTCCAACATAATGATCTTATCCTTAGAGTCAGAGAACCCCACCTAAATTGCATAGAGCTAACACCCTTTTCTAATGCATCTAATCAATTGGGATGCAATAATGGGGCGTAATCGAATTTGTTTCTTGATCCCTTGCAACTCCTGACATGTAGCATCTTTTGATTTAAAAGAAATTATTTTATCCTTGCAATCTACTAATGACCAATGTATTTCTAACCAACCCATTCCTAATAAAATATCATAAGAACCCAAAGGTAGAATATTTAATTCTATAGTTATACGCTGATCTCCTATACTTAGATAACAATTTGGGATTTTGGCATTGACTCGTCCCTTTGCTCCCGTAGCCAATTGTACCAACCAAGGATTCATAAATTTTTGACTTTGCAACTTACAATTTTCAACTACATGGGGCTTTATATAGCTCAAAATACCACCAAGGTCAACCAAAATGGAAAGAGATTGGTTTTGTAGCTTACCTTCCAGTTCTATCATAGTTGGCTAGTAATCCACTTGTCGATCTTCCAGTGCAGCATTAATCCTGGGTATGTTTCGCACCACATCCCTCACTGTAGATGCCTCTTACATATTGGTTGTTACTTCGATTCACCCTTAATGAGGAAAATTCTTAAAATAATGCATCTCTCCATATCCCCAACATTGTAATGGTGGTTTTTGGGATTGTCCAAGGTCTGGCTTGCTGGAGGCCTCAGCATGCCACTCCTCAGCTACCCATTTGGGTTTTTCTTTATTTTCCCAATCTGCCTATTTGTTAGATTCATCATAGCATTTTTATAGTTTCCAGGTCTTCTATTTTTAAAGTTTGAAGGGCCTTTATGCCATTTCTTGGGTGGCCAACTTCTGCCAATTTCTTCGTTAGCCTTATAATGTTGATAGCACATCCGTGCTTTTCTTATCACTTCATAGATAGTATTTGGGTTCACAAACTCGATCGTTTCCTTCAAGTGAGCAGGAAAAATACTAAAAAACCGTTGCACCTTCGCCTTTTCATCACGACAATATGGTATGTATCTTAACAAAGAGGTGAATTTAGTGATAAATTCATCCATAGACATTTTTCCCAACTTCAAATCATGAAACTCCTGAGATTTTTCATCATAAAATCATTCAGTTAAGTACTTGTCCTTGAAATACTACTCGAACCCATCCCATGTCACATTTTGGTCTTCAATTCCACACAAAGTTTTCACCTCTTCCCACCATAATGTAGCCTTTTCCCTGAACTGATAGATAGCTAGGCGAGCCTTGAGTTTGTTGTTATACTCATAGACCTGGAAGTACTTATTCATATTAATTCTCGAAGCTTCCACCAATTCTTCAGCTTCTACATCAAATGTAGGAAGTTTGATATTACAAAATTCACCCTGTAATTCTACTTTCTTCTTCTTCAGTTCTTGCTGATCTAAAATATTACCAGCTTGAACTTCATTATAAGTTATACTCTTATTATTCCATTAGGTACAACTCCCTTATGGATTATCATGAATTTGTTGTTGCTCTCCTTCTCCCTGGTTGTCCCTCTCTGGACTGGGTTGTACAGTGTGATGGTTTTTCTTATCTGAGAGATTTTTCAGTGTCCTTTCTTGCTCTCTAATTATCCTTTCATTATCACTTCGTACCCGAGTCATCTCTGTGTGAATTTGTTGCACCGTATCCAACAACCTATTCGTCTCACATAGTTTCTCCTCCATCAATCTACTAGTTTGTTGGTGTTGATCTACGCTTAGCTGCACCTATATTTCTAGGTTGACCTTAGCATTAAATACATGATTTTATTCCCCTGTATTTCTTGGAATTTTGTGACTCGAACCCCTCATTGTAGTTTCTTACCAGTCTTCTTATCACTATGAACAATTTCAAAAATAGAAATAGAATGAAAACACCTACGTTATCTTAATGGCCCATCTAGCCCCAACGTGTATCCACGCTCTGATACCACTTGTCACAACCATAATGAAAAATACACATATAAAATAAATATTCAGCTTAACATTTTTACTCTTACCAAGCCTACTGTATTTTCCAACCTTGACGTATATCATTTGGGTTATAATTTCTATCTTTTTCACATATGATGTAAAAAGGTCAAACCATACTCTTTGATTAATTTCATTTTTTTAACCTTAGGTCATGATTCTAACACTGATACATGCTTAATAATTCTACACAGAATAAGTAATAGTTCCATCCCATACTTAGATCGGTACAATCAAATTATTCATATCATTAACCATACTTATATTTGGAATTTGGTTTTCGTTGAAATGTATAGAGACATGGATTATTTTATTGACAGTATATTTATGATTTGGTTTAATTTTATATGTATACCCGCATAATAATTGGTACTCCACATTACATTCTTGATTAATGCAATTAATAGTGGATCTATCTTGATATTTGGAGTTTTATGGCCGTTTGGCATAACCACAAGCCGACAATTGTCCCACACTTGATCTTCATCGATGGTTTGAAGTCGTTTATTTTTTTTCCCTGCATCATACGGTTCAGGTTATGGCAAGGATGGTTAGGGTAACCACCCACCCCATTCCTTGACTCCTAGCTCATTTCTTCCACCGTTGCATGCTGCCGGATTCAGCTCTACAACCTCGTTACACTTGTGATGGTTGTTAGAGTATTCTAACCACATTAAATGTGTTCTCTACTTCTCATCAATGGTATTTCTATAACCCTTCTCAATACGAAATTTTTAAGTAAATTCCTTTCGATTATGATCAGGGTTTCGGTTGGCTTTCATGCCTTATATGCTTTTGTCTGAGCATTATATGTAATATTTCCTACTAGCTTAATGTGTCGATTCTTTTTCAACACTATTGATAAGTATTTCTGTTATGGTTTATATTTGTCATTGAGTTCCACCGAAGTTGCATTAGCTGACGCTGACAAGGTTTTTCATATATTTCTTCATTTCCCTTCAGTGATAAATTTCTATGGCAAGAGCTATAAAACCCTTCAGAATCATTTTCTTTTCGTGGAATGTAGGAAAAAGAGTTCAACCTTGGCATACCCGACTAGAATAAGACACAAATCTTATGACTCTAATTCCTCTTCTAAAATTTGGTTACATTTTTAATTTAATACTTGTGCAGTGAATTATCTAGCTTTACTCTTTACGTTCTATAAGCCCTTTAACCCCATTGTTTCTTTTTTTTATTTGGTTTCAGGTTCTGATTTGATAAGACTACAATCAAGGGTCAGGTCAGTTTAACTTCTCCTCAATGGATGCACAAGTAAGCCCCAATGACCATTGTGCATTTCATTTTTAATTGGAAGTCTCAACTCCACTAAGGGTTATTACCTCCTTGTCACAGGTGTTGCAAGTGACCTTAGCTACGCCTGCATGCAGGGGGTTTCTGGGTTTTCCATCATTCATTAAGGATTGGCATTTTCAAGTGTTTTTTTTTTGTTTAAAAAGGGCTAATTACTCTCGGTCTGCTGGCTTTTACACCTAGTACCTAATCTAACTGGAGTATCTGTAATTATTTATTTTCCTATGTTAACATAGATCTAGTTTCTCATGTTTATACTCATATTATTGGAAATGAGTCTTTTTAAAAGTTTTGGATACATATATTTTCTCTGTTCCATGTTATAATTTTAATCTTCCTACAATGCAGGCAAGGTTCGAATTGCAAAACAATATTTCTACCTCCATCTGAGGTTTTCATGTTTTGTATATGATTCTTTGGGACTTCTGTTTGTAAATGACAGACTCTGTTATGAAGCTTCAGATTTAAATATTATGTTGTTTTCTTTCTGTACATAATTTTGTTGGCTTCCTTCTTTTGTTAGTTAATTTAGAGTTCAATTCATTACTGCATATTAGCTTACCTTTTCTATGTTTTAATATTAATGTATGCGACAAAAACCCTTCTTCAACATGGCCAGAGGACCATGAACCCTGCCCTGTCACCACAGGGCTCAGCACTAAACCTCTGGGCATTGACAAACCGTCTTCCCAATAGTTATTTTTACCTATTCCTTAGTTATTAATATTTTTCTTTGATCATATATTGTATCTGTAATATAATAAATGCAATAATTTCATGGTTAAAGGAAAAAAGGAAATCATTCCCTTTATTGGGTTCCTGTCTATGTTATGTTGTATGTACATTTTACTCAGTACATAATTTAGACTATATAAACTCACATTATTCTTTTGGACATGAAAAATAGTAATATGTTTCTTCTAGGTATTCACAATCCATCTCTACCGGCTAGATAACAAGTTAGAGTTTGTTGCGCTATTCATTCTCAACATAAAAGTATAATAATAGTCGATAAAGTCCTCTTTCCATTTTAAATATTTACACTCGTTTATCTAATTATTTATTCACACGCTATCTCGTATATAATAATATATATATATATATATATATATATATATATATATATATATATATATAAGTGTTATAATTAAACTAATGAATTCTATAATTCTCTAACTCAGAAGCTTGTTTTTTTTTATATAAAAAATAACTAATATATAATAATTTTTATTAACGTCACCGATTTGTTAAACTACTCAATTTGTTGACTTACAAACATGTTTGCAAATTGTTTCTTCTATTCAAATCACAGAAAGTCTAACTTGCATTAAATAGGCCTTTTTCTGGGGAAAGATTCGTTCAAAGAAACTATAAAATTACACATCAATAAAATTAAAATGGCTTTTAAAGATTAAATCATTTTAAGATTTAAACTTAATTGTTGTCATTTTTTTGAGATTTTTGCTAAATTTTGTTTACCGGTTTTTTTAAAAATTTGGCAGAAATTTATTGAAATTACATGTTCACCATTCAAGTTTGATAGGTAACATTGCACAATCTAAATTTTTGAAATATTTTAAGGTGCTGAATTTATATAGTCAAAAAAACCTATTTCTATAACAAAAATCAAAATTTCACCTCAAACATTCTTACGAGATTCGGACGTAAAATTCCAAAAAATCTCACTAAAAACAACTCCATCTAAAAATATTGCTATGATACCATAAACCCCTAAGCACCCCTAAGAGTATAAATCAGCCTTGCTGTTTGTATTTTAAAGCACTGAGCAAGGAGCAAACATAGATAAGTAGTCGGTGCATTATTACAGACAATGGAGGTCTATTGGCAGATGCTGGTGATGCTACTGTTGGCGACTCGAACTCTGGGCATCGTTGACGTACGGAGGCCGAGGGAGGTCTCTACTTCATTGGCTCGAGCTCCATTGGTGATTTTTGAGGTTACAAAACCCATCGATGTTCCCAACGAGAAGCCATGCTCTGTCCAACTGATAAACCACGATTTTGCGTTCACGTATACTCTGCCTCCAGTTGTAGTAGACTATACGCCTCCGCCAAATTGTCAGAAGAATTGGACGAAAGTGGTGATGGAGTGGAAGGGAACGTGTGATGGGAATCAGTTTGACCGAATTGCTGGCGTGTGGTTGAGTGGGGTGGAGATCCTGCGCACTTCTACAGCAGAACCCGATCAGGGACCGGTTGAATGGACCATTCAGAAGGATATTACTAAGTATTCTTCAATGTTAGATAAGCCTCAAATCCTTGAAGTCTGGCTTGGTAACTTAGTTAATGACGTTTATACTGGGGTTTATCATGTCAATATAACATTTCATTTTTATGAAGGTCATGGGAAAAATGGGTTTGCAGATCGGATTCTGCCCATTTCGCTTCCTAGCAATCAGATTATGGGATCCTGGTTTCAAATAGTTAATTCGTCCGATGTGCACTCGAAGTCGTTGCAACTACCACGTAACGCTTACAAGGCAGTTTTGGAGATTTTTCTTGCATTCCAGCAAAATGATGAGTTCTGGTACGGGATTTCGAGTGGCAATGGGCCTTTTAGAGAAGTCTTAGCCTTTATCGATGGGGTCCTTGTAGGTGCTGTGTGGCCTTTTCCTGTGATTTATACAGGAGGAGACGATCCACAGTACTGGCAACCTGTTACGGGTTACACCCTTAACAGGTTACACCCTTTTTGGGGAAGCTGTTGGATGGAAAAGAGCACAAATTCAGTTTCGGCGTGACCAATGCTCAAGCCGTTTGGTATGTAGATGCTAATTTGCACCTGTGGCTTGATGAGAAGTCTAGCAGTGTCAGAGGGCAACTGATTGGACACGAGGAGCCGAAGTTGGAGTTGTCTTTTGTGTCAAATCCAGATGGATCATTTACCACATCTGCGAATAGGACGATTTCTTCCTCTGGCTGGGTAGAATCCTCTCATGGAAAGCTCATTACTAATACTTCCCAAGTGTTCAAGTATGCTAATTTAATCAATTCTGGAATGCAGCAAACAACCTCAACCAATACCGAGGTTATTGTAGCGGCACCCACAGGAATAGTACTATCCTCTAAAGTTGACCTCGTTTTCCCCTTTTCTATTTCTTCGAACATTGCAAATTCATTTAATAAGAATGTATCCGTTGTTTCCCCTGCTGGTAGCTTCTTCAGCTCTCTGAAAAATACTCAAAATGCAGGAGAGAATACCCAACAGGTGTACAATTATCAAAGCACTCAAGGTTGCTTTTCCTGGGAAGTTAACGTAACCAACTCTGAAATTGTTTCAAACTTGACAGACACGTCCTGCCACAAGAGAGCCTAATCTTGCGAGAGATGTTTGTTTCTTCCAACTTCTGCAGCAGATAAATTACTTTCCTTTTCTTTTACTATTTTATTTAGGGGCCAAAATTAACTGATTGTCACAGTTTATATAGCAGCAGCAGTTTTATTTAGCAACATGAACTTAGATTTCATGCCATCCATCGTATCATAGGTTAAGATCAAATTCAGGAAGGAGAGACTTTGAATAATATTGAATTTGGAAGTAATGTTTTCATGTGTGTTACAATTTATATATGTTTGTGAATTGTTGTGATTTTAGGTATTTTTAATAATTGAGAGTGGCTGCTCTTTTCTTATATATGTAATGATCTTTTTTTACATATCTAACCAATAAGTTCAATGGATCAGGTATTTATTATAGTGGTTAGATAACCATTGTCTGATTTATATAGATGTTGATAGTTTGATGATATCTACATGATTAATGTATGAGATGCAAGAGGTCAAACTATATATATATAGAATTTATAACTTTTTCAGTAGGAGGTTTTTTGATTAATGGTGGAATATATGTTGCACAAGAGTAGATGATGATGAAGACTTCATTTGAAAGAGATTAAAACAAGTATTTGTTAAGTGGGATTATTGGAATTAACTCATATCAGCATTATGGATTATGAAATGATACTTGTTATGATAGTAGTGGATTGTGGCTTCATATTATAATGGTCATTGTAATGTAGATTTTTTCTCCACTTGAGTAGTATTCTCATGTGCTTCTAGGAGGTTGTTGGATCTAAGTTGGATCTCATATCTTATCGAAAATGAGATTCTAACTTAATGATGAATGGCTGGCAGGTTTGAGAGAATTTCCAAACTTTTGTTTTTAGTTAAATAATGGTTCCATACAATGTTGTATACAACATTATTTTTTTAAAACATAAAGAAATGTAATAAAGAAATGTAATTTGTATGTGTGGAAACATTGTCTTTGATCCCATCTTTAAGATCTTTATGTTTTTTCTTCTGATTTTGTTGATAATAGTGAAATGTTATAAATATTTTAAATTTGAATATCCTTGTACATCAAATTTCAAGGTCCACAACTTTTTAACATCTAGAAATTCAAATTTTATGGGATTCAGAAGTTCAATTAATTTTAATTTTTCAGATATGGAAGCATCGTTAGAAACTGAAATTTCAATAATGAGAGTTTCTATTATCTGATGTAATTTGAAGTAGGCATATGCAACCATTTCTAGACACATGCTGTAATGAGCCTTTTTTCCACCTTTTTTCCTTCTACTAGTCTCTCCCCTACAACGTTATTTTCTTTAACTTGAACCATGAAACAATTGTACACGAGAATTGCAGAAAAATAATGAAAGTAGATATTGAACCATGGAAACATTGTACACGAGAATTGGAGAAAAGCAATGAAAGTAGATATTAAACCATGGAAATAATTGTACACGAGAATTGGAGAAAAATAATGAAAGTAGATACAAAGGGGTATTCCTCGAGGTATATGAAAGTTTCTTGTTAATTATCTCCCATGAGAGTAACAATGCAAAAATGGTCAATTATTTGAACTTTCTAATTAATAATTTTCCTTTCTATTATGTTATAATTTCATTGCTAAATGATACCGTTAATAGATTTAATAACAACAAAAGTCTTGTTGTCAATGGTGAAATTCAATTTTGGTAGGTGAAGAGACACAAGTTTGCACACAAAATAAATATTTCTTTTTGCAAAAATTGTTTGTAAATAAGTTGAATACATAACCAAGTTCTCTATACAAAAGAAAGATAACAAAAATAGTTATCCACTAGTCCTTTTCATCTTTCTCCATAAACCTATAAGATAGCCGTATGGGATAAAAACAATACCACCTATCTAGAAGGCTTAAACGAATCAAATTGGATCATTATAAACATTATAACCACTTCATATTGATTGGTAATTTAATTAGCAAGTAATTTTTTCTTTCATTTTGTTGCTCGAATCTTTCAAGGAATTTTATTTGCATGAACTTAACATGAAATATCTAGATTTTCAGACCATAATATATAGTTATAGTGCAGACATAGCTAATTTAAAAAATTTCAAGAGTGAGTAGGTATATTTCATTTGTCATTGTAACTTTAGTGTATTCTTTCCTATTGCTAAGTGGCCTTTTTTTCATTACAAATATGAAAAATAATTGACATATATTAGACAAAGGACACTATGTGATGAGAATCTTGTGATACCCCTAGTGAAATTACTTTTTGAAAACATTATTATTTATATTCACTTGTACATATTGCGGAAGTATTGTATGTGGATCCAATAATAAATTTGGCTCATAAATGTAAATGTTAACAAAGATATTGTTATGAATAAAATATTATTCCACTTATTTGTTTATTTTGAAATATAATAGGAGCCACCACACAAGTAATTAGGCTCCCAACTGTCAGGAAACAATTATGAATCAGTTATAGTCCAAAAATGGATATTTTTGGAGAGACAATTGTCACAATCATGAAAACAAATCCTCCATTGTTGAAAATATTCCTACCATCAAAATTATGAGGATAAGGGAGAAAGGTCATGGGGTGGAAAACAAGAAGATACATTGCAGGAGATAAAGAAAATTTTAAACCATAGGTACCAATGGGAGAGAAATATTTTTATTAGAAAACACACAAATAGGACTCTCAGGAGGAAGATAGATTGTAGGAGATAAAAGAAATATGAAAGCAGAGGTACCGGTGAGAGAGAAAGACTAGGAATTGAGAACTCAATTACACATACTAATAAATTTCGTTACAGGAATGAGAGCTTGAGGCTTGAGGAGAGCTGGTAAGGAAAAATTCATTGGTTAGGTGGAGCATGGATACTTCTATTATATTTCTAAACATTTAGATACATTAATTCATTTATTTCTTAAAGTATGTTCATAATTTGTAAATTATGTAATTAAAATGTTCTTAATAAAAATATAATCCTTCTTATAAATTTGTTCAAGTTTAAGTGTTCTGAGTAAAATAGGTAAACTCTTTTTGGTTGCAATACCTAAAAGAAAAGAAATATTATCCAATTGTTTAATTCATTTTGTACAAAGAACAGTTAATAAATTAGGGAATTGTTTCAACTAAAGATTCATAATGGGGTTTACATATCTATACATATAAACATATTTGATGGGGTTAGAAAGGTGTTTTCACTCTGACAACAACCCTCCAAAATTTATTCCTAAAATAATTTTTGAGCCTACATGAACTGTCATTCCAAGCTATCTTTTGTTGTCATGTTGTTGGCTTGATTATGCTTGTGTTCTTCTCAACTATCGTTTCCTCCTAAGTCAAATTTTTATAAGTGTTTTCATATTTAGAATTTCTCGTGTCATCTTATCTAAGCATAGGAAAAGGCCTAAATTTTCTCGAATTTGTAACTAGATATGCTAGGCATGCATCACACACAAAAAAGAAGAAAAAATACACCTTTCTAGGAAGACTGTAATTTTAGACATGAACACCCACTGTTGGTTTGAACTGCACCCTCCTTGGGAGAAGCATACTAGAAGTCAACAATGGGGCACACTCCTTGTATTTTGGCACTACGCCCTAGTTATGCGCACTCATTGATCTCAATCAGTGTGCCCTCCAAGCCATGTGCACTCCTTTTTTGCGAGAGATGTGCCCTCCTTATGCATGCTCTTTTCTTGTTGCATGTGGGCATGCTCCTAGAAAATAGGACTGACGCTCACTTCATTAACTAACTCATCGATATATTAACAACTGACGAACATGCATTGAGTGGATTTGCATGTAATATCTTTATAATCGACTCAATTAATCATTATTTCATACAATCATTCTCATCTGGGTTGAGTGCACCTTTCTGAATCAAGGAGCTCTTGATTGATATTCATTCCAAGTAAGCCCTTGTATGTCAATTCTTTTCCTTTATTTTCATGTTTTTGTTCTTGATATTGCTTTTTTTCTTGTTTTTTCAACTCTTTTTAGTTTCTTTTTTGGAGTTTTAGTCCATTATTTCAAGTAGAAGTGTCAATATGTTTTCGCAAGTAGTTTTCTTATGATTCTTTGCATTCGGTTACTTCTCACCTTCTAGTCATGATTGTGATAGTTCCTTTAAGTACATGCATGTGCCTCTTCTTAGTAGTACTATGTTTCTACCTTGATTGTTGGTCTTTCTTGGCTAATTATAAGCCAATTCAATCAACAGTGCATTCCTAGAAACGAAGCTCTAGTTGTCTAAAAAACTACACCCAAGAAACCAAGTTTTCTTTCAAAGCACATTCTTGAGAGACAAGCCCTCACTTTTCTCAGAAACTACCCCCTCCTTGAGTGAATACTGCATCCTGAAGGAACATCACATCTCTTCACCCTTCGACTATGTTCCCTACGCCCTCTGAGATACTCTTGGGTGCACAATGTGTTGGGAAGTCTCAATACTAATCTATTTTTCCTTTGGATTGTGCCCTTGTGGCCTCTTTGTCCTCCTTGAGAGAATAGCATACTCATAACCAATAGTGAGTCTCCATCAGACCTTAGAATTTTGAGTTGTTTCCTTCAAGCATCTCTATCTCTCCTTTTGAGTGCATAACACTCCTTGAAGCCTCATGTGAGCCTTGAATCTACACTACTTCTTGGACATGAATCCTCCTTTGTCCTGATGTATTTTTCTTTCATAACTAGTGATCATGTCTCATTTTTTATGGGCATATTCTCTTACATACACTTGATTTCTCTTTTAATGTGACATACTGATTCATTTCTTGTACTAGAAAGAGGATTTCTTGAAGCTCATCTCTGCCACCATGAGTTTGCTTCCATGTGCAGGTGTTCCACCTATTACTCTCATTACTCTTTCATCATATGTATGAATGATTCCTCCCATTACCCATCGAGTGACCTCAAAGGAAGTCTTAAAATAAAGAAATGAAGAAGTAGTAGAAGTTGCAATTCCTACCATAACTATCCTTACAGACGCACAATGTTTTATATAGAAATATTCTGAGGTCATGTGGAAGGATATCAAAGAAAAATTCATTCAAAAGCACATCCCTAAGTATTTGGAAGATAAGGAATTCTACATCAACATCAAGCAATCAAAGATACACTTGATTGCATTCAATTTTCCATCCATGCCTGGTGAAAAGCTAATTGAATGGATCCTGCCACATATGGATAATTGCAGACTTGGTGCTTCATAGTGAAAGTGGTCATGATCTTTCCACCTAATATGGAGAGGACATGAAAACTTATTATAATATGTTTGAACCAAAAATATAAGGAAATAAAAAATTATAAAATAGATGGGCCCATCTCAATAGAAGTGAGATCATCAATTCGTGTTGTCGAGAGCCTGCTAAATTCTGACACCGCCTGAGTGAAATTTTCCCGACTAGGATTCTAAAGGATGTGTACCAATACCTTATTTATATGTTATTTAGTTTACGTGGGTGAAAGAATGAAAATTTATTTGAAGCAACTCGTATATTCACGCTCAACTTGGTTGTGACTCAAGGGAAAATATTCAATTAGGAGGACATACCTTCTTTTGAATTACAACAAAATTTTGGGCAGGAAAAGGAAACTCCAAGAGAAAACCGAGAACCAAATTATTATATTCCATATTATTTATTAAATGGCATATGTGCATGGTATGCATTCCTAGTGATGTACTAGAACTGGACCCTAAGAGATAAATTTTCAGTCTACCTCCATTACAAGGTGTTATTAGAGAAACGTTTCAAAGTAGGATATTATGGGTTTGTGGAGCATTTATTTTCAGTCATATTTTAGATGATTTATCAGATTAACACCCATTTCATGGACGATTTGGTGAAGGAGGAATTTCTTAATATCACAGATTGCTTTTCCCCACTGGATGACACATATATTAAATAATTTGGATGCCAAACTTCTCCCCATGTTATCCCATGATATGTGACAAACAAGGTGGTCATGAAAGAGCTCGCCTATTAGTTGAATAACGTGTTGTCAACATAATGCCATAGGAGAGAGAAGGCTCCTTGGAAACTCTCCCTTTGAGTATTGGAATGTATGTACTGAAACGTCTCAAGGCGGTAGATGCTAAAATAGAATAACTTAATCACCTTCACTTTGGAGTTAGAAGCATACATTGATATGATCTTAGGAATGTGTGAAGTGCGCATTATGACATGATAGGATATATTTGGGCATATGTAATGATTACTACTGAAGAAGATGAAAAGGTGAAGAGTTGGTACAACACATTAAAGAAGACACAACCAAGACTTAAATTCAGACCCTCACAAGTTCCACAAGCTCAATATGTATAGATACAGGAGGCACCACTGGCATCAACTACACGAGAAATAACTCCAACTCCCAAGAAAATAATAAAGCATGCTCCAACAATGAAATTTATCAGAAAGTGGAAAGATAATCCATTGAATAAAGAAGTTATTCAGGCTGAAAAGGAGAAAAGAAAATTGGAGGAAAATATGTAGCAAGAAGAAGAGGGCAAGAGGAAGTAGGATGAATTTCTTAGAAATAAATAGGAAGAAGATGAAGAAATATCTCGAATAGAAGAAGAGAAAAAAAGTAAAATCATAGGAGGAAGAAGTAGCACATAGGTTGGAAGAAGAAAAAATGATCGAAGAAATAGAAGCAAATCTAGAGGAAGATGATGCTATTGAACCCATTGATGATGAACTAGGTTGTCGAGAAAAACCTCCAATTATAGGTGGCCATCTCCCATTTGATAATATGGGAATCACACATCCACCAGAAGACGAGTTCATGGGCCTATGTAATGTCACATTTGATCATATAAAGAAAAGGATCATGAAATAATGGTGAATATTATTCTTGAATGATCCTTTTCATCCAATATTTGTATCTACTAAAAAGGTTTCAATTAACACTAGGAGAAACCCAAAAGAAGTCATGGAATCTAATGTTAGTTTTACCAGAAAACCATTGTATAATTTAGAGTACCTCTTAAGCTAGAATGAATGATTAAGAGAAAATTTGGCCGCAAGAAAGAAAGTAGTGGAGCACGTTACTAAAAAGATTCAATGCATGTCTTCGTGCAGTCTCAACATAGAATAATAATGAGAAAATTTAAAATTATAATTGGGGCCAATGGAAGACACCATGGTGTGGTTATATGATGAAATGATGCTCCTACATGAGATAGTGGCACCCATAGTTGGTATAAAAAAGAGAGCGTAAGAAGTCCTAAAGATCCTAAAGGTGTATAACAGAGCTATTAATCAGATACAAGAATGGGTTCCTAAATATCCATAGGTTCCAAAATAATTGGTAAGAAAAGGTAGGGCTTTTGTTGACATGGATAAAGTATAGTTGAGCCTCTATAGTTGGAAATACATTCATATCAGTGAGAGTTCAATCAAAACTATGGGATCTCATAAGAGAAAACCGAGAACCAAAGTATTATATGCCATATTAACTATTTAATGGGATTTGTGCATGGTTTGCATTCCTAGTGATGTATTGGAACTGCACCCTAGAAGATAAATTTTTGGCCTACTTCCATTACAGGGTGTTATAAGAGAAATGTTTCAAAGTAGCATATTATAGGTTTGTGGAGCATTTATTTTCAGTCATATTTTAGATGATTTATGAGATCAACACCTATTTCATGACCGATCTGTTGAAGGAGGAATTTCTTGATGTCATAGATTGGTTTTCCACACCAGGAGACACATATATTAGATGATTTGGATGTCAAATTTATCCCCATGTTATCCCAAGATACCTGACTAACAAGGTGGGCATGCAAGAGGTCACCTATTAGTTGAATAGTGTGTTGTCAACACAATTTCATAGGATAAAGAAGGCTCCTTGGAAACTCTCCCTTTGAGTATTGGAATGTATGTGCTGAAAAGTGTCAAGGTGGTAGATCCTAAAATAGAAGAACTTAATCACCTTCACTTTGGAGTTAGAAGCATTCATTGATATGATCTTAGGAATGTGTGCAGGGCACATTATGACATGATAGGATACAACTAGGCATATGTACCAATGAATATTGAAGAAGATGAAAAGGTGAAGAGTTGGAACAATGTAGTATGGAAGACACAATCGAGACTTAAATTCAGATCCTCACAAGTTCCACAAGCTCAATATGTTTAGATACAGGAGGCACCACTAGCAACAACTACACATGAAATAACTCTAGCTCCCAAGAAAATAATCAAGCATATTCCAAAAAAAAAATGTATCAAAAAGTGGAAACCTAATCCATTGGATAAAGGAGTTATTCAGATTGAAATAGAGAAGAGAAAATTGGAGGAAAATATGTAGCAAGAAGAAGACAAGAAGAGGAAGTAGGATGAATTTCTTAGAAATAAATAGGAAGAATATGAAGAAATAAGTAGAATAGAAGAAGAGAAAAAAAGGCACTCATAGAAGGAGGAAGTAGCACAAAGGTTGGAAGAAGAAAAAATGATCGTTGAAATAGAAGCAAATCTGGAGGAATGTGATGTTATTGAACCCACGGATGATGAACTAGGTTGTTGAGAAAAAACTCGAATTATAGGCAGCCATCTCCCATTTGATAATATGGGAATCACACATCCACCAAAAGACAAGTTCATGGGCCTATGTAATGTCACATTTGATCATCTAAAGAAAAGGATCATGAAATAAAGGTGAAGATTCTTCCTGAATGATCCTCTTCATCCAATATTTGTATCTACTTGAAAGGTCACAAACACTAGGAGAAACCCAAAATAATTCATGGAATCTAACCTAACTTTTACCAGAACATCACCGAATAATTTAGAGTACCTCTTAAGCGAAAATTGACGATTAAAAAAAAATTCATCCGCAAGAAAGAAACTAGCGGAGCACCTTACTACAAGGAATCAACGTTTGTCTTCCTGCAGTCTCAACATAAGATAATGACGAGAAAATTTAAAAAAATAATTGGGGCCAATGGAAGACACCATGGCACGGTTGTATGATGAAATGATGCTCCTACATTAGGTAGTGGCACCCATGGTTGGTATATAAAAGAAAGAATAAGAAGTCCTAAATATCCTAAAGGTGTCTAACAAAGCTATTAATCAGATACACGAATGGGTTCCTAAATATCCTAAAGGTGTCTAACAAAGCTATTAATCAGATACACGAATGGGTTCCTAAATATCCTAAAGTACATGGGCACAACAATACCATAAGGAGGATATACTAAAAATAACAATAAGGGGATACACTAGTATTATAGGGACCTAACAGATTGACAAGTGAACTGGATGATCACTAAGTTATACTAAATTCCCACTACACAATTGACATTCCACTAGTTCCTCCAACATTTAGAACTATTTTAACTGAAAACAACTTGAAATAACTGATCTTGTTTGCTAAAAATTATAAATCACACATTTTCAACTAAACTCTAACTCCTATAGGTCAAATTTATTTAGCTAACTAAGCGACAAGAGCCATGTCACCTCAGTTAATTGTATCCAAGTTATCTAGTAATGTGGAAATTCGAATTTTTCTAATTTAATAAGGAAAAATCAAATTCAGAATTTCTTGCTACATTTTTCAACAAAATAATTTTTTTTTTTTTAAATATACATATGTTTCTTTTGTCCATGGGGTCTTGTGTAGACATGATCAGGTGCTCTCTTAAGGCACTACTTGATGTGAGGTCACGAGTTCAAGTCTACCGATGATGATGATGTGGTCCCACACAAACTAACAAAAATCAAAATACATATGTTTCTTTTATATATTTAAATTTATATTCCATCGAAAGATTACACTTCTACTATAATTCTTTATAAACATATAAATTTATATAATTTAAGTGTGTATGATATATGCAAAAAGTTAACGTTTCTATTCAAAATTAATAAATGACCACAAACTTTAAAGATTAATATTAAAATTTTATATTTTAGTGAGATATTACATTTCTATTATAATTATTTATAAGTATATATGATATAAATACAGAATTAGTGCATATGTATTATAAATTAAAAATTTATATATATTTTTAATTATATATGTATGTTATATATACTTCACTTTAGTAATTTTTTAAAAATATTGTTTGTATGTGATGTGTTTAAAGTAAATTATTAATTTACATATGATTATTTTCATATTTTATTGAAATATTTCATTTATGTTATAATTATTTATGAATATATAAATTTATATAATTTAAGTGGGTGTGGTATAAATAAAAACTTAAGAAGATTAAGATGAAAAACAGAAATGACAAAAAATTCTCTATCGACATTCATAAACAACATTATATTAGTTAGGAAACCTTGAATTTCTCATGATTTCATAAATAACTTGAAAACATTCAAGTTGTGTACACTAATAAACAACATTCTATTAGTTAGGAAAATAACTTGAAAACATTCAGGTTGGGTGCACTAACAACATTCTATAAGTTAGAAAACCTTAATTTTCTAGTGATTTCATAAATAACTTAAAAACATTTAGGTTGGGTGCAGTAATGGAATGTTATTTCTCATTTAATTTTCTAGTGATTTCATAAATAACTTAAAAACATTTAGGTTGGGTGCAGTAATGGAATGTTATTTCTCAATGTCAAACTTGACAATGAGGGTGAGACCAATATTGGTTAAGTTAGTTTTGAGAATATAATGAGGGTCATGTTATTAATTTAGAAAGAGCATGACTTTTTCTAATAATAATTTTCAATTCTCTTTGTTTATATTTATTTTCATAATACTCATATTTTATTCTCACACACATACACGCGCACATATATATATATATAATATTTCAATAAAATATATTGAGGATATGTATATGAATTACAAAATTTTTTTGAGTTTAAATTTTGTTTTAATTATAAATCTTCTCGAAAATCACATACCAACTACCAATTGTAGTTCATCATCAGGATAATGAAGATTGGTTGATCTGACAAACACATTTATATCAGGAAGAGAGAAACAATGGTAAAAACCCAAAGAGTTAAAAAACAGTCAAAAATAAGAAAAAATATAAAAATATAAAATAATCCAAAAATATAACTAACCCATCCTTAAAATTAAAAAAGGTCAAAGATAAAAATAAAAATAAAAATTTAAAAAGAATCAAAGACATAGTTACCCCTTAATTAAAAACTCAAGTCAAACCTAAAAATAAAATAAAATCAAAACTAAAAAATAAAATAACTACTCCCACAGGAATAAGATAAACAAGTTATTAAGTGAAAAAATTCAAGTCAAAGTCAAAGATTATAAATAAATAAAATAATAAAATAAAATCAATAAACAAAATAAATTAATAAATAAATACATGAATGAATAGAACAAAAATAAAATAAAATAAAAATAAAAATAAAAATAAATTATTTTAATAAATAAATAAATTAATATAAATAAACCAATAAATAAAATACTAAAATAAAAATAAAATAACAGAATAATAATAAAAAGACTAAATCATAAAAATAAAAACTAAGGACCAAAGAGTTCAAGTCAAAGTCATAAACTATAACTAAATAAATTATAAATAAATAAAATAATAAAATAAAATCAATAAATAAAATAAATTAATAAATAAATACATGAATGAATAAATTTTTTAAAAAACTAGAATTAAAATACAAGAAAAATAAAATAAGATAAAAGTAAAAATAAAAATAAAAATAAATTATTTGTATTTTATTTTAATAAATAAATAAATTAATATAAATAAACCAATAAATAAAATACTAAATAAAAATAAAATAAAATAAATAATAGAATAATAATAATAAGACCAAATCATAAAAATAAAAATAAAAACAAAGAATAAAAGGACTCTTACAAGGAGTGAAGAGATGGAACCCAACAACTCCTAACTTTCCATCCATCATCCCTGTTCAACGTGCAGGGCCTCTTCTCAATCTCAATCGCCTCCCTAAATTTCCAGTGATGGAAATGGTCAATCCTAGCAAGGATTCTAGCTTCCTCCATACAAATGTGATGCTTTGTCTTTTTTGCACGCTCAGCTAACACTGAGGACTTGGTTCCACCATGCCTAATATCCGCAGAATGCTCCTGGATCCTTTTATTAATCGATCGACCAGTTTCACCAATGTAGGGAATCCTGCAAGAGCACGGGATCAAATAAACACCTTTCACGCTTTTTGGGTCCAACTAGTCCTTAACCAATTTAAGGGAGCCCCGAATGGTGTTTAAAGGTTTAAAAGAAGAAGAGATCTTATGCTTCCTTAAAATCCGAGCGATCTTGTAAGTAGTACCTTGAATAAAAGGTAAATGAACTTTACCAACAACATCAACACTATTCTTATTCTGTCTAGGACCTTTGCTCGCACTCATGAAAGCCTTCAAACCCTGACTTCTACTATAACCGTTTTCTCCAAAGACTTTAAGGAGATGGGCTTTCTCTTCATCTAAATAATCATCATCAGAAATTCTAAGAGCTCTTGTAGTTAAATTATTCAGAATTCCAAGTTTCTGAGTAGGAAAATGATGAGAACTAGAATGCAAATACTATTCCTTTTGCATCTTTTTTTGAAAAACACAGTGTGAGAAAGAGCCATTATTATTTCTAGAGATGAGGACATCAAGGAAAGGAAGGCTCCCATCAGTCTCTGTTTCCATCGTGAATTTGATGGAGTCAGATTGACTATTCAAGTGTTGATGGAAAGCCTCTAATTCAGGACGACCATGAGACCAATTGATCAAAGTGTCATCCACAAACCGCTTCCATACCTTGGGTTTTAAAGGAGCAGTCGCCAAAGCTTTAGATTCAAAATCTTCCATAAAAAGGTTGGCCACCACCAGCGAGAGCGAGGAACCCATGGCTACCCCATAGGTTTGCTCATAAAATTCTCCTTCAAAACTAGAAAAGGTAGAAGTGAGGCAAATTTCCACCAAATTAGCAGTATCAGGATCTGTGATACACCTGATAACCCTTACTGCCTCCATGATAGGAAAAACTTCCCCCAGGTCCCAGGTCACCTTTAGGAGATGGGAGCAAGAGTACCCATTTCTAGAGTATCTGACTGTACCAACAAAGGTCCTACTCGGGTACTTAAAGATTGGGCTTTGGAGTACTTAGGTAAAGTCCCTACATAGGGAAAGGGCTTTCTTTTAAGAAAGGGAGGGTGAGCATGCTGTAGCACTGCCTCGGAAGAACAGGTTAAGATCCTGGAAAGACCAAAGGTGTAGAGATACACTAACTATAATACAACCTATGGACCTGGTAGTTACTATCCATAGGGGAGAACTGTGACACTGAAGGTTCCTTGCAGTGGGTGTGCCATGGAACGTCAACGCCCGGTATTTGGTGTCGCCGATGGTACTTGTAGTTAGCTGTATTGTACCTGTACTGTCATCCCTTCGCAGGGAAGGCCTTTTGTAGCTTAGTGTTTGTATCATGGGAAGGTGTTTTATTTGTATCATGGAATTTGGCATTTTTCTTCTCTTTGGTAGTTGAAAGGTCCTTGGAGCCATGTGATGCCCAATCTAACTCCAAATCTAAAGAAATAAACCAAGGCAAGGGGTTGTTAGTGCCATGGAAATGGCCTTTGAGGAGGGATTGGAGGTCAGAGCTATGGTTAGGCTTTGCAGGTCCAAAGTCGCTGTCAGCGCCTTGGAAAGGGAAAATGAGGAGGTTGAGGAAGGTCCATGGAGCCATTTGATGCCCAATCTAACTCCAAATCCTAAGAAAAGAAACCAAGGGTGGTGAAGGAGGGATGTTAAGGTCCTTGGGTTGAGGGTGGGGTGATGGGGCAACCAAAGGTTGAAGGGTTGAAGGGTTGGGTAGAACCCCTAATAGATCATAACAACCAAAGGTTGGGTGGAACCCATCCCAAATGATCTACAACCAACGGTTGAAGATAATTAAACCAAAGGTTTAAGAAAGGTTGGGCTTGCCCAATGAGTAACGACCTTTGCATTAAACCAGGTTTAAGGATCAACAACCAAAGGTTGAAGGATGAAGGTCCCCTGACCTTAAAATTACAACCAAAGGTTGAAGGATGAAGGATAAACAACCAAAGGTTGAAGTAAAGGACAAGCAAAGGTTGAAGCATCAACAAACAAAGGTTGAAGGGTTGGGTGGAACCCATCATAGATCATTATGATCTATAACTTAAGAGTTTTAACGGTAGTTTAAAAAGTTAGAACTTTTAAGTTATAGATCATAATGATCTATGATGGGTTCCGCCCAACCCTTCAACCTTTGGTTGTTGATCCTTCAACCTTTGGCTATCCTTCAACCTTTGGATGGTTGTACTTTCAACCTTTGGTTGTTTATCCTTCATCCTTCAACCTTTGGTTGTTGATCCTTAAACCCTGTTTAATGCAAAGGTCCATACTCATTGGGCAAGCCCAACCTTCCTTAAACCTTTGGTTTAATGATCTTCAAATGTTGGTTGTAGATCATTTGGGATGGGTTCCACCCAACCTTTGGTTGTTATGATCTATTAGAGGTTCCACCCAACCCTTCAACCCTTCAACCTTTGGTTTCCCCATCACCCCACCCTCAACCCAAGGACCTTAACATCCCTCCTTCACCACCCTTGGTTTCTTTTCTTAGGATCTAGAGTTAGATTGGGCATCGCATGGCTCCATAGGCCTTCCTCAAACTCCTCATTTGCCCTTTCCAAGGTGCTGATAGCCACTTTGGACCTCCATGTTGAAAATGACAACAAGAAATAATGAAGGAGGCCTCCTGAAACATCTTTCCTGATCCTAGTTGGAAAGTGATCACCTAAACTAGGTGGGGGACTACACAGGTGATTTTTGTCGAAAAGTCTATTTTTAGACTATGTCTATTTTTAGACATATGGAGCATGGTCTAGGAGTTGCGGGATGCTATTCTTGGATTATTGGTCAAGTTGGTAAGAATAGATGGACAGCTATTTTTAGAAATACAGGTCGAATTCTATTTTTAGACAGCCTGTCTAAAAGTAGGTCAGTCAAATATTATTAGCTCTTAATAATATTTGGACTATAAACATTATCTTATTCTCTTGCATCACTTCAATTTGAGCTACGGATGTGGCACATGCAGCTGGCAGAAGGAAATACGCTTTTCCTATGGGTTAGTTGAGCTAATTCAGCTAGAACTCAAGTGGCGGAGTTTGGTGGAGTTGATGAGACAGTTGGTGGAGTTGTGTTCTGTTTAACTTAGTTGAACTAGTTGTATTTAGTCTAACTGACAAATACACTAGTGATGAGTGGTGTGAATTAATTATTAATTAAGTCACTAATTATTAACTCATAAATCAACTAAAGAACACATCAGTTAACAACAGTGCATGGACAGTTCAGTGAAGACCAGTCGAAGAGATAGGTGAAAGAGCCGGTTTATTATCAGTTGTGACTATAGCTGTGTATGAGATTTGCACAATCATTGATTGAAATTTCCAATGAGGACACAGTACAAGCCAAGGGGATTCGAACTTGGATCTCATTCATTCTCATCTTGGATTGCGCAGTAGAGGCAGGCAAACAGTGGAGGAGATTTGAACCTGTGACTTGTTCAGATCTGAGTAAGTTTGTGTGTAACTTTTGGAGATAGTACTGATTACTTGTGAGGAGTATTGTACTATGATTGTTACATGATTCTCTATCATTATAATATACAGATAGTTGGGGGTTTTCAGCTATTGCTTTCCCCATTACATATTGTGTTTATGTGTGCTTGACTATTGTGTTTATGTGCGCATGCGACTGTTTCTATTTCCGCATATTGATGATCAATTGTAGAAGAGGTTATGTATTATGCATGAAGCTCAAATAGTGTGTAATTAGGATAATCTCGGTGAATAATTCAGCAAATTATTCAAATTTCTACATGGTATCGGAGCAGAGAATTGATCATCGGGATCTATTACAGTGATTACAATTATTTTGGTAGACAGAGTCTGTAATGGGCCAGGTAGCCTCTGGATCCATCCTTTCTCTGAAAGGTGATATATTCAGTAAATGCCCCTACAGTTGATCTCTGTGCTGGAAATACTTTTTTCTCACAGATCCAGAAGTAGTTGAGTTTTGAGCTTGGAATTCGAAATTTTGCAGCAGTGTTTTCTTGGTGTCGAAGTCAAAATGTCTTATCAAGGATTGCGATTGGAGTATGCTCTTGAAGGCAGCTCGAATTATATTGCATGGAGAGATATGATGGAGGTGGTGCTCGATGACGATGGGCTGAAGGAGTTCATAGATGCTGAAGTTCCAAAGCCTAGCGTTGCAGCCTTGGTTGAGGCTTGGCAAAAGAAGACAGCAAGGTGTCGAAGGATTCTGTTGGAGGGCGTGAAGGATCACATTGTATCCAGCCTGCATGGAAAAGCTTCTCCATACTTGATGTGGAAAGCATTGACAGAATTTTTCCAAAACAAGAGCGACCAGAGGAAGTTGGCGCTCAAGGATAAACTCAGGAAAATAAAGATGGAGAAGAATGACACTATTCCGGTATACTTGACCAAGTTTGTCCACTGCAGGGATGAGCTTGGGAGTGTAGGAGTTAGTGTGGATGATGAGGAGCTGGTGATATTGGCTCTCCTCGGGCTTCCAAAAAGTTGGCATGCATATCAAGACAGTGTCAATGGTCGGGAAAATTTTCCAGGATGGGAAAGACTATGGTCTGATCTTGTGCAAGAGGAGATCTGGCGGAGTACCAGAGATGGATCTTCATCAAAGATATCTGATGAAGAAGACTATGCTTTGGCTGCCAAAGCAAGGAAGGGGAAGGGCAAGGAGAAGGCTTCTCAATCCGGTGCGGATGGTAAAAAGCGTGACATGTCCAAAGTGAAGTGTTTTCACTGTCACGATCATGGACATTACGCCACGAATTGTCCACAGAAGAAGAAGAACAAGCAGGCTGCTGGAGCTGCAGCTGGTGAGGCTCTTGCCTCACAATTTGAGCTGGAATTCTCATTGATCGCATGCATGGTGTCTATTGCATTGGGATCAGGGTGGTATTTTGATAGTGGCGCTTCCTTTCACATGACAAGAGATGTGAATCTTTTCAATGACTTGGTGGAGAAAAATCTCCAGATGCATGTTGAGTTGGGCAACAATGGATGATACAATGCAACCGGCATTGGTACCATAACCTTTCAAAGGGAGTCATGTAAAATCATTCTTTTACAAGATGTATTTCATGTACCAGGTTTAACAAAGAATTTGATCTCAGTCACAATGTTAGAGGATAAAGGGTATGAAGTTGTCTTTAGAGAAGGGAAATTTTTCCTTCGGCACAAGGCAACGGGACAAGTCAAGAAGGTTGGGATTCGGGCAAAGAATCTCTACAGACTTGAAGTAGATGGGATGTCTACGGAGCTTCCTACTGTTGGGAAGCGGGAGAAAGACATGCAACTGATGCTTGAGAGGGAGCAAGTTTTGCATGCAGGTGAAAGTGAACCTCGGGGTGTGGAGAAGCCACAAGAGGATCATGGAGTGGGAGAAACCACTCATGCAGAGAAATTTCATGCCAGATGGGCAGAGGGAGTGCATGCAGCTATACCACCAAGTGAGAGGTGGGGTGACATGCATGAGTAATCCCAGGTGGAGATTTCAGGGCAGGATTCATGGAGATGGTGTGGATCTCATGAATTGAACCTGGCTATGAGGTGCCTGAGCCGGCGGTAGCATGATCGGTTAGTTGATGCCAGCGGATCAAAGTGACGGTGTCGGATCTTGGAGCGCGGATCAGAGTTGACAACAAGTGCAAGAGTGCATGGGTGCAAGAGTTCAACAGCGCAGTGGTTCCTGATGAAATGTGTAGTTGGTACCAGCAGAAATCGAATACTTTGATGATAGATGCATCAGGATGATTGAGTTGTTTGGAGCCTATTCAGTTTCGGAGAAGCGGTTGCGGAAAACGGATGCATGAAGTTACATGGCGCTTATTGAAGGTTGCGGGGCGAATGCATGGAGTTGCATGTCAGCATGCAAAGACGATCCTTTCTTGTTGAGAGGGAGTGTTGAAAATGGCAACAAGAAACAATGAAGGAGGCCTCCTGAAACATCTTTCCTGATCCTAGTTGGAAAGTGATCACCTAAACTAGGTGGGGGACTACACAGGTGATTTTTGTCGAAAAGTCTATTTTTAGACATATGGAGCATGGTCTAGGAGTTGCGGGACACTATTCTTGGATGATTGGTCAAGTTGGTAAAAATAGATGGACAACTATTTTTAGACATATAGGTCGAATTCTATTTTTAGACTGCCTGTCTAAAGATAGGTCAGTCAAATATTATTAGCTCTTAATAATATTTGGACTATAAACATTATCTTATTCTCTTGCAGCACTTCAGTTTGAGCTACGGATGTGGCACATGCAGCTGGCAGAAGGAAATATGATTTTCCTATCGGTTAGTTGAGCTAATGCATGGTTGACTTCAGTTAGAACTCAAGTGGCAGAGTTTGGTGGAGTTGATGAGACAGTTGGTGGAGTTGTGTTCTGTTTAACTTAGTTGAACTAGTTGTATTTAGTCTAACTGAAAAATACACTAGTGATGAGTGGCGTGAATTAATTATTAATTAATTCACTAATTATTAACTCCTAAATCAACTAAAGAACACATCAGTTAACAGCATTGCATGGACAGTTCAGTGAAGACCAGTGGAAGAGATAGGTGAAAGAGCCGGTTTACTATCAGTTGTGACTATAGCTATGCATGAGATTTGCACAATCATTGATTGAGATTGCCAATGAGGATTGCGCAGTACAAGCCAAGGGGATTTGAACTTGGATCTCATTCATTCTCATCTTGGATTGCGCAGTAGAGGCAGACAAACAGTGGAGGAGATTTGAACCTGTGACTTGTTCAGATCTGAGTAAGTTTGTGTGTAACTTTTGGAGATAGTACTGAGTACTTGTGAGGAGTATTGTACTATGATTGTTACATGATTCTCTATCATTATAATATGCAGATAGTTGGGGGTTTTCAGCTATTGCTTTCCCCATTACATACTGTGTTTATGTGTGCTTGACTATTGTGTTTATGTGCGCATGCGACCGTTTCTATTTCCGCATACTGATGATCAATTGTAGAAGAGGTTATGTATTATGCATGAAGCTCAAATAGTGTGTAATCAGGATAATCTTGGTGAATAATTCAGCAAATTATTCAAATTTCTACACTCCAAAGCCTTACCATAGCTCTGACCTCCAATCCCTCCTCAAAGGCCATTTCCATGGTGCTGACAGCCCCTTGCCTTGGTTTATTTCTTTAGATTTGGAGTTAGATTGGGCATCACGTGGCTCCAAGGACCTTTCAACTTCCAAAGAAAAGAAAAATTCCAAATTCCATGATACAAATAAAACACCTTCCCATGATACAAAACATTCCATGATACAAACACTAAGCTAGAAAAGGCCTTCCCTGCGAAGGGATGAAAGTATAGGTACAATACAGCTAACTACAAGTACCATCGGCAACACCAAATTTCGGATGTTGACGTTCAATGACACACCCACTACAAGGAGCCTTCAGTGTCACAGTTCTCCCCTATGGATAGTAACTATCAAGTCCATAGGTTGTATTATAGTCGGTGTATCTCTACACCTTTGGTCTTTCCAGGATCTTAACCCGTTCTCTCGAGGCAGTGCTACAACATGCTCACCCTCCCTTTCTTAAAAGAAAGCCCTTGACCTATGTAGGGACTTTACCTAAGTACTCCAAATCCCAGTCTTTAAGTACTCGAGTAGGACCTCTGTTGGTACAGTCAGATACTCTAGAAATGGGTAATCTTGCTCCCATCTCCTAAAGGTGACCTGGGACCTGGGGGAACTTTTTATCATTGAGGCAGTAAGGTTTATCAGGCGTATCACTGATCTTGATACTACTAATTTGGTGGAAATTTGCCTCACTTATACCTTTTTTAGTTTTGAAGGAGAATTTTATGAGAAAACCTGTGGTGTAGCCATGGGTTCCCTGCTCTCGCCGGTGGTGGTCAACCATTTTATGGAAGATTTTGAATCTAGAGCTTTGGCGACTTCTCCTTTAAAACCCAGGGTATGGAAGCGGTTTGTCGATGACACTTTCATCAATTGGTATCATGGTCGTCTTGAATTAGAGGCTTTCCATCAGCACTTGAATAGTCAAGCTGACTCCATCAAGTTCACGATGGAAACAGAGACTGATGGGAGCCTTCCTTTCCTTGATGTTCTCATCTCTAGAAATAATAATGGCTCTTTCTCGCATCGTGTTTTTCGAAAAAAAGATGCACACGGAGCAGTATCTACATTCTGGTTCTCATCATTTTCCTGCTCATAAACTTGGAGTTCTGAATACTTTAGCTACAAGATCTCTTAGAATTTCTAATGATGATCATTTAGATGAAGAGAAAACCCATCTCCTTAAAGTCTTCAGAGAAAATGGTTATATTAGAAATCAATGTTTGAAAGCTTTCATGAATGCGAGCAAAGGTCCTAGACAAAATAAGATTAGTGTTGATGCTGTTGGTAAAGTTCATTTACCTTTTATTCAAGGTACTACTAACAAGATCGCTCAGGTTTTAAGGAAGCTTAAGATCTCCTCTTCTTTTAAACCTTTAAACACCATTCGGGGCTCCCTTAAATTGGTTAAGGACGAGTTGGACCGAAAAGGCGTGAAAGGTGTTTATTTGATCCCGTGCTCTTGTAGGACTCCCTACATTGGTGAAACTAGTCGATCGATTAATAAAAGGATCCAAGAGCATTCTGTGGATATTAGGCATGGTAGAACCAAGTCCTCAGCGTTAGCTGAGCATGCAGAAAAGACAAAACATCACATTTGTATGGAGGAAGCTAGAATCCTTGCTAGGGTTGATCATTTCCATCACTAGAAATTTAGGGAGGCGATTGAGATTTAGAAAAGGCCCCACACATTGAACAATGATGACGGATGGAAAGTTAGTAGTTGTTGGGTTCCATCTCTTCACTCCCTGTAAGGGTCCTTTTATTCTTTGTTTTTATTTTTATTTTTATGATTTGGTCTTATTATTATTATTCTATTATTTATTTTATTTTATTTTTATTTAGTATTTTATTTATTGGTTTATTTATATTAATTTATTTATTTATTAAAATAAAATACAAATAATTTATTTTTATTTTTATCTTTATTTTATTTTATTTGATTTTATTTTTATTGTATTTTAATTCTAGTTTTGTAAAATTTTTATTCATTCATGTGGTCCTTTCTTGCTCTCTGATTATCCTTTCATTATCACTTCGTACCGGAGTCATCTCTGTGTGAAGTTGTTGCACTGTATCCAACAACCTATTCATCTCACGTAGTTTCTCCTCCATCAATCTATTGGTTTGTTGGTGTTGATCTACGCTTAGCTGCACCCATATTTCCGGGTTGACCTTAGCATTAAACACATGATTTTATTCCCCTGCTTTTCTTGGAATTTTGTGACTCAAACCCCTCCTCATTGTAGTTTCTTACCAGTCTTCTTATCACTATGAACAATTTCAAAAATAGAAACAAAATGAAAACACCTACGTTATCTTAATGGCCCATCTAGCCCCAACGTGTAACCATGCTCTGATACCACTTGTCACAACCATAATTAAAATACACATATAAAAGAATTATTCAACTTAACATTTTTACTCTTACCAAGCCTACTATATTTTCTAACCTTGACACATATCATTTGGGTTATAATTTCTATGTTTTTTACATATGATGTAAAAAGGTCAAACCATAATCTTTGATTAATTTCATTTTTTTAACCTTAGGTCATGATTCTAATACTCATACATGCTTAATAATTCTACATAGAATAAGTAATAGTTCTGTCCCATACTTGGATCGGTACAATCAGATTATTCATACCATTAACCATACTTATATTTGGAATTTGGTTTTCGTTGCAATGTATAGAGACTTGGATTATTTAATTGACAATATATTTATGATTTGGTTTAATTTTACATGTACACTCGCATAATAATCAGTACTCCACATTAAATTCTTGATTAATGCAATTGATAGTGGATCTGTCTCGATATTTGGAATTTTATGGCCATTTGGCATAACCACAGGCCGACAACTGTCCCACACTTGATCTTAATTGATGGTTTGAAGTCGTTTATTTTTTTTCCTGCATCGGATGGTTCAGGTTATGGCAAGGATGGTTAGGGTAACCACCCACCCCATTCCTTGAATCCTAGCTCATTTATTCCACCGTTGCATGCTGCCGGATTCGGCTCTACAACCTCGTTACACTTGTGATGGTTGTCAGAGTATTCTAACCGCATCAAATGTGTTCTCTACTTCTCATCAATGGTATTTCTATAACCCTTCTCAATACGAAGGTTTTAAGTAAATTCCTTTCTATTATGATTAGGGTTTCGGTTGGTTTTCATGCCTTATATGCTTCTGTATGAGTATTAGATGTAGTATTTTCTACTAGGTTAATGTACTGATTATTTTTCAACACAGTTGATAAATCTTTCTGTTATGGTTTATATTTGTCGTTGAGTTCCACCGAAGTTGCATTAGCTGACACTGACAAGGTTTTTAATATATTTCTTCATTTCCATTCAGTGATAAATTTCTATGGCAAGAGCTATAAAACCCTTCAGAATCATTTTCTTTTGGTGGAATGTAGGAAAAAGAGTTCGACCTTGGCATACCCGACTCGAATAAGTAACAAATCTTATGACTCTAATTCCTCTTCTCACATTTGGTTACGTTTTTAATTTAGTACTTGTGCAGTGAATTCTCTAACTTTACTCTTTACATTCTATAAGCCCTTTAACCCCATTGTTTCTTTTTTTATTTGGTTTTAGGTTCTGATTTGATAGGACTACAATCAAGGGTCAGGTCAGTTTAACTTCTCCTCAATGGATGCACAGGTAAGCCCCGATGACCATTGTGCATTTCATTTTTAATTAGAAGTCTCAACTCCACTGAGGGTTTTTACCTCCTTGTCATAGGTGTTGCAAGTGACCTTAGCTATGCATGCATGCAGGGGGTTTTTGGGTTTTCCATCATTCATTAAGGATTGGCATTTTCAAGTGTTTTATGCTCATACTAGTCCATCTAGTCTTGCCTCTAGATCTTAGCACTTGCATATATTTTTTTTGTTTAAAAAGGGCTAATTACTCTCGGTCTGTTGGCCTTTACGCCTAGTACCTAATATAACCGAAGTATCTGTAATTATTTATTTTCCTATGTTAACATAGATCTAGTTTCTCATGTTTATACTCATATTATTGGAAATGAGTCTTTTTAAAAGGTTTGGATACATATATTTTCTTTGTTCCATGTTGTAATTTTAATCTTCCTACAATGCAGGCAAGGTTCGAATTGCAAAACAATATTTCTACCTCCACCTGAGGTTTCATGTTTTGTATATGATTCTTTGGGACTTCTGTTTGTAAATGAAAAACTCTGTTATGAAGCTTCAGATTTAAATATTATGTTGTTTTCTTTCTGTACATAATTTTGTTGGCTTCCTTCTTTTGTTAGTTAATATGGAGTTCATTTCATTACTGCATATTAGCTTACCTTTTCTCTATCTTAATATTAATGTATGCAACAAAAACCCTCCTTCAACATGGCCAGAGGACCATGACCCCTACCCTGTCACCACAGGGCTCAGCGCTAAACCTCTCGGCATTGACAAAATGTCTTCCCAGTAGTTATTTTCTACCTATTCCTTAGTTCTTAATATTTTTCTTTGATCATATATTGTATCTGTAATATAATAAATACAATAATTTCATGGTTAAAGGAAAAAAGGAAATCATTCCCCTTATTGGGTTCCTGTGTATGTTATGTTGCATGTACATTTTACTCAGTACATAATTTAGACTATATAAACTCACATTATTCTTTTGGACATGAAAAATAGTAATATGTTTCTTCTAGGTATTCACAATCCATCTCCACCTGCTAGATAACAAGTTAGGGTTTGTTGTGCTATTCATTCTCGTCATAAAAGTATAATAATAGTTGAGTTATTAAACTAAGCATTACACACTTCTTTCTAGCTTCTATCTCTTAATATGTCAGATAAACAAATAAAAGACATATCTATGTATTTTCCTTCCAATTAATTGATGGTTCCGCCCAACCTTGAAAGAGGAAATCACGTCTGCTCCCCCCATGGTCCTCACCAGAGCCTTAGGTAGTAGTCTCCTTGGTTTATGAGCTCCATTGGTTTCCTCACTAGCTCTGAACAACTTAATGCAACATATTGTTGTTGTTAAAACCCATCATTCCTTTTATCCTTTTGGAAAGGTAACTGCCAGAAATATCTCTACCTTTTTACCGTAGGATCTTGGAATTATTTAGCCCTCCGTTAATCCATTTTACTAAGGACATCTTATCAATTATTTATAAAATAAACTCAAGTCTTATTAACGAATAACCTTTTTCCTTACATAATTCAAATGTATCATAAAAGGTCTTTCAACACTAATTTAAAATAAAAACATGGTGTTACATAGAATTAAAAAAAAATTAATACATATATATTAATTTATTTGGATTTGATAATTTAAAGTTTGAAAATAAAATTCTATATTAAAGTATCCATACTAAATATTTAAAAATTATAATATATAATGGAAAAAATTATTGTAACTCTTTTACATATAATGCTAATCATTGTTTTATATATATATATATATATATAATTGGACTGCATAAAGTCAAAACAAAATAAATATTTATAATAATTTTTTAAAATAAATATGTTTCTTTTAAATATTTAACTTTTTTATAAATTTGTTGAAATATTGCACATCTACTAGAAACATAGAAATATTGCACATCTACTAGAAACATGTTGACTTAGAAACATGTTTGCAAATTGTTTCTTCTATTCAAATCACACAAAGTCTAACTTGCATTAAATAGGCCTTTTTCTGGGTAAAGATTTGTTCAAAGAAACTATAACTCTTTACAACTTAGAATTACACATCAATAAAATTAATTTTTTTTGAAAGATTAAATCATTTTAAAATTTAAACTTAATAGAAAAGCTAGTTGTCATTTTTTTTTGAGATTTTTGCTAAATTTTGTTTACCGATTTTTTTAAAAATTTGGCAGAAATTTATTGAAATTACATGTTCACCATCCAAATTTGATAGGTAACATTGCACAATCTAAATTTTTGGAATATTTTAGGATGCTGAATTTATATAGTCAAAAAATACGAGATTCCAACACGTAAAATTCCAAAAAATCTCACTAAAAAGAACTCCATCTAATGCCATCAAACCCTAAGCACCCCTAAGAGTATAAATCAACCTTGCTGTTTGTATTTTAAAGCACTGAGCAAGGAGCAAACATAGATAAGTAGTCGGTGCATTATTACAGACAATGGAGATCCATTGGCAGATGCTGGTGATGCTACTGGTGGCGACTCGAACTCTAGGCATCGTTGACGTACGGAGGCCGAGGGAGATCTCTATTTCATTGGAACGGTCTCACAGAGACCGGGTAAATCTGTCTCCCTCTCAAGGCAATCCATTGGTGATTTTTGAGGTTACAAAACCCATCGATGTTCCCAACGAGAAGCCATGCTCTGTCCAACTGATAAACCACGATTTTGCGTTCACGTATACTCTGCCTCCAGTTGTAGTAGACTATACGCCACCGCCAAATTGTCAGAAGAATTGGACGAAAGTGGTGATGGAGTGGAAGGGAACGTGTGATGGGAATCAGTTTGACCGAATTGCTGGCGTGTGGTTGAGTGGGGTGGAGATCCTGCGCACTTCTACAGCAGAACCCGATCAGGGACCGGTTGAATGGACCATTCAGAAGGATATTACTAAGTATTCTTCAATGTTAGATAAGCCTCAAATCCTTGAAGTCTGGCTTGGTAACTTAGTTAATGACGTTTATACTGGGGTTTATCATGTCAATATAACATTTCATTTTTATGAAGGTCATGGGAAAAATGGGTTTGCAGATCGGATTCTGCCCATTTCGCTTCCTAGCAATCAGATTATGGGATCCTGGTTTCAAATAGTTAATTCGTCCGATGTGCACTCGAAGTCGTTGCAACTACCACGTAACGCTTACAAGGCAGTTTTGGAGATTTTTCTTGCATTCCAGCAAAATGATGAGTTCTGGTACGGGATTTCGAGTGGCAATGGGCCTTTTAGAGAAGTCTTAGCCTTTATCGATGGGGTCCTTGTAGGTGCTGTGTGGCCTTTTCCTGTGATTTATACAGGAGGAGACGATCCACAGTACTGGCAACCTGTTACGGGTTACACCCTTAACAGGTTACACCCTTTTTGGGGAAGCTGTTGGATGGAAAAGAGCACAAATTCAGTTTCGGCGTGACCAATGCTCAAGCCGTTTGGTATGTAGATGCTAATTTGCACCTGTGGCTTGATGAGAAGTCTAGCAGTGTCAGAGGGCAACTGATTGGACACGAGGAGCCGAAGTTGGAGTTGTCTTTTGTGTCAAATCCAGATGGATCATTTACCACATCTGCGAATAGGACGATTTCTTCCTCTGGCTGGGTAGAATCCTCTCATGGAAAGCTCATTACTAATACTTCCCAAGTGTTCAAGTATGCTAATTTAATCAATTCTGGAATGCAGCAAACAACCTCAACCAATACCGAGGTTATTGTAGCGGCACCCACAGGAATAGTACTATCCTCTAAAGTTGACCTCGTTTTCCCCTTTTCTATTTCTTCGAACATTGCAAATTCATTTAATAAGAATGTATCCGTTGTTTCCCCTGCTGGTAGCTTCTTCAGCTCTCTGAAAAATACTCAAAATGCAGGAGAGAATACCCAACAGGTGTACAATTATCAAAGCACTCAAGGTTGCTTTTCCTGGGAAGTTAACGTAACCAACTCTGAAATTGTTTCAAACTTGACAGACACGTCCTGCCACAAGAGAGCCTAATCTTGCGAGAGATGTTTGTTTCTTCCAACTTCTGCAGCAGATAAATTACTTTCCTTTTCTTTTACTATTTTATTTAGGGGCCAAAATTAACTGATTGTCACAGTTTATATAGCAGCAGCAGTTTTATTTAGCAACATGAACTTAGATTTCATGCCATCCATCGTATCATAGGTTAAGATCAAATTCAGGAAGGAGAGACTTTGAATAATATTGAATTTGGAAGTAATGTTTTCATGTGTGTTACAATTTATATATGTTTGTGAATTGTTGTGATTTTAGGTATTTTTAATAATTGAGAGTGGCTGCTCTTTTCTTATATATGTAATGATCTTTTTTTACATATCTAACCAATAAGTTCAATGGATCAGGTATTTATTATAGTGGTTAGATAACCATTGTCTGATTTATATAGATGTTGATAGTTTGATGATATCTACATGATTAATGTATGAGATGCAAGAGGTCAAACTATATATATATAGAATTTATAACTTTTTCAGTAGGAGGTTTTTTGATTAATGGTGGAATATATGTTGCACAAGAGTAGATGATGATGAAGACTTCATTTGAAAGAGATTAAAACAAGTATTTGTTAAGTGGGATTATTGGAATTAACTCATATCAGCATTATGGATTATGAAATGATACTTGTTATGATAGTAGTGGATTGTGGCTTCATATTATAATGGTCATTGTAATGTAGATTTTTTCTCCACTTGAGTAGTATTCTCATGTGCTTCTAGGAGGTTGTTGGATCTAAGTTGGATCTCATATCTTATCGAAAATGAGATTCTAACTTAATGATGAATGGCTGGCAGGTTTGAGAGAATTTCCAAACTTTTGTTTTTAGTTAAATAATGGTTCCATACAATGTTGTATACAACATTATTTTTTTAAAACATAAAGAAATGTAATAAAGAAATGTAATTTGTATGTGTGGAAACATTGTCTTTGATCCCATCTTTAAGATCTTTATGTTTTTTCTTCTGATTTTGTTGATAATAGTGAAATGTTATAAATATTTTAAATTTGAATATCCTTGTACATCAAATTTCAAGGTCCACAACTTTTTAACATCTAGAAATTCAAATTTTATGGGATTCAGAAGTTCAATTAATTTTAATTTTTCAGATATGGAAGCATCGTTAGAAACTGAAATTTCAATAATGAGAGTTTCTATTATCTGATGTAATTTGAAGTAGGCATATGCAACCATTTCTAGACACATGCTGTAATGAGCCTTTTTTCCACCTTTTCCTTCTACTAGTCTCTCCTCTGGCTGGGTAGAATCCTCTCATGGAAAGCTCATTACTAATACTTCCCAAGTGTTCAAGTATGCTAATTTAATCAATCCTGGAATGCAGCAAACAACATCAACCAATACCAAGGTTATTGTAGCGGCACCCACAGGAATAGTACTATCCTCTGAAGTTGACCTCGTTTTCCCCTTTTCTATTTCTTCGAACATTGCAAATTCATTTAATAAGAATGTATCCGTTGTTTCCCCTGCTGGTAGCTTCTTCAGCTCTCTGAAAAATACTCAAACTGCAGGGGAGAATACCCAACAGGTGTACAATTATCAAAGCACTCAAGGTTGCTTTTCCTGGGAAGTTAACGTAACCAACTCTGAAATTGTTTCAAACACGACAGACACGTCCTGCCACAAGAGAGCCTAATCTTGCGAGAGATGGTTTGTTTCTTCCAACTTCTGCAGCAGATAAATGATTTTCCTTTTCTTTTACTATTTTATTTAGGGGCCAATATTAACTGATTGTCACAGTTTATATAGCAGCAGCAGTTTTCTTTAGCAACATGAACTTAGATTTCATGCCATCCATCGTATGATAGGTTAAGATCAAATTCAGGAAGGAGAAACTTCGAATAATATTGAATTTGGAAGCAATGTTTTCATATATGTTACAATTCACATATGTTTGTGAATTGTTGTGATTTTCTATATTAGCTATTTTTAATAAATGAGAGTGACTGCTCTTTTCTTATATATGTAATGATTTTTTCTTACAGATTTAACCAATAATTTCGATGAATCACGTATTTAAAGAAAATGCTACTAGATTGACTATAATGGTTAGATTACCATGTATTGTCTTATTTATATAGATGTTGATGGTTTCATGATATCTACAAGATTAATGTATGAGATGCAAGAGGTCAAACTAGATATATATAGAACTTACAGCTTTTTCAGTAGGAGGTTTTTCTATTAATGGTGGAATATTTGTTGCACAACCATAGATGACGATGAAGACTTTACTTGAAAGAGACTAAAACAAGTACTTGTTAAGTGGGATTTTTGGAATTAACTCATACCGTCTTATGGATCATGATATGATACTTGTTAAAATAGTAGTAGATTGTGGCTTCATATTATAATGGTTAATGGTTATTGTAATGTAGAGTTTTTCTCCATTTGAGTAGTATTCTCATGTGTTTTTAGGAGGTTGTTGGATCGAAGTTGGATCCCATATTTTTTTTAAAAAAATTCCAACTTAATGATGAATGGCTGGTAGGTTTGAGAGAATTTCCAAATCTTTGTTTTTAGTTAAATAATGGTTCTATACAATGTTGTATACAACACTATTTTTTTAAAACATAAAGAAATGTAATTTGTGTGTGTGGAAATATTGTCTTTGGTCCCATCTTTAAGATCTTTATATTTTTTCTTTTGATTTTGTTGAAAATAGTGAAATGGTATAAATATTTTAAATTTGAATAACCTTGTAAATCAAATTTCAATCTCCACAATTTCTCAACATTTGAATTTTATGGTATTTAGAAGTTCGATTAATTTTAATTTTTCCAGATATGGAAGCATAATGAGAGTTTCTCGGATTTCAATAATGAGAGTTTCTATTATCTGATGTAATTTGAAGTAGGCATATGCAACCATTTCTAGACACCTGCTCTATTGACAAGTATGAGCCTTTTTTCATTCTACTAGTCTCTGCCCTGCAACATTATTTTCTTTAACTTGAACCATGGAAACAATTGAAGTTTCTTGTTAATTATTTCCCTTGAGAGTAAAATCGCAAACATGGTCAATTATTTGAACTTCTAATTAATAATTTTCCTTTCTATTATGTTATAATTTCATTGTTAAATGATACCTTTAATAGATTTAATAACAACAAAAGTCCTGTTGTTAATGGTGAAATTCAATTTTGGTAGGTGAAGAGACACAATTTTACACACAGAATAAATATTTCTTTTTGGAAAAATTGTTTGTAAATAAGTTGAATACATAACCAAGTTCTCTATAAGAAATATAGCAGAAATAGTTATCCGCTGGTCATTTTCATCTTTATCCATAAACCTATAAGATAGCAGTATGGGATAAAAACAATACCACCTATCTAGATGGCTTAAACGTCTCAAATTGGCTCATTTTCAACATTAGCACCACTTCATATTGATTGGTAATTTAGTTAGTAAGTAATTTTTTCTCTCATTTTGTTGCTCGAATCTTCCAAGGAATTTTATTTGCATGAACTTAACATGAATAATATATAGTTATAGTACAGACATAGCTAATTTAAAACTTTACAAGATTGAGTAGGTATCTTTCATTTGTCATTGTTACTTTAAAGTATTGTTTTTTTATTTTCATTACAATTATAAAAGATAATCGACATATATTAGACAAAGGACACTATGTGATGAGAAACTTGTGGTACCCCTAGTGAAATTACTCTTTGAAAACATTATTATTTATATTTACTTGTGCATATTATGGAAGTATTGTCTGTGGAGCCAATACTAAATTTCGCTAATAAATGTAAATGTTAACAAAGGTATGGTTATGAATAAAATATTACTCCACTTATTTTTTTATTTTGAAATATAATAGGAGCCACCACATGAGTACTCAGGCTCCCAACTATCAGGAAACAATTATGAATCACAACCATGAAAAAAAATCTTCCATGGCTGAAAATATTCCTACGATCAAAATTATGACGATAAGGGAGAAAGGTCATGGGGTGGAAAAAAGGAAGATAGATTGCAGGAGATAAAACAAATTTGAAACCATAGCTACCAATGGGAGAGAAATATTCTTACTAGAAGACACACAACTAAGAGTATATGGAGGAAGATAGATTGTAGGAGATAAAAGAAATATGATATTAGAAGTACCAGAGAGAGAAATATTAGGCTTTGAAAACATAATTAAAAATAATGATAAATTTCGTTACAGGAATGAGAGCTTGAGGCTCGAGGAGAGATGCTAAGGAAACAATTCATTGGTTGGGTGGAGCATGGATACTTCTATTATATTTCCAAACATTTAGATACATTAATGGATTTGTTGCTAAAAGTATGTTCATACTTTGTAAATTATGTAATTAAAATGTTCTTAATAAAAATATAACATTTGTTATAAAGTTGTTTAAGTTTAAGTGTTCTCAGTAAAATAGCCAAACTATTTTTGGTTGCAATTCCTAAAAGGAAAAAAAAATATTATCCAATCCTTGAATTGATTTTGTACAAGGAAAAATTAATGAATTAGGGAATTGTTTCAATTAAAGTTTCATAATGGGGTTTAAATATATATACATATGAACTAGTTGATGGGGTTAGAAAGGTGTTTTCTCTCTGACAATGACCCTCCAAAATTTATGCCTAACATAATTTTTGAGCCTACATGAATTGCCATTCCAAGCTATCTTTTGTTGTCATGTTGTTCAATTGTCTATCCTTATGTTCTTCTTAACTGTCCTTTCCTCCTAAGTCGAAGTTTTCTAATTGTTGTAATTCTATCTTTAGAATTTCTCATGTGATCTTATCTAAAGATAGGAAAAGGCCTAAATTTTCTCGAATTTTTAACTAGCTTTGTTAGAAATGCATCACACACATAAAAGCATAAAAAAGGCACACCTTTCTAGGAATAGCGCATTTTTGGACATGAAGACCCATTGTTTGTTGGAACTGCACCCTCTTTGGGAGAAGCATACTAGAAGTTAACAATGGGGCACACTCGTTGTTGTTTAGCACTATGCCCAAGTTGAGAGTGCTCCTTAATCTCAATCATTGGCCCCCCCAACCCATGTGCACTCCTCGTTGTCAAGAGATGTGCCCTCCTCATGCATGCTCTTTTCTTGTTGCATGTGGTTGTGCTTGTAGAAAATAGGACCCAATGTAACTAGCATATATATTAACAAGTGGCGAACATTCATGGGGTGTATTTTCATGTAATATCTTTATAACCAACTCAATTAATCATCATTTCACACACTCATTCTCATCTAGGTTGAGTGCACCTTTTTGAATTAAGGAGCTCTTAATTGATATTCATTCCAAGTAAGTCCCTACATGTCGATTCTTTTCCTTTATTTTGGTCCCTTTTTGTTTATATTTCTTCCTTTGTTGTCGTTTCAACTCTTTTTAGTTTCTTCGTTAGGGTTTTAGTCCATTCATTCTAGTTCAAGTGTCAATATGTTGTCACAAGTAGTTTTCTTATGACTCTTTGCATTATGTGACCTCTCACCTTCTAGTCATGATTGTGACAGTTCCTTTAAGTACTTGCCTGTGTTTCTTATTAGTATTATTGTGTTTCTACCTTGTTGGTATTTCCTAGCTAAAAGAGAGAACTGAAGAAGTAGTAGAAGTTGCAATTCCTACCATACCTATCCTTACAAACACACAATGTTTTATATACAAATATTCTGAGGTGATGTGGAAGTATATCAAAGAAAAATTCTTGCAAAAGCACATCCCTGAGGATTTGCAAGATAAGGAAGTATACATCAACATTGAGCAATCAAGGATACACAGGATTTCATGCACGTTCCCATCCATGCCTCGTTCAAAGGAAATTGAATGAATCTTGCCACATATGGATGATGTAGACTTGGTGGTTTGTAGTGAAAGTGGTCATGAGATTTCCACCTAATATGGAGAGGACATCGAAACTTATTACAATATTCTTAAACCAAAAATATAATGAAATAAAAAATTATATTGTAGATGGGCCAATCTCAACACAAGTGAGATCATCAATTCTTGTTGTCAAGAGTCTACTAAATTTTGACACCTCCTGAGTGCAATTTTCCTGACTAGGATTCTAAAGGATGTGTACCAATACCTTATTGCTATGTAATTTAGTTTTCATGGGGGAAAGAATGAAAAATTATTCGAAGAAATTTGTATATTCTTGCTCAACATGGTTGTTTCTCGAGGGAAAACATTCAATTAGGAGGAAATTCTTTTGAATTACAAAGAAACTCTAAGAGAAAACCGAGAACCAAAGTATTATATGCCATATTATCTATTATATGGGATCTGTGAATGGTATGCATTCCTAGGGATGTATTGGATTTGGACCCTAGAAGACAAATTTTCGGTCTACTTCCATTCCAGGGTGTTATCAGAGCAAAGTCTCAATGTAGCATATGATAGGTTGGTGGAGCATTTATTTGCAGTCATATTTTAGATAATTTATGAGATCGACACCCATTTCATGACTAATCTAGTGAAGGAGGAATTTCTTGATATCACGGATTGGGTTTCCACATAGAATGACACATACATGAGATGATTTGAATGCCAAATTTCTCCCCATGTTATGCCATGATACGTGACAATGTTGGGTATTTGTTATATTCTTTCCATGACTAGTCACGCGTGGGGGGGTCATAGAAGGGGCGATAGCTGTCATTCTTGTTGGGTGCAGCGTCGAGAAATGGGAGGGGGGGCTGTAGCCCCCCCACAGCAGGGATTTGAGACGCGGTGCCCCAAAAAAAAATTTTGGTCCTTATTTTTCAGTGAGCGGATCTGCCCATGGTTTTGTGCATGGGTTTGCACATGGTTTTGGGGTACGATGGTTTTCAGCCCCTGGTATTTTGTAGATCCGGTCAAGGGAACTATGGTTATGTTCTAATCCAGGGTTAATGGATTGGGGTTTATGTATGCTTCAGCATGTATATATATGTGTTGTAACACTAAAAAGAATATAATGAAAAATCAAGCTGGTCGTCCCGATTTGGGATCTAGGGGAAAATCTCTGTGTTTATCTGTTTTATGTTTTATGCTCTAGCTATTGTTTATTTTTTGTTATAAGATTAGATTAATAGATAATGTACGTACGGAGGTCGTTAGTAGATAATTCTTTTATTACATTTTAGTATCATCATGAGTTGGCTTCAAGGGGACACCTTTCCTGCTGAGGGGTCTTTTACTCGGGTCTATGGTAGACTCTGTTCAATGGGAGATCTGCGGGATCGATTCTTGCGGTGAAAGAAGATGGCGAGCAGCGGAAAGATAGAGATCGAGAAATTTAATGGTCAGAGTTTTGAGTTTTGGAAGCTCAAGATGGAGGATCTGCTGGTGGATAAAGATCAGTGGATCGCGGTAGATCCAGGTACTAAACCAACGGCAATGTCAGATGAAGACTGGAAGAAACTGGATTGGAAGGCTAAGAGCACAATGCGGTTGTGTGTGTCAGATTCAGTATTGTTGAATGTATCTGGGGAAGCTACGACGAAGAATTTGTGGGAAAAACTTGGGACTTTGTACCAATCTAAGTCTCTTCTACCATGAATTGTTCCTGCAGAAAAAGCTATATAACCTGAGGATGAAGGATGGAGACTCGGTGACAGAGCATCTGAACGCCTTCAATACTGTGGTAAGTCAGCTGTCATCTGTTGATATTAAAATCTGAGATGAAGATAAGTGCATCAGTTTGTTGTGCTCTCTACCAGACTCGTGGGACAGTCTGGTTATTGCAATAGGTAGCAATACAACTACCTTGAATTTTGATGACATTGTCTCAGCCTTGCTGTCGGAGGAAATGAGACGGAGAAATATGGAGGGTCAGAAAGGAGATGCCTTATCTGTACGAGGAAGGTCCCAGAACAGAAACAAGAATAAGGTTTCGAGTGGGAGATCTAAATCTAGAGGGAGATCTAAATCTCCTGGAAAGTTTGTAAAGGTGTGCTGGAAATGCGGAAAGGAAGGGCACTACAAAAAGGACTGTAGATCTAAAGCTCCTGAGAAAGGAAAGGGATATGATGAAGGTCCTTCTACAGAGGAAAAAACCACCTCGGATGAAGGTGGGGATGTGTATTTGGCTTCTTCTTCAAATACACATGTACATCATGAGTCATGGTTGATTGACTCAGGTGCATCCTTTCACTTCACTCCCCATAGGGAGTGGTTCTACGAGTATGAGAAATATGATGGTGGTGATGTCTTCCTAGGGGATGATAGGAAGGCCAGAATCGTCGGACGTGGAAAAGTCAAGCTAAAGTTGCAAGGTGGAAGGATTAGAACACTTCCTGGTGTTCTGCATATTCCTGCATTGGCCAGAAATTTGATTTCTGTAAGCAAGATGGATGATGCAGGTGTAAAAACAGTGTTCGAGAAAGATGCCTGCAAGATGGTTCGGGGAGCACTGGTATTAATGCGGGGATTTTGGATTGGAACTTTGTACAAAGCTTGAGCAGCAGCTATTGTGCAGGTGCCGAGGTTTTTGGTTCCGAGAAGTGGAGCGGAAAACCTGCGTTGTCTCTGGAGAAAAGACCATGCTATGGCATCAAAGGCTTGGACATATTGGAGAGAAGGGCCTTCGGATACTACATGGAAATGGTGTGGTAGAAGGTATGTCTAATAGCTCTCTCTTGTGAACATTATGTATGTGAGCGAATGGGTGAGCTTTCCTTGGTGATAAGAGAGGCAAACAAGATGTGGAAGCTTGTGCAAAGTGATAGTAATTTTAAAATTTATCAGGAACAATCATTAGGTAAGTTTATGTACTATTTCATTCATAGGTGACTTTTCTTATAGATGACTTCTCAAGGAATACATGGATATATTTCTTGAGGAAGAAATCTGAAGTCTTTGACAAATTTAAAGAATTTAAGGCTCTGGTGGAAAACCAGACAGAGAAGAAGATAAAGGTGATGAGGACAGATAATGGTGGGGAGTTCTGCAAGAAGGAATTTGAAGAGTTCTGTAAGAAGTGTGGTATAGCACGACAGAAGAATACTCCATACCTCACCAAAGCAGATGCAGAAAGAATGAGCAATTTCTTGATGGAAAAGGCAAGCATGCTAAGTGGTGCAGTTGGGACAAGTGCAGAAGCGGAGAAACGTTAGGCGCATGTGTTACTTGGTTAACAGGAATCACGCTAAAACCGGCGTTGGAGGATAAGACTCCACATGAGGTATGGACTGGTGAGAAACCCTCTCTTTCACATCTAAGGGTATTTGGATGTGAAGCATATGTACATGTTCCAAAGGAGAAAATTACCAATTTGGATAATAAATATGAAAGGTGCATTTTTATTGGGTATCAGGATGGTTTAAAGGGTTACAAGATTTGGAACCCAAAAACAAGGAAGGTTGTGTACAACCGAAATTTGGTGTTTAGAGAGGTGAAAGATGTTGTTAAACATGAATTCCTACGAATGGAACCTAAGAAGATAGAGTTTGAGCCAAAGGAGGATGAATCAGACTCTACAACAAAAGAAGACTCAGAAGAGGAAGAGCCACAAACGCTAGCTGTGAGAAGATCGGCTGGGGAAGAAAGAAAACTAGAAGGTATAGTCCATCGCTGTTTCAGAATTTTACTATAACTAAAGCGATTATGATCCCAGAACTGTCGGGGAGGCGATGGGTCGGAAGGATGAAAAACTATGGAAGGAGGCCATAGTTGATGAAATGACATCCTTGCACAAAAATGAGGCATGGGATCTGGTGGAGTTGCTGGCTGGAAGGAAGCCCATCGGGAGAAAATGGGTGTTTAAGAAGAAGATGAATGTAGAAGGCAAGGTGGAGAAATACAAAGCTTGGTTGGTAGAAAAAGGTTATTCCCAGGTGCCGGGAATTGATTTTGGTGATATTTTTTCTCCTGTTGCCAAGGTTACTTCTATTAGATTACTTTTATCTGTTGCTGCTGCATTTGATTTTGAGATAGAAAAGATGGATGTGAAGACAACTTTTCTTCACGGGGATCTAGAAGAGGAGATCTACATGAAGCAACCTGAAGGCTTTATGGTGAAGGGTAAGAAAGAACTGGTATGCAGGTTGAAGAAGTCTCTGTATGGGTTAAAACAGTCACCAAGGATGTGGTATCAGAAATTTGATACCTACATACGGGGACTTGGCTTCACCAGAAGCAAGGAGGATCACTGTGTTTATTTTAAATTAATTGGTGATCGTGTTATTTATTTGGTCTTGTATGTGGATGATATGTTGTTGATTGGAAATGACAAAGAAATTTTCCAAGATTTGAAGACCCAACTGTTCTCCAAATTCGACATGAAGGATCTGGGTGCTGCAAACTATATTTTGGGCATGGAAATTAAGAGAGATCGGGCAAAGAGGAAGCTCTGGTTAAACCAGAGGAAGTATGTCGAGACTATATTGCATAGGTTCAATATGCAGGATAGTAAACCGATGAAAGTTCCTATTCCTGTAGGTGTAAAGCTATCTGCTGAACAGTGTCCCAAGACAGAAGAAGAAGAGGAGGATATGTCCCGTGTTCCATATGCAAGTGCAGTGGGTAGCCTGATGTATGCAATGGTCTGTACTAGACCAGACATTGCACATGCAGTGGGAGTATTGAGCGGGTTTATGTCAAACCCAGGGAAGGAGCATTGGACAGTAGTGAAGCGGGTTTTCAGATATTTACGTGGCACTAGTGATTATGGCTTGTGCTACCAGGGAAGACCAGGATTGGAAAGAATGTTGGACATTTGTGGTTTTTTTGATGCAGATTGGGCTGGAGATATGGACCAAAGAAGATCTACAAGTGGGTATGTGTTTGGCCTATTTGGAGGCGCAGTCAGTTGGATGAGTAAAAGACAGTCTGTAGTGGCTCTTTCAACTACAGAGGCAGAATACATAGCAGCCACTCATGCAAGCAAGGAAGCAGTTTGGTTACAAAGATTGTGTTCAAGTATGGGGTTGGTACAGCAAGCTATAAGGATAGACTGTGATAGCCAAAGTGCAATTTTCTTGGCTAAGAACCCTGCTTATCATTCAAAGACAAAGCACATTGATGTTCAATATCACTTTGTGAGATATATGGTTGAAGCTAAAAGGGTGTTGCTGGTAAAGGTGGACACTTTGAAGAATGTTGCAGATGCATTGAAAAAGTCTGTGAGCACTCAGAAGTTCTCTTGGTGTAGAGAAACAATAGGTGTTGCAAAATTTGGGCTAAAATAATATTTCGACTCTCCACAGCAGTTTGAAAGAAAAACAACAGAGTAGAATGTTGGGTATGTGTATATTCTTTAGGATCTAATGAGGTGCGAGAGGTCACCCCTGGCTATAGCCGGTATGATTATGTCTTGGGTGCAACATTTGAAGGGTCCCACAGTGATATGTCAGAAAATACAGACATCGCCAGATTTTTTTTTTCCTTATTTTCCAGGTGGTAGATCGCCCATGTTTTGTTTTTCATCATGGGTTTGCATGGTTTTGGGGTACGATGGTTTTCGGCTCCTGGTATTTTGTAGATCCAGTCCAGGGAACTACGGTTATGTTCTAATCGAGGGTTAATGGATTGGGGTTTATGTATGCTTCGGCATGTATATATATGTGTTGTAACACTAAAAGGAATATAATGAAAAATCAAGCTGGTCATCCCGATTTGGGATCTAGGGGAAAATCTCTGTGTTTATCTGTTTTATGTTTTATACTCTCGCTATTGTTTATTTTCTTGTTTTTAAGATTCGTTAGTAGATAATTTTACGCGAGGGTTAAAACAGCTAACAGGAGTGGTGACTGCAGAGGTCACCTATTAGTTGAATAGTGCATTGTCAACACAATGTCATAGGATAAAGAAGGCTCCTTGGAAACTCTCCCTTTGAGTATTGGAATGTATGTGATGAAAAGTGTCAAGGTGGTAGATCCTAAAATAGAAGAACTTAATCACCTTCACTTTGGAGTTAGAAACATTCATTGATATGATCTTAGGAATGTGTGCAGGGCACATTATGACATGATAGGATACAACTAGGCATATGTACCAATGAATATTGAAGAAGATGAAAAGGTGAAGAGTTGGAACAATGCAGTATGGAAGACACAACCGAGACTTAAATTCAGATCCTCACAAGTTCCACAAGCTCAATATGTGCAGATATAGGAGGCACCACTAGCAACAACTACATGGGAAATAACTCTAGCTCCCAAGAAAATAATCAAGCATATTCCAACAACAAAATGTATCAAAAAGTGGAAACCTAATCCATTGAAAAAAGGAGTTATTCAGATTGAAAAAGAGAAGAGAAAATTGGAGGCAAATATGTAGCAAGAAGAAGACAAGAAGAGGAAGTAGGATGAATTTCTTAGAAATAAATAGGAAGAAGATGAAGAAATAAGTAGAATAGAAGAAGAGAAAAAAAGGCACTCATAGAAGGAGGAAGTAGCACAAAGGTTGGAAGAAGAAAAAATGATCGTTGAAATAGAAGCAAATATGGAGGAATATGATGTTATTGAACCCACGGATGATGAACTAGGTTGTTGAGAAAAACCTCGAATTATAGGTGGCCATCTCCCATTTGATAATATGGGAATCACACATCCACCAAAAGACAAGTTCATGGGCCTATGTAATGTCACATTTGATCATCTAAAGAAAAGGATCATGAAATAAAGGCGAAGATTCTTCCTGAATGATCCTCTTCATCCAATATTTGTATCTACTTGAAAGGTCGCAAACACTAGGAGAAACCCAAAAGAATTCATGGAATCTAATGTAACTTTTACCAGAACATCACCAAATAATTTAGAGTACCTCTTAAGCGAAAATTCACGATCAAGAAAAAATTCATCCGCAAGAAAGAAACTAGCGGAGCACCTTACTACAAGGAATCAACGTTTGTCTTCCTGCAGTCTCAACATAAGATAATGACGAGAAAATTTAAAAGCACAATAGTGGAGCACCTTACTAGAAAGAATCAATGTTTGTCTTCCAACAAATTCCAACATAAAATAATGATGAGAAAATTAAAAGAATAATTGGTTCCAATGGAATACACCATGATTTGTTTATTTGAGGTAGGCCTCTTTGCTACCAAAGCAAATATCAATACCGTACTTCTTTTCCGAGATTCTACCTATCATATGCATGCTAATTCATCGATTGGCGGGTTTCCTCTCTCGCAATCATATTTCTTCTCTCGCTTCTGCCTCGAACACAAGAAAGAGGTACAGTAGGACCCATTGCATCAAACAAAGCCCGCCGGGAACAACGAAGTCCAACTTGCATTAAATTTTCAGGAGGCCTTTTTCTGGGTAAAGATTCGTTCAAAGAAACTATAACTCTTTACAACTCAGAATTAGATATCAATAAAATTACTTTTTTTAAAGATTAAATCATTTTAAAATTCAAAATCACTCAATGTCCAACTTGCATTAAATAGGCCTTTTTCTGGGTAAAGATTCGTTCAGAGAAACTATAACTCTTTACAACTTAGAATTAGACATCAATAAAAAAATTAAACTTGATAGAAAAGCTAGTTGTTGTTATTTTTTTTTAGATTTTTGGCAAATTTTGTTTATGATTTTTTTTAAAAAATTGGCAGAAATTTATTGAAATTATATGATTTTAATGAATAACTCTGCACCATCCGTAACATTATTTAGAGTATTTCAAGATACTGAATCAATATATAGTCAAAAAAAACTTATTTCCATAACAGAAATCAAAATTTCACCTCAAACATTTCTACAAAATTCCTACACCTAAAATTCCAAAAATCTTATGATGTCGTGGTGAAAATGTGAAGCTGGGTTACACTTTTTGCTCTTTTTTGAGAAAAAAATTTCATTTTTTTCGGTTCTTCAACTTTCTGCAAACTATAACAATTTTTCTGTGTAGAATTTCATTTTGCGATAAAAATAAAAGTTGTGAGAAATTTTGTTAGCTTTCTATTACTTATTTTTTGAAAATTTTTTATGTAGATTTGATATGTCAACTTAGCGTTTCTTTGAGTGTGTGTTTCTTAACAATCAAAGAATTCATAAGAAGTCATGTTATGTTTCATGAAAATTTGTGTTTTTGAAAAAACAAAATGTGTTACAATATCAGGCACAGAGTCTACTTTGTTTCGTTATATTTACAAAGCCAATGGTCATCATATTACTAGATGAACAGGTCAATAAAAACTAGTATTTTGGATATGTTTCACGTGGCAACAAATTTCTTAACATATAAGTTATAAACTAAAAATCTAAAGGCTACCCATTAGAGTCAACGGACCAATGTAATGCCCCATAATTTTTTCAATTTTTTTACAATGTATTTTGGGAGATACAAAATTTTGATTTCACTGAATCACAATGACCCTCAGAAATTGTTTGCACCCATTTTATTAGAAAAATAATTAAAATTAATAAACGTTTACGAAATTCCGTAAAATTTATATTTCTTGAAAGTAGATTCAATTCTGAAAATGCTTGTCTTGGTTCCGACAGTTAATTAACAACCTTTCATGGAGTTTAATCAGTCCAAAGTTGCAGAACCGTTTTCAGAGCCTGGTTTTGCGTAATTGGTGACGCGTTAGTTCGGCCGAACTTTTAGTCCAAGTTCGGTCGAACTATGTTTTCCGCTTATGAGTCGTTAAAACTAACGTCTTAATAGTTCGGCCGAACTTCTTATCAAAAGTTCAGCCCAACTATTGTGTAACTCTCGGTCGGCCGGAAAGTTTTGTGGAGCCCCCTACAAAACACACATTTCGCGTCAATATAAATTGTCGCGAAATGATTCACAATTTTCGCACATTTCGCACTTCATTTCATTTTACAAAGACTTGGTTTGGGTTCAAAAAAATTTCTTCAAAGTTTGGGTTTAAAGAACTTTTTTGGAAGACATTTTTTGGAGGCGGCGTGATTTTTCTTGGAAGTATGTACGTGTTTTGTGTTGAAATAAATCTTTTGAGCTTCTTTGTTCAAAAACTTTTCTTCAAAGTTTGGGTTTAAAGAATTGGGTTTAAGAGCATTTTTTGGAAGCAAATTGATTTTACAATTTTGGATTTAAAGAATTTTTTGGAAGACATTTCTTGGAGGTGGCGTGATTTTTCTTGGAGGTATGTACGTGTTTTGTGTTTTTTAAAGTGTGTGTTTTGGATTGGATTACGTATTTTTTACAAAAAATTTACACTGAATTTTTTTTAAGATTTTTTTAAATTAAATCTTTTGTGATATTTTTTGTAATTGAGTTATTGTCTAATTTTTTGAAGGAAATTTTTTGAACCTCATACCCTATTATCATGGGAAATCGAAGAACTTGTGTGAGAAAATATGATCGAAAAAGAGACCTTGAGGAACGTAGAGAAGAGACGAGACAATATCGCAAAAGAAAGTTAGAAGCCCTCTCAAATATTGAAGAGGAAAATCAACCCCAAGAAGAAATTGAAGCAGGTATGTAAATGTAAATATTACATGATCTATTGATATATATTTAAAATTTTCCTAATGTAAAATGTGAAGCTTAATTTTTATTTGATGAACTAGTTTGAAAAATATTTTGTTTGATGTAAGCAGACAGAGATATTCCTCAAAATATTGAAGAAGAAAATCAACCTCAAGCAGAAATTGAAGCAGGTATGTAAATGTAAATATTATGATCTATTGATATATTTTTAAAGTTTTCCCAATGTAAAATGTGAAGCTTAATTTTTATTTGATGAACTAGTTTGAAAAATATTTTTTTTAATGTAAACAGACAGAGATACTCCTCAAAATATTGAAGAAGAAAATCAACCTCAAGCAGAAATTGAATCGGGTATGTAAATGTAAATATTATGATCTATTGTTATATTTAAAATTTTCCTAATATTTATTGACATATTTATTAATTTATTTATTTATTGAATATGTACTATTTTTTCGAATATGTACAGATGAAATCACTATCGATAATGAGATGTTAGAAAATGTTGACACTCACACATATGGAGATAAAAAACCTGACCATGTTATACGATATCGTGTCGATAGAATTTTTGAAAAGTATTTCAAAAATGAGCAAGTGACAATTCAAGCTCAAATGTTGAAAGGTCTCCTATCATCAAGGAAATTAAAAGAAGCGACGACACTATTGGGTATTCGAAAATCAACCAAAGATAAAAAAATGAAAGAAGAGGTGATAATAAATATGAGTAGTGCTATAGAGTCAATTAAGAGATCTAGAGATAAAGATGTTTCAAATATAAATGAAATTCGAGAAAGAATGGTTCTCAAGAGTACTCAGAAGGTAGTTTGAATGTAACATCTATATGAAACCTTTAGGAACCTATCATGACTTCTACACACAAACATGAAAATTTATTTGCAAATAGATGTAAATGATGAACTTGCTTGTTGGAGAGCTATTTGTAGGCAACCATAAAAAGATAGACTTGGAGAAAATGTTAGAAAAATAAGATATGAATATTGGAAGAATAATTTGAGTGTTTCGCCAACTCCAAGGCATGTGATGCGAAGAAGAATATACGAAATCAATCACGAAGAACATGAAAAACACATCTCTTGAAAACTCAGATAGAGTTATTCAACAAGTTCAAAGAAGAGAATCGTCAAATTCATGTTTCAATCAGTGCTTTTGTTCAACAAAAACCATGGTATGTAAAACCTATCACCGTACGCGACACTTGTTGTTGCAGTTATCATGTAGAATTTGAGTTATATTATGACACATTCCTTGATTTTGGTAGAACATTATGGAAGGATTCACCTCCTCCTTCCACTATTTGTGATTTCATATCTCAAATTCTATGTGAAAGAGAAAGCGATGATCTATTTTACAAAAAGAAATGTGTTGGTGGTAAAAAATGCGATGATTGTGGAAATTTCACTAAATTTCAAAACAAATATTGTACTGATATAAATTATCAATCATTTTCCAACATGAAAGTGAAATGGAAGAGATATGAATATATCGATACATTGATTCAAGGTGAAAATAGTCTTAAAAGAATTGAATTACTAGAAGACGAAATTTTTTTCATAGACTTTCTGAGAGTTTGATGAGAAATTTCAAATACACCAAGCATTCCCATAGAGCTACATCAGTGGCAAGACTTGCAATTTAAAATCGTGAATTTTTCCACGAGGACCATTTTTGTCGATGATTGATTTCATGAAAACTACATTTTAACACACAAAAAATTCCAGTGAATACTATCACTCTAGCAAGTCTCCATGCTGTCCATATTCTATATGAACCCTATTGAAAAAACGTCGATCATATAGAAAGCACAAGTGAAAATTGACATATCATTAAAGAATATCACTTTTATATCAGTGACGATTGTACACATAATACATATTTTGTACAACATTGTTTTGGAAAAATTTATGATTCCTTGAAAAATCGTGAAATAACATTCAATGAACATTGTATATGGTCAGATGGATGCACAGATCAATTCAAATATGCATGATCATTCTTTTAGTTGTGATGTCTTCATAAGAAAACCTGCATTAAACATTGTGGGAATTTCTTTGAGACTGGCCATGGAAAAGGAGAACATGACGGTGCAGGAGCATGCATAAAATGAGCACTTTGAAGATATCAAATGAACCCCTCTGCACGTCGACTTGTGGACGCGAAAGAAGTTGTTTAATGGTGCATCGCTGCTCTAATCCATGAGACTAACCGATCAAGGGAAGTGCGAAAGTACATTCAATTTAATTTTTATTGAATATCTAATTAAATAAACAATGTACATTTATCACAATGATTATATTTGATTGTATTTTGATATCATATTTCCATTCTTACTTGAATTTTCCATATAAAGGTTTTTTTGACTTATTGGGATCGAAGAAATAGATAGGTCAATTGGAAATGAGGTTGAAACAATAAAATGGACTCGAAAATTGCATTCAATTAAAACAAAGTTGTCCATAAATGTGTTTGCATTGGATAAAAGAAAATATTATTTTTTTTGTCATGTTTGCATAGACAAGACAGAATCCAATTATGTTTGTGAAAACAAAATGTATGTAAAATATTGGAAAAATACAGAGCTAAATACAAAGGGAAAAATGTCTATTGCAATGTTTGAAGAAATGGAATCAGATGAAACTACAATATCATCCGATGGTGATCTAGTTTCTGATCTTGTTAGAGAAGGTAACATTTGAATTACTTTTTAATGATTTAAAGATCTACAAATAAATTTAAATATGCCTAATTAAATGTTAAATTTATTTTATTGTGCAGGAGATGTTTTTGCTGTAATTGCACCAATTGACAACGATGAAAATGTGAAGTATTATTTGATGCGTTGCACTGAACAAAAAATGAAATTATTACAAGACTATAATGATCACGGATTTCAGTATGACAGAGGGTCTATTATACTGAAAGGTTATTTTTTCAAACAAACTCATAAAAGTGGAGACTTTGTTTACTTTGAAGACTATGAACCTGATTCCATAAGTTGTCAATATAGTCACTTGGTGTGTGCAGCACGCATAAAGTTGATAGAAGTTCAATCAAAGAAAAAATCAAAAATTAAGAAATGGAAAATGTCAAAATTCGATCATGAACGGATTATTGAGGATGGAATTCCATTAGAATTTTTTTGAGTGAAGTGTCCAACAATTTATTATCTTTGGATTAAATATGTTTTAAAACTTCCAGTACTCAACTAAAAATTGAGCTGCTTATGTTATTTGTGATTTGCACATGTTACAAATTGTTTGGGTACAAGCACGTGCTCTAGTATCAACTGAAAGTAGTTTTTCTATACATGTGCATTGATTAAAAATGTTATATGTATTGGATATATATATATATATATATATATATATATATATATATTCTAGAATGAAATTAATTTTTCTTGTATATTAATTGTTCTTGTATATGTTCTCCGACCATATGGTACAAATTATTTCACTTTATTTTGTAAAGTCAGATTCGGTCCCCATATGGCCTAGCCTCCAAGGGATGAGATAACAAGTGGTTGTCCCCACTTGCCCGAATCTCGACTTTTAAGTACAATTTTACTGTTTATGTCGAGCATCTTACATGATGTCCTAGCCAAAGATAGATTCTCTTTGTTTCAAGTTTCCAGTAAAAGTTGTCACCGAATGACCTGCTCGAACTCTTGTAGTAAACACCATACCTTATCTCTCTTGCTCTCTAATATTATTAGGTTTAATTATTATAACACAAAAATCGTTCTACATTGTCAATAATTTTTTGCGCTTACACTAAAATCAATGAACATTATTAATCCAATGACTTTACAAGTAATGTACCATCATACATGCAATTATATCAAATCAGAAATCAACATATACAATGAAATCAATGGGGATTGTCTTGTTACAAGTAACATTTCAATTTACCACATGTGCAAATGTAGGTTGAAACCATCAAAAACTTTAAGTTGTAGATTGAAACCATCCAAAACTTTAAGTTTTAAAACCCTTTTGATTATATATTGTGCAACATTAAAACATTAAACATTTAAAGTTCATTAAATATCACATTCAAAATGTAGATTGAAACCATCCAAAACTTGAGTTTTAAAAACTTCACATGCCATGCCAATTATAATTCAACTATCCAACAAAAACATTTAACAAATTAAATATCACATGCCAAAGTTGTTTCAAGTTTCCGGTAAAAGTTGTCACCGAATGACCTACTAGGATATTGAGAAAAAAATCACTAAAATTATGATCAGGAGATTTTGTGAAGCTTAATTGAGCCTGCACCTCTTTTGAGAAATTTAATTCCTACCACTTCACTTCCCTTCCTTAACCTCTCCCGTGAAGATAGTTCTCCATTTTCTTAACAAAAATATTGCTATAAAAGCTTTTAGGAGATCACAACTAAAACTACTGGACCGGAGCTCGAGAGTCGAGATGTAAACCAAAAGAAATACGTGTCACACAAAACTACTTGAGTGGAGCTAGAGAGTCAAACCTTTAAACTAAATAAAATACATGTCACACACGCCTTCGTTAATGAACTGCTTTCATAACCTTTGAATGACTCCTCCCCTCGAAAACCACAACTCCCTCCCTCCTTCCCTCCCTTGTAAAATAATTATGTTTTGCGGGTTAGAAAGCCAAAATATGGAGACAATTATCACCAAATCCAACGTACGATTATGCATGATGGAGAATCTCTAGCACTTTCCCTTGTTAATATATTTAATAATCTCAATATTTATTTAAAAGTATCAATAGCATTTCGACGACATCACATTGTTCAAATCATATAGTGATACTGTGATACTTTATACACTATATTGGTGCATTAAGCAGGAAACCTCCATCATCCTGGCTCGATGGTTGTGAGAAACACACAATCACACCACACACACACCTGGGTGAGGCATGAGTGGCCACACAGAAGTGTGGTTTTTGGGATAGAATCGGGTTCGACTCTCGACTCCCACTACACTGCGTTTCACATCTCGAACTCGTGGTTTTGTATGCAATATTTTTAAATACGGGAGAGGTTAGGAGGAGTGAGCAGAGAATCGACTCGCAAAACAATAAGCTGCAAATCTCACGTCTGAGCAGGTGATTTTTCTCAATATGATAAATGATTGGGCTCTTAACTAGAGTTAACCTAATTATAGTGATTAATAACCACAATAATAATATTAGCTTTTAGTTTGTTGACATCATAAGCAATATATATAGAGCAGAGGTAATATATAGAGTAGAGAGAGGTAATTTTAATTATTTTTACTAAAAATATATTAAAATAATTAAAAATGTTGATAATGTTATTTTTGTTAATCTGGTTGGAATGGTAGTGATATATGGTAATTTTATTTTTGGTAAAGTTTTTATTATCAAAAGTTGATTTAATTTATATATATTTTTTATAAAAAATAATAATAAAATGAGTTCATTTAATGATAATTAGAATTAGATAAAAAAAATGATGACTAAAGTTTTAGTCTATTTAAAATTTCATGTGGTGGCATAATATTCATGACAATGTTTTAGAATTATAAATTGATATAAAAAATGCACCCCTTGTCCCTCTGTTAAAACTTGAAAAGTAGAGGATTCACATTAATCCTCCACTATTGACTTGAGATCACACAATGTCATGATGGTATTAACCTACTAGACTATGGGCTCTAACGCATAGCAACTTTTCTAGTCCTCGTGAGTTACTTGAAGTACTAAGTCTTCGTTCGAATTGTACACGAATGCAAGAGAATCACCAACTTGAACCTTGTTTCATCTTACCCATAGATTTCTCTTTTTATATAATCCGGTAATGTCCAACCATCTCTACCTCTAACTCTGAACTCATGAGCATGAGATATAGTCTGCATGAGTGTCGAAAGCATACAAGAAGTGATGATTTCCATAGGCATATGTGCATGTTCCATGTAGAAACATTTGGATATCTCTATGGATTTTGTTGATGAAGATGGAATCAATAGGTCATTAATTAAAGCTTCATCTAACTGGATTCCTAGCCATCTTCCTGCCAATGTTATTTCCTATGAAAGTGTAAGTCCACAGAAGCTTGCTTTGGAATCATTATAAGCTGCAATGTTTTGTTCACTTTGCAATGAACATGTGCTTGAGATGTCAGTTATACTAGAGAGGCCTAGTGGCATGCATGGTAATGCCAATGTTATTTCCTATGAAAGTGTAATTCCACAGAAGCCTGCTTTGGAATCATTATAAGCTGCAATGTTTTGTTCACTTTGCAATGAACATGTGCTTGAGATGTTAGTTATACTAGAGAGGCCTAATGGCATGCATGGTAATGCAACTTCTGATAGGTAGTAAGCTCCATTCAAATTGGCATCGATTGTCTCTGCAAATGCCTTCATTGGATCTTCATCATCCATAATGGTATTTGTTCTTGCAACGTTATTAATCAAGACATGGATACAACCACCAAACCATCGTTCTTTGACAAAAATCTTAATTTTTCCCAGATGACTAATATCATCATACCCAAAGTGGAAGCAATCAAATAGTAAATTAGAAGCAAATGTGATTTGAAAATCACTTCAAGCTTCCATAGTTCCATTTTCAAGAATTTTAATATCTAACCTTGAAACTTTATATCCCTGTCCGAGAAAATTGTGGACAAGGCACCTGCCTATTCCATATGCTTTAGAAAATCCTTAATTATAACACAATGTAAATCACCACTATTATCTTGTACCTTTGGACTTTTGTGATAGAGCATCCCTTTTTAATCTATCCCTTTTGACTTCGGGTATGTGGGCAATATTCATCTACATATTTTTCTATCATAAAGCAGTGAGTAAAATTGTATTCCATTTGTGTCAATGTTAAGGTTAAGCACATGGATTAAAGTTTTATATATATTAGATGAGGATTTTATGTATTACATATGGTCTTCAATGAGTTTTTAGACTCTTGGAAGAAGACCACACTATGAGGATTGGTGCACTTCGTTTGGAAGGAGTCAATTAGACAAAATTCGAAAAGGAAAGAGCTTGAACCAATTCAAGTAGACCCAGGATCGGATTGTTCTATGGAGCTTCATGAGAAGAGATATGTGAAAAGGACTGTTAAGCCAAGGGCTAGTTCGAAAGACATATTGGAAGAGGAAATGTTGAAGAAGTTCTCTGCTTTGATAGACACGGGGGCTATCCATAGCTTCCTAAGTCGAAAGGCAGCTTCATCTCTTAGAAAGAGGAAGGCTAGCATGGAGAAAGAGTTGAGTGCTTTCAAGGCAGTCAATTTGAGGATGAAAGAAGTGACTGGTGTCATGAAAGGCACACATGTGAGAGTAGGGTCATGGTTTGGAAAGATAGACTTAAGAGTCATTGACATGGATGATCATTCTATGGTGTTGGGACGAGACTTCATGGTTGCAGCACAAGCCATACCAATGATGGACCAAGACATTATCTTAATTCTTGATGATGGAAAGACCATGATGGTTCCTATGACAAGGAAAAGCTGTTTGGGATATCAACTGAGAATGGCTTCATTGATCCTATATGAGAAGGACCCGGATATGGACCATACTAATATGGAGCAAAGGGAACTTGGATCTATGACTCAAACAACAAAGGAATAACGCATGTTTGATTTTGTTGAGAGAGACTTGAAGGAAAGAAGGAAAGGAGCTGATATAGCTTCATTTCTTGAGCATGTAGCAGATAAATCTACTCAAGATCTTCACCAGGATGATGTGAAGAAGGACACTTCTTCAGACATGGGACTGGGGAAATATTATGCAGGTAGAGATCCAGCTGGCATTGTTGAATTTTGCAGATATGCTATGGGCATATACGACTTTCAACTGACAAGGGACAAGCTTGGGACACTTGGATGCACTCAAGAGGAGGTTGATGATGTTCACGAGTACCTTAAAACTCGACATCAATATCTTCTTGGGTCCCTTGATGGATGATGTTGTCAAGGGACGACAATGCTTTGAAGTGGAGGAGGATGTAAGGCCCCACGACTTCATGGGCGCGTTCGGTGGAACGGGAGTGCTCGTTGGACAAATAGCATTTATTGTGATCAATCTTAAACTATTTTCTTCTTCTATTCTTATTGTCACCCTTATTAGTTTTTTCATCTTTCCATATCGATTATATTAAAAAGAAAGTAAAAATCATAAATCATAAACCATTTAAATATTTAGCTCGAACTCTTATAGTAAACACCATACCTCAAGTCTCTCTTTCTCTCCAATATTATTAGGTTTAAATATTATAACACAAAAATCGTTCTACATTGTCAATAATGTTTTGCGCTTACACAAAAATCAATGAACACTGTTAATCCAATGACTTTACAAGTAATGTACCATCATACATGCAATTATATCAAATCAAAAATCAACATATACAATGAAATCAATGGGGATTGCCTTCTTACAAGTAACATTTCAATTTACCACATGTGCAAATGTAGGTTCACATTCTATCATTCATGTAGTTTTAAAAACTTCAAACTTCACATGCCATGCCAATTATAATTCAACTATCCAACAAAAACATTTAACATTAAATATCACATGCCAAATGTAATTTAGATGACAACATTACTTACATTCACATGCCAAAAGTACTAAAACCATCCAAAAATTAAACAAAACAAATTATATATAATAACATTGTAATAAAATATGTCCAAAAATTGTAAATCTCACTTGAGTATCAAACTGTATCAAGTTTAACAAATTTTAAAACCATCTAAATTTTGAAATCAAATCTATTGTAAATCATGTCCATCAAATGGAGGATCTAGCATTGGTCTCGGTCAACGCCTATCTGTGGTGGGGAAACCTACATACACAATGCACATGTACTTGAACATTAAAATTTGAAGTTTTAAAAATGAATGAGAATATATATATACAGAACTTGTGTAAAAAAAAAAATATAACAAAAAAATCATGCAATACCTCGTAAGGTTCCCTCTCCATTTGATGAACGGATTCATATAACTTCAACATCTGTGGTAGTCGTACATGCAATATACATGTACGATTAAATATATATATATATATATATATATATATATATATATATATATATATATATATATATATATAAATAAAAAACTTCAAAATGAAAATGCACGTGTACATATATAAACTCATTTTCAATAATATTAAAAAAAGGAACTAAAGACAACTTGTTCAAATGCTGTGGATGTTCCTATCTCCATCGCTAGAGTCCTCGGATTAAAGAAATCTTCTATAGGAACCTAAATTCAAAAAAAATTAAATAACTCAAAAAAAAAAAATATATATATATATATATATATTCTACCTCAAAAAGTTCCATTAAAAATTGAGATATATATATATCTCAATTTTTAATGGAACTTTTAATTAATATATATATATATATATATATATATATAATATATATATATATATATATATATATATATATATATATATATTCTACCTCAAAAAGTTCCATTAAAAATTGAGATATACCTCAAAAAGTTCCATTAAAAATTGAGATATATATATATATATATATATATATATATATAACTTTTAAACATAAATTTTGAACTTGTGAAAAATTGTCCATACTTGTGGCTCATCTCCCAAGGAAGTAGAAGGTACATCTCCCAAGGAAGAAGAAGGTACCGCCATCCCAAAAACATCAGACAGAATCGGTACATGTTAAAACATTTTATCAAATTATATATATACATAGATGTACATGTGTGGCAACAATTATTTGTTTTTAGAGTCATAAAAAAACACTAACATACATGCCAACATATCATGATGAAGTGGAACCCATACTGCATGTCGTTTGGTAGGAGTCTCTCTGGCATGTGCTTAACATTTTCATCACGCATCATGCCTGAGAACTGCAAATGGTGTTTTAACATATAATCATACATTTTTGTTAGATTAATGTACACATACAAATAAATGTATACATGTACATACACATGTATTTATTACAAATTGTACACATGTATGTGTAAATATAATTTCAAACCCTAAGGTCACTAACACATACCGTTCCGGTGCCCTCTTCCTCACGAAAAATTAGGTCTTGCAGACCATTGCGACAATTTATTGCATATGTTTGGAGATCTTCAACATTCATGTTGTAAATCTCCTCATCTGTACGATAAACAAAATTGGCACGTGCATTTTCACGTGCTCTTTATCGATTTAAATAAAGATCGACTCCACTCAATCCGCTATGAACATTGTTGATCATAACATCTCTTGCTTCTCGACTTATTTGAGAAGTCGCATCCATCTCTGATCGCAGAGTTTCGACTGGAAATGGTCGACTCACCAATGGCAGTTCAGGGCGAGGCAACTCCACATCTCGCTTAGCGCCCTTACATTGATATAATCGACCTCTCCTCGGGCCAAAAAATTCTGAAGGAAGGTCATTGTAGTCGGGTTTCATACCCAAAAAAAATTCTGCATAAAACATTTGTGAAAAATAAACAGGAACCTCATCGTTCCATGGAAGCCTTCCAAAGGCCGCAAGATGTCGATCATACAAATAACTAGCTTTGTCTGGGTGCTTGAAATACTACACCTTCAACATTTTTCTTTTTGGCCCTTCCTTATAATTAAACATTGACTTGGCCTCTGCTCTTGTAACTTTTTGTTTTATGTCCTACCATTTATCGGGACCTATCACTGTTTCTTTTCTCTTTCTCATCAGTTCTACAAATGAATCAGTCGTTGGCCCCAAATTTCTGTACACATTTACCATTTCACCCAATGAATGTGTAACTATTTCGAGGCTTTGTCTACTCTCAGCAGGTAGAGACAAAGCCACGAGATCTCTTTTCAATTTTGCATGAAGGCTTTGACACCTTTGTAAGGTGCATTCCGCCATGTTTGTTTCCCATGGTATATCAGTAATCTCAGCCGGATAAGTTGTGCTGGGTTGACAGCCTTCTTCTTGAATGTAGCGCGCTGCCCTGTGTCTATTTTGACCACTGGCTCGAACATTTTCAGCCTTTGCATCAATATATATAAAATTTCGTATATTAGAAAAAACACGTGTAAAAAAAGTTGTACAAATTTAATGAAAAAATATTGAAATTGATGTCAACCTTGATGTTGTTGGTTAACATCATCTCCAACATGACCCTGCTGAGAACCAACCCCAGAATGATGCTGCTGAGAACCAGACCCACAATGACCCTGTTGAGAACCAACAACGGTTGATTGGCCTTCGGGGGAATAAATATCACCCCCTTCCCGCACCCTGCTACCACTCATACCTTGACCGGTTGAACCTTGGCCACGCTCCATGGATGGAGTTGAAACCCTTCTCCTCTTACCTCCTAAAAATTAAAATATGAAACTTATTAACAACTAATTTAACTCACAAAGTTAATAGAAAAATCAATTCCATATGTACACACATGTATGGAGATTTAAGATTATATTTAAATACCGTGAACATCCCCTGATCCTTGAACCTCCATATGGGATTCGGCTGATCTTTGTCGTTCATCCTCCATGATATATATCTATTGGTCGACATTTACACAAAATAGATTTCAAAAAATCATTTTGTAATTTAGTGTACACAAATTATGTAGAACACAATTTTCAAAGCAATAATTGATCATGTGTGAAACTAAATTTAATCAAAAAAGAAATTATAAAAATGATAAGTTCACCAAATTGCACTTTACATGGTGGGAGCACACTTGGTATAAAATTTACCACTTATACACTTTAGTTTGTGGGAGAAATGACACATCTACATAGTTTACCTTAAAGTTGTTGTGTTTTATGGATATTAAAATGAAGAACTTCTATTTAGATCCATTCCAGAGATTGACTGTAGGGGCATTTACTAGATATGTCACCTTTTATAAAAGATGAGATCCATAGGCTACCTGGCCCTTTACAGACTCTGCCTATAGAACTTGTAGAAGTAAACACTAGAGGCATTAACAATATCAAATAACATTTTCATGCTCAGACATGAGAATGTGTTTCTTTCCCTATGCAAAAAAATAGATCAAAGTAGTTAATCTTCATAGACACGTCATCAAGCAGGTTAATGTGATCATCCCGAACTTACTTTTCATGAAATTAGGCTTGGAATCCTCTAAAACCTGGTGGATAGAGTTGAATGGGAACTAGGACAAGGCCTTTACAAAATACATGCGAGTGAATAATACTTACTAGGTTATGCCAACAAATAAAGTGGGAGAAATGTTTTCTCCTCGAGGTTGTCCAATTGGGTGTGTAATACCAACTTCACCCATTTCCTAACAGGTTTCTCTCTTAGGTTACAAATGTCTTCCACCTTATTAGTTATATATTTTTCAATTTCCCATGGATTCCTTCATTTTTTTCTCCTACCATCTCCCTCTCTCACTCCCCAAAGTTTTGTCATCAAACATGCCCCATTGAGGATCTGGAGCAATGTTTGCACCATACTTAGAACTGTCATTGCTGCTAATTGAAATTGGAGTCATGTATACTAGATTGCTTGCTTAAGTGGCTCTTACTTGTAAAATATCCTGAGATGAGTTTGACATGATGGTCATATGAGGTTGGAAGCTACTTGGTGTAATTTTCCTTAAATCTTCAAAAAAACAGAGCAAAAATGTCATTTTCGATCATTTTTTATTAGCTTCTGCATACAAAAAATGTTATCACAATTTTGCAACACAATCATGTTCCATGAGCATGAATTATGAATGTCGCAAGCCAAATGGCAAGGAAATTTGCATTCATTTAGGCAAAAGAAGGCAAATAAAGTTGCTAAGTCTTGAGTGTCCTCTCAAAGCCCTGTCTTGAGATGAAATTTAATTCAATGTCAGTTTATGGGACAGAAAACAATATGTAGAAATATTCACTTGGTTTTTATAATTGGATAGAAGAATGACTTAAAATGACCTTGTATGTCTTCTCATTTTAGAGCTCAAATTTTTAGGAAGGATTTAAGTATCCACCTTTCAAGAATCACTGGAAGAGGTTGATAAATAATAATATAGGAAGACAAAAAACTAACCAGTGGTGTACTAAATGTATTTCTTGGGAGGTAGATTGGCATATGGACTTTTGGTAGCTAGAACTTTTCCAAATAAGTGAATGTATTTGAAAACCAAACCTCTAGTTTATTTTGGTTTAGACAAGGTCTAGAATTTGAAAAGTGAATTCCCTCTTTCTTACTCTTACATGTCCAATGATCGGAATCTGGATCGAGGGAAAAAAATTTCCTAAATAAAAATTTTGCATTTTATTTGTACACATGAGTTTTTAAAAGCTAATTAACTCATAAATTTCTCACAAAATACACTTAAAGATTGACACAAACCCCTTCCCAATTGGCTAACTTAAGACGATCCTAAACACATTTTTATTTAACTAATGAGGGAGATAGCCCAATAAAACTAGTTTGTTCAGATTCAAATCAAGTTGGTATCAAAGTACAATCTAGCTCATTTTAGTCAAGGTTAGTTACAAGAATTAGCTATTGGTTTCTGTCTTCAATTTCCTCTCAAAATGAATGTTTAAGTGCTTTTGAAAGACACACTAGAGGAATAAGGTCCAAATTTTTGATGAAAATGTGCTATGAAAGTAAAGGGTTAAAGGCAACCATGTACAAGGCATAGTTAATACAAGGCATAGTTGAGCCAAATGTTGTTGAGGAAAGGCCTAATTATTTGGGTCTTGGTTATGGAAAACATGGAGAAAGCTCCAAAGCCAAGGAGGCACATGAAGCTATTCCAAGAAGGAATTTTATTTCGTGTTCATTACCTCAAGCTTGTGAAGTTTGTGTTCATGATGACTGGAAAAGTTTGACACCCACTTTGCAAGAAGATGTTAATAAACATGCAGCTAATGAAAATGTAAAAGAAGAGGATGTTGAAAGCTCTATCTATTGATTGAATTCGTTGCTAGTATTCAGAGGAGAGCCACTACCTCATCAAATTCACCTCCTCAAGAAGGCAACAATGGTGAATGTTCAAGGTATAAATTTGCCTTTAATCAAATTGCTTTTGATTATGATAAACATGGTAAATATTCACATAAGATATAGAAAAGAACTTGCACATGTTCCTTTTGTGGTTTGAATAATCATAATTTTTATAGATGTTGGAAGAAGATATCCATGCACATTGAAACTTTCTAAATAAATGAGGCAAAAAGTCAAAGGCCCATTGGACAAGGAAAATGATGTTGAAAATAAGATGCAATTCTTTATTACTCATTTCCATAAGAAAGGTCACCTTGTGGACAAGTGTTGGAATTTGTATCCAACAAGTCATCCACAACATTTGAAGAAGGTGGAAAGAGATAACGACAAGAATGGAAAAGAGGATTCCATAATCAATGAGGGTCAAGATGATTCACATGATGAAGTGCAGCTAAAAGATGCGCCATTGAAATGGTTTGCTAACAGATGGTTAGATTTCTTATCTAATTAAGGCCTTGCATGTATTTCGATGTTTCATGAATTTCTTTGCATTTACTCAAAGTATGGTGCATGTTGCATGAAGCAAGATGTTGAAAGTAGAGTTATGTTGACACACTTAAATGCAACAAATATGGAAATTTGTACATGAGCTCTATTATTTGACTTGAGAGTCAGTTTTTTGAAGAGGCATGTTTTGTCGACTTGTGTTTGGTTGATGGTTTTGTATGTCACCAATATGTAAGAGTACATGGAGATATTCACATGATGTGAATTATTTTTCTTTGAAGGAGAAAAATGATATGTCAACGAGCTATGTTTCTTGCATGATGTGTTTTCAGTTTGATGGTTTTGTTTGTGACAAGACGTCACAAGATTTTGGGAAGGTCCACTCTTGAGCGAGAGCCTCATGATTACAACCTAATCATGAGAATCAAATGGGAATGCATCGTTATTTTGAAAACAAATAGGATTATGAGCTACCTAGGACTCGAACCATTATTTTTAAATTTGAAATATCATGGTGTGTTGTTTCAATCCCTGAATCCACAATCCTAACATAAATTGTTTTATTCCTTTTTTGTAGGATTTAGTTGGTTATATTAAAATTCAGTTGAATTTAAAATTCTTGGCTTAGTGGCATGAACCAAACATATTGTACATATTAAATTCAAGGAATTTCACTCTCCCAATCATTTCTAAATCACCCATATCACCAAGAAAACATGTTTTAAAAGAACATACTTTGGTATGGGAAAGACCTTTGATTTCAAATATTATAAGAAGGTTTTTTATATGGTTGAGAGAATGTGGAAAATAGAATCCATAAACAAATTATTTTTCAAAAAGTATTACTTTCAAAGTATCAACAAGGAACATGTACAAGGGTGTTCAATGAATTAACGCTATTTATTTAAATTCCATGATGTATATCTTACTCATAATTTTAACAAATTATTAAATAATGATCTAGATTGGATAATTATATTATTTGTCATATATTTTGATACTTATAGAGTGAAAAAACTTAAAGAATCAACTTGTAGGGTCATTTTAATGGTGGGTGGAGAATTGGGGTCTAAAACCTTTTGGAGTCATTTTGAGGCATTAAATGACATTTATGGGGGTCAAACGATTATCCCTTGTGCCGAAATCTTGACCATTATTCTACACTTAAAGACATATCCAATGGTGCAAGAAAAACATCAAACGAAGTTCATTAAAAATTTATGCCTTTAGTAAGTTGACCTATCATGTTGACCACCATGGTACGAGAGAATGACATCTTAGCCCCATTACTCATGCATGGCAAGCTAGCTACATGTGGAATTTTAACAAGACTCTAAAAGGTCTAAAATCACAAACCTCGTTAATGGTTGACAGAGTCAAATCTTACACCTAGTTGGCTATCACACTAGGTTAAATACTTGGCCACTAGGAGGAATAAGAGTTCCATTTTGTGTAATTGTATTTTGTTCCATAGTTGAAAATACAACTAGGAGTGTGAAGTTAGAGAGAAAAATGTATGAAGTTAAGTTTTTATAGCAACCTTACATGCTAAAAGTCTTAGCTAACTCTAGAGAGATTACCTCTTTCTTTGTACTCACATATTTTCCATACCATAAAAGAGAGAGTAGAGCATGTTTACATTTTAGTGTTGTTTTTCTCCCATAAGGATTTCCTAGGGAAAAAAGAGTCTAGAGCATCATTAATTTTTAGGGTTGCTTGTCTCCCATATAAGGATTTCCTAGGAAAATAATTGTGTTGATTGTCTAGAGATATTTATGTGTGTGTTTCATTATGCTCTCTATTTCTTACGTTGTGTTTCATTATGTTTTATATTTCTTACATTTCTTACATTTCACATAAGATATATAAAAGAACTTGCACATGTTCCTTTTGTGGTTTGAATAATCATAATGTTTATAAATGTTGGAAGAAGATATCCATGCACATTGAAACTTTCTAAATAAATAAGGCAAAAATTCAAAGGCCCATTGGACAAGGAAAATGATGTTGAAAATAACATGCAATTGTTTATTACTCATTGCCATAAGAAAGGTCACCTTGTGGACAAGTGTTGGACTTTGTATCCAACAAGTCATCCACAACATTTGAAGAAGGTGGAAAGAGATAACAACAAGAATGGAAAAGAGGATTCCATAATCGATGAGGGTCAAGATGATTCACATGATGAAGTGCAGCTAAAAGAAGTGCCATTGAAATGGTTTGCTAACAGATGGTTAGATTTATTATCCAATTAAGGCCTTGCATGTATTTTGATGTTTCATTAATTTCTTTGCATTTACTCAAAGTATGGTGCATGTTGCATGAAGCAAGATGTTGAAAGTAGAGTTATGTTGACACACTTAAATGCAACAAATATGGAAATTTGTACATGAGCTCTGTTATTTGACTTGAGAGTCAGTTGTTTGAAGAGGCATGTTTTGTCGACTTGTGTTTGGTTGATGGTTTTGTACACCAATATGTAAGAGTACATGGAGATATTCACATGATGTGATTTTTTTTTTCTTTGAAGGAGAAAAATGATATGTCAGCAAGCTATGTTTCTTGCATGATGTGTTTTTTCAGTTTGATGGTTTTGTTTGTGACAAGACGTCACAAGATTTTGGGAAGGTCCACTCTTGAGCGAGAGCCTCATGATTACAACCTAATCATGAGAATCAAATGGGAGTGCATCTTTATTTTGAAAACAAATAGGATTCTGAGCTACCTAGGACTCGAACCATTATTTTTAAATTTGAAATATCATGGTGTGTTGTTTCAATCCTTGAATCCACAATCCTAACATAAATTGTTTTATTCTTTTTTTGCAGGATTTAGTTGGTTATATTAAAATTCAGTTGAATTTAAAATTCTTGACTTAGTGGCATGAAATCTTGACCATTATTCTACACTTAAAGACATATCCAATGGTGCAAGAAAAACATCAAACGAAGTTCATTCAAAATTTATGCCTTTAGTAAGTTGACCTATCATGTTGACCACCATGGTACGAGATAATGACATTTTAGCCCCATTACTCATGCATGGCAAGCTAGCTGCATGTGGAATTTTAACAATACTATAAAATGTCTAAAATCACAAACCTCGTTAATGGTTGACAGAGTCAAATCTTACACCTAGTTGGCTATCACGCTAGGTTAAATACTTGGCCACTAGGAGGAATAAGAGTTCCATTTTGTGTTATTGTATTTTGTTCCATAGTTGAAAATACAACTAGAAGTGTGAAGTTAGAGAGAAAAATGTATGAAGTTAAGTTTTTATAGCAACCTTACACGCTAAAAGTCTTAGCTAACTCTAGAGAGATTACCTCTTTCTTTGTACTCACATATTTTCCATACCAGAAAAGAGAGAGTAGAGCATGTTTACATGTTAGTGTTGTTTTTCTCCCATAAGGATTTCCTAGGGAAAAAGGAGTCTAGAGCATCATTACTTTTTAGGGTTGCTCAAGTCTCCCATATAAGGATTTCCTAGAAAAATAATTGTGTTGATTGTCTAGAGATATGTATGTGTGTGTTTCATTATGTTCTCTATTTCTTACGTTGTGTTTCGTTATGTTTTTATATTTCTTACATTTCCTATTGCCACGGTGTACATTTATATCTAAAGAGTCCAAAACCTCATTCAAGACCATATGTTTTGTTGATGTAGTTTGATTGGTTATATTGCATTGCTTTTGCAGTTGTTGCTGTGGGCCTCACCATCTAGTGATTTTAGGTAAAAAATTATTTACAATGAATTTTGAAGTATTCTAGAATGTTTATTATTTATCACTACTAGCCTTGGTGATTTAGTTGTTTGTTTTGATGCTGCTTGGTTACCCATATTTAATAGTTGTTCATGTTTAATTCATTGTTAAGGATTTTTATTGGCCTATGAGGATGTATTTTTCTCAAATCCATAATGGCTAAAAGAATGAAATTTATCTATGAAAAAGAGAGGTCATATGGAAAACAAATTGTTTGCAAGTGTTCTTTTGAACCCATAGAACTTGCAACCCCAATATGGATACAATACTAAGTAATACATAGCCTCCTCATCTAACTTAGCCAGGGATTTGAAATACTATATTTGAGTTGGCTAGCTCCATTTCAAGATATTATAATGTTAGATTATTATTTCTATAGATTTTGATTATGGTAGTAAAATGTTACAAAAAATTGGAAACTACAAATAATATTATTCTAGATATATGTAAAAAGGACATGGTAGAGAAAATCAAACAATATTAAACTTTTCATAAATAGTTTAGATATAAATACATTTTCTATTTTTGATTGTAAATTCCAAGGCTTAAAGCAATAATTTTTCTAATAATTTTTTTTTTAATTAATAAATAAAAAAGAAGCATTTTCAATCAAAATCGCATCCAACATATAATAAAAATAATAAAAACAATTTAAAACTTCATACACTATGACATTACTATGGCAAAGAACATAAAAATATATGTAAGCAAAAAATCATTTTATATAATAATGGAGAGTTTCAAATATACAAGAAAAAAAATCTTTCAGCCTCCTTGTATCCCAGAGAAAGAGTTGCTCAAACAATCATATTTTAAACAATTAAAACTTGAGGAAATCATCTATTTTTGAATTTCAATTAAATATAAAAAATTAGTCAAATATTTCAAATCTGTTTTTTGGCTAGTTGCGGAGTGTAGGTCAATTCTAGCTAGAGAGAGACTCCAAGAAGGGGTTTCAAGATAGAGCAGGTTTCCAACATTCCAATCAAGAAGGGAGGCAAATATTTCCAACAAAAGAGGCAAGAACAAGTTCCCTAGTGGTAGTGCTATGCAACCCAATTAGTCAGTGCATGTTGCAGGCAAGAGTGCGAGTAGCTGGTAGTCTCCAAAGAGAGTTTCTAGAGGTAGAACGAGTTTCCCAAAAGCATTACTACACATTTTATTAGGTAGGACTGCATCTAGCATGGAGAAAATCATCTGTTTTTGAATTTCAATCATATAAAAAATTAGTCAAATATTTCAAATTTGTTTTTTGGCTAGTTGCAGAGTGTAGGTGCAGTTCTAGCTAGAGAGAGACTCCAATAAAGGGTTTCAAGACAGAGCAGGTTTCCAACATTCCAGTCAAGAAGGGAGGCAAATATTTCCAACAAAAGAAGCAAGAACAAGTTCCCTAGTGGTAGTGTTATGCAACCCAGTTATTCAGTGCATGTTGCAGGCAAGAGTGCGAGTAGCTGGGAGTCTCCAAAGAGAGTTTCTAGAGGTAGAACGAGTTTCTCTCCCTCTCAAACTACTCCCTCTCACATCTTCCTATTGAAGCAAGCCTTTAGCCCATTGAAAACTTGGTTATGACTAGGCATTTTATGTATAAGAAGGAAGTTGAACCACATCAAAGCCAAGAGGTTCACAAAAATTGCTTTTAACTATAGCCAAAGCCCCCACCTTTGGCTCAAGAGGAGATGACATCAGGCAAAATTTTAGGGGCTAATATTAGTAGGTGGGCTAATTTTCCATGCTTTTTCCAAAAAAATATTAGCCAATTTCATTTTTTTTCTAAAGTGATTTGCCAAAATTTTATAGTAAACCATTATTTTACCTTAAAAATGGCCAAAAATATTATCTCAAATAATATAAAATCATTGGAAATCTAAATATTTCTACAAAAATATCACAATTTGCATATTAGGGACTAGTAAGATTACCAAGGTTTCTAAACTTTAACATAAAGTAGCATCCTTGATGTTAGTTTTTGGCTAGATGATTAGGTATAAAGTAAGAAATCATTTTGCAGTATATTGATAATATTAACAATAATATTAGTTCAAGACTATTGGTCAGTTCCCAAAAAAATGTGAGATGGAAGCATTTGATACATTTGCCACACTCAAAGAGTTGAAAATGAAAAACAATTTCTCTTATATTATCTATCATATACTCACATTTAATCTATGAAAACTCTTCTTGTTTTTTAAACATAAAAACAAAATAGTAAAAAATTCAGACTAATCTCTTACTTCTTAAAGTACAACAAATATTTTTTAATTTTTCGAAATAATAATTAAAAAAATATTTAATTTCAAAATAATTATTATTTTATTATTTATAAATAAAATTAACAATAAAATATGTTTCTAATGAACTGTTGTGAATGATAATATAAAAACTGTTGAATAATTTTAATTTTACTCCAATCATTATATAAATTAATATTATTCATTAAAAAAATACCTTTTAATATTTTAAATATATTGAAACCTCTACTATCAAAACACTATGCCAACACCATGCTTACAAAATTCAAAGAAGACACAACTTCAAAATTTTACAGAGTTGAGATCTCAGATGCTACCACATCAAAACGTTGTGGATCACACAGAGTCATCTAGAAGCATTGTTACAAAGTGCTAGCATGATAATCGATGGAAAGGCTGAGAGGATGGAACAAATGTACACAAAACAAATTTCTATTCATAATAGTTTTTCCATACATAATTAGTGAGTTTCTTTTTTTTGGTCCTTTTATTTTGCTGCATTAACGGCAGACTATCAAAGGATGGGAGGAGAACTACGGACATTATGTTCACAGAACCAAAAAAAACAAATTTCTATTCATAAAAGTTTTTCTATACATAATTACTGAGTTTTTGTTTTTTGGTCCTTTTATTTTGTTGCATTAATGGCAGACTATCAAAGGATGGGAGGAGAACTAGGGACATTATGTTCACAGAACCAAACACCGTAAGATCAGGGTCATGTTAAGAAGATTTATGGTGATCTGGTAATGATAATAATATGTGTTTCTTTTAGAAGACTATGCAATAGGAAACCTGCCTACTTATAGTGGGCTCTTGATGAATGGACTTCTATGCTTACAATTTGAATTTCTTTGCATACATATAGTGAGATAGCAAGTGAATCTTGCCACCTTAAAAATTCTGAAGCCAACCACCTGTAACACGCAGTCTCAATGAACTATATATATAATTCGTTGAAGAATAACTGTTGTAATAAGAATTTTACATGGGATTCTACTCCATCTCTTGCATCCATAGTCTCTACGCATATTAATCACCTATTGCTATGAAAGTGGCTGAAGAAAAAATGTTGCTCTTCTACTATATCTAGAACTGCCAACAAGGGCTGCATTCAATTCCTGTCGCAGTTGCATAACAGATCACCATGGTTAGCTATGCAATTTGCCTAAGTTTTTTCCTTATACAGTGACAGAGCTTAAGAGAATGCCTTTTGTACTGGTCTTTAGTGTAACTTGGGGGGTGAAATTTGAAGTGTATAGTATGTGGGGTAAGCATACTATAGTTGTACAGGAGGGCTACATTGTCCTCACTGTCATCGTAATTCCAGCATAGGTAAATTCGCTCGATAAAACTATATATGGTGGAGGCCATTGCCTTCATTACTTTAGCCTCCTTGGACATAGGTTATACATAGTTTGTAGATGATGAAAATTTTCCCACATGGGGGGGTGACTCCTTGTTGAACTATTGCAACAAGTAATGCAAACGATGAGCACTTGAGTCCAAGACCTATTGGGTTTGTGACAATTTCACTGCATGATTATGAAATCCATTAACCATTACATTCACTACAGAGTTAATACATTACACTACACAACACAAAAATACAATTTTATACATTTTCCATACACAACACAAAATTTTAATACATTTTTTTTAACTCGGAGCACAAAAAATTTTCGAGCGTAACATACCCGATGCACACAACACAAAAATACATTTTTCATACACCACAAAATTTTCATAAATTTTTTTAACTCGGAGCAGAGAAAAATTTCGAGCGTAACATACCCGACGCAGCAGTCGATGAGCGTGGACGGCAGGAGCACCAGGGCGGACGGCAGGAGCACCAGGGCGGCAGGCAGGACCAACAGAGCCGAAACAGTTACAAACATCGATAGTGCGCGAAATGAAAACGGTAAACCAAGAAACTTCGCGGGCGATTTATTTATAGAAAATAGTTCGGCCGAACTCACAGTTTGGACGAACTTTTGTTTTCGGTTTTCCAATCTCCGGCAAAAATTCTGTTTGCCCGCGCCGTCAGTGTGCCGTCAATCTAAACGGAAACATGAGTTCATCCGAACTTTATATGAAAGTTCGGCCGAAATTTGTAAAATGTTCGGCCGAACTAATGATGGTGCACCCGATTCTCACCAAAGTGTAACTACTTCACGTTTAAACACATAATTAAAATATTATTAACCAAATCTAGATCAAATTTTATGGAATATTTTAACATATCATTGTTGGAGGAAAAAAATTTGAATTTGGTCAAATCCCTTTATTTGTAAATAATAAATAAATAAATTATTTATTTATTATTTTAAGAGTGTGGTTGAGTAATAATTAAATAAATAGTGATTTATTCAATTATTTATGAATGATTTAGTCAAATTTAACAAGGAATATTATTTAAATAATGTGTCAATAATTATTCCTAGAAAATAATAAGATAAATAGTGATTTATCTAATTAATTTTCCTGTTTTGGGTTAAATATGACCAGGAATATTAATTAAACTAATTTTTAACTAATTATTCAAATCAAACAAATATGGATTTATTCAATATTTCCTCATGGGGTTTCCTGTTTAGACCATAAACAACTTAATAAATTATGGATTACTAAGTTGTTTTTCATACTGAAAGCAATTTTACTTAGGGTAAAATTGGTCTTACATGGTGTACTTTGGTCCATCTAATAGTAACATATTAGATGACCAAAAATTGGTGTAACAATGAGAAATACAACTTGTGAACTAGGGTCATGTCCAGGATCTTTTTGCTTGTGCACTTGACCAAGTTCGTAGTGTCACATTTTGTAATTTTATTTACACATCATAATTCAAGATGAAGCTTGTTCATGATTATGATCTGGTTTTGTGTATGTGTTTTTTCCTTTATTTGATTGTAAGTTTGAACATGCTTTTAAACATTGAAACCTTTTTTGTTTTTATACTATTAATATATTGAAATATACCACATTTCATGAATTGAAGTTTCATTTGAATAAATAACATATTGTTACAATCATAGTTTAATATTGTATAGCGTGTAAGGTTTTAGCACCATCTTGGTGGTTTACATCATATTTTGACTTGGCAGCATGCATTCTTCCTGTTTCGACTATGTGCAGGAAGAATGATGCTAGAATCATGTCCCGATCAAATGTTAGTTTTCCCATTTGAGTTTCAAGGGTAAAATATTTGTCTTCCCATTCATAGAATTCCCTCTCTTCTGCATCTAAAGTTTTCATGCAATCCTTGATACGACATGATTTATTATACTTCAGTAGAAGGTTTGGTGCTCATCTTTCATACAATATAAAATACCATTTCCCCTTCTGAATGCAATCAAAATATTACACTTTTACAGTATAAAACATTGAATTTAGAAAATTCATGCCAAAGGCTATTTAATAAAACCTAAAAGAGGACATAGATAGGGTTAGAAGACCCCACCATTCCCAACATCTTCTGGCTTCTCATTGTTTTGAGGAAGATATAATAAAGTACAACTTCTTGCATCGATATGCTATAAGGTGGATTGCATGAAAAATTTATAGGTGAAGCATGGTGGCCTCTATGAATAACGCAAAATTAGAATATAGTAGATGTTATATTACATTTAAGGGTCAGGACTATATGAAACATTGTACGGACAAAATTTCAATGGAGTACAAATACATATTTTCCAAATTCAAAATTAGGTTAATATTTCAGTTGCAAAATAGCTTAAACATTATATTTTTTAATTTTTTCATAAGCTTATAGCGTATGAGAATTTGCAAGGTGATGGTGGTGTATAAGGTGGTAAGAATGGTGTAATATTTATTGATATCATAAACATGGTTTGTGGTTGCGTTGTTAATGCAACACCAGATAGGTAATATAAGTTTTGGTAATTTCCTTCGCATAGGACAGAGTCTGGAGTATATAGAAATAATTTTGTTGAGTATTCATATACATAATATTGTCCTTTTAAATGCCATTTTTATATAATTGCAACATTGTTCTGCAAGTTTTGAAGGTGCTTCTATTCAACTAAGTTTAGAGGTATGTTGATCGTTTGAAATTATTTTTTCTAAAGGATCTTAACATTGAAATTTTGTAATGTGTAAGGAAGCCTTTTCTGCAGGCCAATGCTACATAAATAGCTTGTTTGACAATTTTAATATCCATTCATATCCTAGAAAGTCATTGTTTTTTAGGTTGCATTTGACATGTAATATAAGTTTGAGTGATCTGAGTACATCCGCCTTTACTTTTTAGGAGCACAAGGTTTCACATTGGCTTTTGGATTTCCTATCAAATAGAGAGAAATCATTTTTTTTTTTTTATATTTAATCTTTTAGTTATGGTTTCAATTATGAAGGAATGGTTCCCTTAGTTGTTTTTTTGTGATTTTATCAGAATATCATCACTCTAAAATATACCTTGTTAAAAAGTAGTGATATTAAAGAGAAAAATAGATTTTATAAATTATAAGTGGTAGGACATATGAATAAAATCCCACAAACTTAATTGAAAGAAGTGTTCATATCTCCCTCCTTGGTCAGTTCATCTTCACTAAAGCAGAGATCAACAAGGCAGTTATGGATGACATCTATTGGGTCATGGGTGCATATTTAGAGCATTGGAGTTCTTCCCCTTTGAGTCTTGGGCTCAAGAGGGCCTTTTATTATGAACACTTCATGTAGGTAGAATATGGTCTCATTGTTTGTCCTGATCAGTGTTATTGGGATTTCTTGCTCCCCACCCCCTGAAACTACACTCCGAGAAGGTGCATCTTAGGAGTGCCCCTGGGTTAGCTCCTCTTCACTAAAGCAGAGGAGATTAAATGAGAAGCTACAAGTGAGTGGATATTAAGATGCCACAATAGCTACTCCATTCAACACATGCAAAGGCAATACAACTTAGATGTTGATGGAAAAGTATGGGATAGAAAAAAATATCCTATATGTTAGTTGTCTCACAACAATTAATTCAAATTTTACATATTGGTATGATGTTGTGGTGAAGTTCCCAGTTTCTAACCAAAAGAAAAAGTAATAGATCGACATAGCATATACTACCAACATGTAACCTAGCCAATGGCTTCATCATATGCCTCATGCCAGAAATTGGATTTTACATACTAGACTAGCGGTAGTTAGGTTCTAAATTTCAACCTAATTAGTTCAGACAGCATATGAGCAGCAGTAGGTTGGGACTGAGAAAATAATTTGGTGACAACATGGCATCATGGTATGGTGTCTCTGTAATAGGAGACCGATTTGGTGACATTCCAAAGTCTAAACCTTCCATATAGTTGGGTAATTGGAGTGCAATTGCCTGTTGCAACACCTTGTCATTCAAATACAAGATAGAATTACCAGTACCAATAAGAGCCAATTGGCCAAGCATGATGTTTTCTGTAACACTGGTGAGAGGGTATTCTTCAGTGAATGCACCAGCATAGAAAAGGATATCCACAATCTCCTCAAATGAACATCTCATCATTGGTCCTGTGTCATTACGATTGATACCATGTCAAGTAATAGCCATCAAATGACCTCGATATCTCATTGTGTCATATAGAATGGATAGATGCTTGTAGTTCACATATGACCCATCAAAATATATCAGAACTCAAAGCTCATTTAGAAGAGACTTATTCATAGCCTCAATTCCAAGCACTTAGGCTAGATGGTTGGGCACGATCAACGAGTTTGACTTTGAGATCAAGTACACCAAAGGAAAGGAGAATAGGGTTGCATATGCTCTTAGCAGGGGGGTACAGATAAACCATATAGTAGCTATGAGCTCTTATGGGACATACTTACAGGAAAGGATCTTACAGGCAGGTCAACAAGATCACAGGTATATGGATATTGTGCATAGGTTGCAACAAAGTATAGGTACATGTACATGTGTTGGCACAAGTACGGGTACATGTACACATGTACAGGATTTGTACTACCATCTCACAACAAATGGATTAGTTAGATTTAGAGACAAGGTATATGTACTGGACAAGAGTGATCTCAAGAAGGTGATCATGAGGGAGTTTCATGCGAAACCATATTATGGTCACCCAGACTACTAGAAAACATTGATTGCAGTAAAAAGGTTCTACTATTGGCCAAATATAAAGAGGGATATGGCAGAATTTGTAGCCATATGTTTGGATTGTCAGATGGTTAAGGCAGAGTGCAAGCATCCAGGTGGATTGCTACAAGTTATTGCAATACCCGAGTGGAAATGGGAGGTCATTTCCATGGACTTAATCACAGGTTTTCCCTAGTTTCCTGGCATAGCCAACCACCTGGTTTCTAGGAAGTTTCCTCCAAACTTGTCATCAAGGGAGAAGAGAATAATTGTGAGAAAGAGTGCCCCTTTCACTTATATTGGTGGCAATCTTTTCAAGCTAGGAACATATTAGATTTTAAAGAGATGTATTAGAGAAGAGGAGGTCCTTTACATCCTCTCAGCATGCCATGATGGGCCCTGTGGGGGTCATTTTGTTGTTAAGAGGACAACCTTCAAAGCTATAAAAGTTGGCTACTATTGGTCCAGTCTTCATCAATATGCAAGAAGGTATACCAACAAATGTGATTAGTGATAGATGATGGGGAAAACCACACCTAGGGATGAGATGCTTCTACAACCTCAAGTGGCCTTAGAGCCATTTGACAAGTGGGGCATGGATTTCATTGGGTCAATTGATCCACCATAAGGACATAGAAGATACATTATTGTGTGTTACTGACTATTTGACAAAGTGGGTTGAGACAAAGGTTGTCAAAGTAGCAACAAAGGAAAAAGTGGTTGAGTTCTTAAAGGAAAATGTTTTCTACAAATATGGGAATCCAAGGGAGATAGTCATTGATCAAGGAGCTCAATTCACATCAAATTTGATTGATAATCTCCTGAGGCATCATAATATAAAGCACCAAACATCTACTACCTATCACCCTCAAGCCAATGGTCAAGTAGAGGTTACCAATAGAGATTTAGAGAGAATCCTCACCAAGGTGGTGAGCAACATCTATAACAACCCTGATGAAAATTCTATGTAATAAAGTTAAAAATAATAACCACGGTTGATGGGACACTTATTCCAAGCTGAATGTTTGGAAAAACATCTTAGGGGGTGTTCATTTGGTTTAATATGGTTAAGGAAATAGGCAAAGGAAAAGGATTTGGAAAGGAAAAATGGCATATTTGACACATTTATTTATGAAAATAATGGAAATTAGGAGAAAAGTGATATGAAAGGTCACAGATTGCATGTGAGGAGGAAATTGAAGGAAAATAATGGAAAATGAAGAAAATATAGGCCTCTTTTATAAAAAGGCTTCTAAGGATTAGTTGGTACCTTTTGTCAGTGCATTTTTTGGAGCTCTCTCATTATTCTCTCTCTCTCTCTATCTCTCTCTCTCACTCTTCGACACTTAGAATTTTTGGGGCATTTTGGTATTGGACCAAGAAAGGCAAGAATGTAGGAAGAAGGAGGAAGCAAGCAAGGAGGAGCAGGAATAAAGAAGCTACAACAGGATTCTTTGCAGGTATTGATTTGCATGTATGATTTCCTTGTTAGATTTGGCATGCATGATATTGCATGTGGTTCTTTGTTGTCTTGGCATGGGTTTTTCCAGGTGTGATAGTGTATTTATCCTATTCTTTCCATTTCTATATAGCCATGGTGTTGTGGAGTTCTCATGTTTTGATTTTGCTGGATTACCGGATGGATTCGAAACTGAGAGAGGTGGATCTCTGAATGATTATAGAACCAGTTTGGATTGCGGTAAAGCCTTAGAGGTGATGGTTTGCTCTCCATTCAAGCCTAGGAATCCCAGGATTAGGATTGCGGTAAATCCTGGAAAGTATGCCTTGGTTTAGGGCCTAGTGGCCCCTGATTTAGACTATGGGTTGCGGTAAAACCTGAGAGACTAAGAGACAGGAAAATTACTCACAGTTTAGGTACAGAGAATCCAGTGATATCCATGCTTGTGTTGGCCTAGTGATCAGGTGTAGATCACGATAAAGTCTGGTTTATGATTAATGAGGGTGAGTCAGTTTAGCCTCAGGATGCTCTAGTTGGTTCTTTCAGTTTTAGTCCCCAATTCATGCTTGGAATGCGGCACGGGGGTGATTGGATGAAGAGAGATTTGGCTCAACCTATCTATGGTTGGCTGGAATGTGGAAGTCCCATCTTCGGTCAGTTTTCTTTCAATGTTAATGGGAAGCTCATTCCTTTGTTATTTGATGTATAATTACACTGGTTATTATGTGGATTATATTTTTGTTGTACCCATGGTATTTCTATTGTTATTATGTTTGTTATAAGCATGTATTTTGTCAATGATGATGTATGGATCTATCCATGTTTTTTACTTGTAAATGAATGCATAATGTATCTATGGTCAAATAGATCATATTGCAGCTTATGATGTAAGGGAGAAATGCTTCTTAGCGATTCTCAGATAAGTATGAGACCCCTATGTTTAAATATAATATTTATACCTGTAGATGAAATGTTTGTGACATGTTTAATGAAATCCCTGTCATGACTAGGAGGGGTCCAGATGAGTTCCTGATGATGTGATGTTACATCCGTATATTACTAGTGTAGTCCCTTATTGTTGTTAGTGTAGCCCCCTTATTGTTATTGTTGTACCCTATAGTCCCCATATTGTTATTATTGTGCCCCATAAAAGCCCACTATTGTTATTATTGCACCCTTACATTATTATTGTTAGGTCGGCTTGGATTATATTGTGACCCCATGGAATCCTATATATAGAAAGGATGTTTTTCCATTTGAATCATCCAAGAATTGTTCATTTATGTAATGTAAAGGAGGTTTCTCCTTTCGAAGAGGCTGATTTCTAAGGTGTTGATCTATATTTTCTCTATTTTGTGAGTTGGTTTCATAACATGTGATTACTTTCGTACATTTTTTTAAATTTTATTTATCATCTCATGCAGTTTCATGAAATTATGGGAAGTGACCTGGGCTCTGGGGCTAAAAAGGTGGCACAAATCTTGGAGTTGCAAGCACAAAACTGACCAAAATGGGCCATGGGTGCTACCTTGCCTTAGCATGCTCAGGGCTATAGGCTTTTGGCTACTACCTTGCGTTGGCATGCCCACGTCTAAGGCTCAAAATGGTCAAAAATTCAATCTCCCTCAGGGTTTAGGGGCCTAGAAGGTTGGGTTACCTCATGAGGATGTTGTACATGTTGTGTAAGGTGTGTTTTTCTTGTTTCTGTCAGTTCCACTTCCTTAAGGTCATCTAGGAGGTTGAATCTCACAATAGTATCCTCTCATCGCTTGTTTACCTTGGTTGGCCAGTTACTTGGGTAGATGTGGGAAGAGGGTGTTACAACAGCAGGAAAGAATGGTCAGATAGATTAGTGGAGGCCACTTGGGCCTATAACTCCACCTGGAAGAGCACCACAGGATTCACTCCCTATGATTTGGTTTATGGGAAGAAATATATGTTGTCTATTGATTTTGAGTATAACACTTTGGGAATGGTAGCCAAATTGGACTTAGATATCACAAGTGCACAACAAGAAAGGCTGCTCCAACTGAATGGCTTGGATGAGTTCAGAATGTTGGCCCTCCTACACACTAAAGTTATACAATCACAGAGGAAGGTATGGCATGATAATCATATCATGGAAAATATTTTTCAAGAAGGGGATTTGGCTTTGCTTTATGATTCTATGTTCAAGGATTTTAAAGGAAAATTAATGACAAGGTGGTTGGGACCATGCCCGATAGAGAAATCTCATGATAATGGAGTTGTCCACATCATAACCATTGATGAGGAGGGGATCCCTCTTCTTGTCAATGGTTATAGACTGAAGTTATACAAGAGACCAATGTCTAAGGCATAATTCATCAGTACAATCAACAGAGAAGTCAATGTGATTGGGAGTCTCATGGCTTTCAGTTCACAGTCCTCCTAGAAATAAACAAAAAATAAAATAAAAATTCCTGGGTGAAAACCTCTCTGAGGCATGTAAGGCCAACTCTAGGATTGAAAACCTCTCTAAGGTAGGTTCGGAGAAAAAAAAGGGAAGAAAAATAATAAAGATCCCTAGGCGAAAACTTCTCTAAGGAAACCTAAATATCTCTCAAATAAAAATAAATAAATAAAAGGAAAACAAAAATCAAAAAAATGAAGAACACAAGTTGATGCCATGACTAATGCCCTTTTTATTGTTTTTCAGGCTTATGCACAATGACTGATTATGGCTACAGGTCAGAAATTTTTTCAAGTTTCCACCACTTTCCCATCCATTCACTCCCTCTCCATCATCTCCACTCATATATTCATCTCTCTCCACTTTCCCATTGGCTCGAAACTTAAGTTTCACCTCCTCTCTGTGTTGCTATAGGAGGGTCTCGTAATGCTACAAGAAGGTTCTTTGGTCTACAGGAGGGTTCAAAAAAGCTACATGAGGGATATATGAGGGCAAGGACAACCCAATAGGAGCCTTATGACATGAATAATTATGAATAAGGATCCCTCATCTTTTTCCACCATTAATCCATCACTCATCCATCCCACTGCACCAACCTGGCATTCAAATTCAACTGGTCAAATAATTACCTCAACCCAATGTGGTCACTCATCAATATGAACCGCCTACCAAGAAGATGGTGCGTCCACATCTTCAGTGCATGAATGATCATTGCTAGTGTTGGGCACCGAATTCGGCTATTTCTTTGCCCACTTTTGTTATTCTTTTTTACCCTTTTTGCTTAATTTACCCACATTTGCCATGATAAACTCCTAAGGTAAATACTCTGACTTGTCTGATTGGGATATTTTGATTAATGAAGTAAAATCGTGGGGTTTTACCTAATTGTGGCACTAAGGTTTGTGTTTGGATGCAGATTGAAGATAGGAACCCTTGCTCTAGCAGATCACAACAAGAATCGGTAACAGCAAGCCAAAGGGAGAACGCGCAGCTGGACCACGACTCCCTGGGCCTATTCTCGGCCCTTTGCTCCATTCAGAATATCTGTTGTTCATGCCGTTTCAACCAGAGTCCATTTTTTAACACACAATTATCATGTTCAGGGAAATCTGTTATTCCCTTGTACTGTGTATAAAATGGACATTGTTCCTGTAATTCGGGGTTCTGAAGAGAAGACTGTAATCAAATTTCATTTATCAATAAAATTCATCTGGTTTTACTGTTCCAAAGCATTTTGTAATTAACGCAGCCCTGATTAGAGATCTGGGCCCGCTCTTCTGATGAGGTGTTGCGTCTGTGTATATGTGTGAATTAATTTCTGTTGTGCTATGATTGTTATTTTTATCTCTTGCTGATTAAGATTGTTGAATGTTCTGTATTAACTTTACTTCATGGCAATGTTTTGAGTTTTGACTATAAACCCTCGGTTGAACGGATTGAGTGTTTGTTCCTGCATATACCTTGCACGTAGCCTTGAAAGGATACGCTCCCAGATTGATAAGATTAATGTTGGATTAGGGTGGATAAATCATCCCTACCTGAACACCAACATTTTGGCGTCGTTGCCAGGGAGGCTACAAGGTGTAAGCAATGATTCGTGGCAACCAGATGGTCATCCTCTCATCCTGGGGAGAGAACGATTTTTCTCACTCTGCTTCAGGTCCTTTGCGTAGGTTTTGATTTTGGTTTGTTTGTTTTTGTTTTTGTTTGGATTTTTGGGCCATCTTCTTGTCCTGGGAGGGAGGAGTCTTTTGATGCCTTGCTTCAAATCTGGGAAGTATTAGGTCTTTTTGTGGGTTGTGTGGTTCTTGTTCTTGTCCCAGGGAGGGAGGAGTCTTTTGATGCCCTGCTCTGGGTTTGAAACTCTAGTCTCCATCTTGTTGTTTTTCTCTTTTTAAATCCTTTTGTCTTGGGGAAGGGATGGTCCTTTGACACCTTACTTCAGGATCGAAGTGTTGTAGGCTCATGCAGAGATTCTCTATCACATTAATTTTTGTATGAACAAAAAATCAAATAAGAGGGGCGGAGCAAGAGCCCCAAAGAAGGGAAGACCAGATTTGGGAAGAAAGACTTACATACAACAGATCATCGAAAAGGCAGAGTCCAAAGCATCTTCTCGTGTAGCCGCAAGGCCAGGGGCTAGGAGAGTACGATCTGAAGGAGAATCAGTAGATCAACTAGTGCATACTCCGGCATCCATTGGCGATTCAGTATAGCAGGGTCCTCCATTAGCGGAAGGCTCAAGTAGCATTGGACCTGATCAAGAGGATCTTGCATTGGGGATAGAAGGAGAAGAGATCGCAAGTAGAATATTGATAGAATCAGACTACTTCAATAAGGAAAAGGAATTTTTCGTTGAGGGATTGAGCCATCAAGACGCAGGCAGTAGAAATGAAGCAATATTTGTATCACCGAGAGATCAGGGTAGCGCTACCAAAGACACTCGAGTTCCAGTAGTAAGGAGTCCACAGTCATCCTCTATAGAGCCTGTTGAAGTCCCCAACGACTATTGGAAGATTTTCATGGCTCCTACAACCTCTACTATCGAGTTTTCCATTGAGAATACGGGAGGAGGTGTGCCTACAAAGCCTATCCCATTGGTAGTTTTAACAAATTTCCATGGGCTCGTGTCAGAGGACCCTGACACATTTTTGTCTGAGTTTGATATAGTGTGCCGGGGGTATGATTGCATGATGGATGGCCAGAAATTGAAGATTTTTCCTTCTACACTCAAGGGGACGGCTCTGTGATGGTTTATGGGCCTTGGAGGGAAATATATTACCACATGGGAGGGCATGCGAACAACTTTCCTGGAGAAGTATCAGGACTATTGTAAATCCCGGAATATCGAGGAGATTTTCAAGTTTACAGAGAAAGAAGATGAAAGTCTAGAAGACTATGTGGAAAGGTTTAAGTACCTCTTACAGAGGTCAGGACATTCTGACTTAGACAAAGAAATTTTGAAGGTTATCCTCCTTCGATCTTTTCAAGAGGATTCAATGGAAATGTTGAATATTGTGGGGAAAGGAGACATCTCCAAAGAAACTTTTGAAAATATTTGCGATTTGTATATCCAGTGCTCAAGAGGGCTTACAAGAAACAGATCAGGGGTTCGTTCAGTAAAAGGATCTAGCGGGGGTATTATGAAAGCCGAAATTGGGAACCTGTTAGACAACCTGAAGACAGATATTCTTAGTACCTTGTCAACATAGATGGATACTTTAGAAGTGAAGCAGAAGCAGTTGGAGCAGGAAAGGGCTATGGTGATCTTCTGTCCGAAATGCAAAAAGAATCATTTAGAAAGAGAATGCCCATTAAAGTCTCTAGAGAAGCGTGACATCTGTGAGCTAAATCATGTTACCAGCTCATTCCCTTCCTTGCCGGGCCTGAAAGCAGTGTCTCAAGGAGCGGGGGAGGACACAGAGCAACTATATCTTATGGTTGCTAGGAAGTCGTGGCAATTTCGACCACCCATGGGAAATCAAGGTATGTATCTGGATCCATCTCATTATTTCAATAATTATAACATGAATCCCCAACCCATACCTTGCTCCCCCATGTGGCCACAATACCAGCACCCACTATGGCAGCAATGGAACCCTCAGGATAGTATGAGCTCATCATGGGCTCCAACCTGGCGAGGACCCTCTATAGGGCAGTTCCCTCAGCAGATGCCACAGCAACAGATACCAGAGCAGCTCCAATTACCCTCCACTGTGCCTCCTGGTAACCAACCTGTCCATCCTCAACTTCCAATGCAGCCTAACCCTAACCCCAATAATAAAGGAGCTCATCAAGCCGATGTTCTTAACCTGCCTTCGTATAGCATATCTACGACAAATCTGTATGAAATGAATTTGCGATCTGGCCGAACAGTTAATGTCCAACCCCCTCCAATTATCATTGAACAACTTGATAATGAAGACAGAGAGGCACAACCAACTGATAAAGAACCGAAACAAATTGTTAAGGCGCCTCCTGTAAAACAACCTCAATCTGAACCACCCTACCTAGAGAGACTGATTGTGAGTAAACTGATCCCATAAGCTGAATTTTATTTATTAGGAGAATTGCATAATTTATTTGTTAAAATTCCCTTGTTACAAGCTATGAAAGATGTGCCAATTTATGCAAAGACTCTTAGGGAGTATTGTTCGAAAAAACTTGCAAAGAAAACTAAGGACCCCCTCACTATACATGTTATGGGAAAACTATCGGACTTCATGATGGGGAAATCAACACCAGTAAAATATGGAGACCCGGGGAACCCAGTTCTGATAGTACAGATTAATGGGGTAGAGATTCCAAATGTACTAGTAGACCTAGGCACTGCCATTAATTTCATCACTACTGAAACCATGCATACATTAGGCCTTCAGAATTTGAAGTATACACCTACAGTGTTGGAATTGGCAGATAGGTCCACAGTCAAGCCTATGGAAAAGTTGGAGGATGTGACAATTTCAGTGGATGCATGGCATTACCCTGTTGATTTCCTGGTGCTGCATACACAGTCTTCAGTGGGAGGCCATGGTTGGCTACTGCAGACGCTTATATTGGATGTCGATCAGGAAATATGATCATTTCTAATGGTCATAACACCAAGAATTTGGTGCTATACCCACCGGCAGAACCAGATGCATCCAAGAAGTCAGCAGCTAGCAAGAAGGTTGTATCTATGGTGGAGGTCGAAGAAGAAGAGGAAGAGGTGAGACCGGTCCTTACTATCGGGCAGGCCCTTCAGTTGAAGATGAAATCAAAAGATGATGTGATCACTTCCTTTATGAACGATCCTTGTTACATTTCAGAATCAAATCAACAAGTCTTAGAATCTATTTTAAGCTGTGAAACTCAAGAAGATATTGAGACAGCAGAAGAATTAGAAGAAGATGTTGATGCACCTCATGAAAGCGTCCAAGTGGAGATAGAACCAGGAAAAAACTTGAATATCAATCCAGGTCTATCAGAATCCCAGAGGAAGCAACTGATAGATGTTCTTCAGAGGTATAAGGAAGATTTCGCCTGGGATTACTCAGACATGAAGGGGATCCCTGATAATTTGTGCACCCATAATATATACATCAAAGAAGATTGTCACCCTATAAGACAGCCTCAGAGAAGGATGAACCCGACATTAAAAAGCATTGTGAAATAAGAGCTTCAGAAACTACTAGATCTAAGTTTTATCTACCCTATCTCAGATAGCCAATGGGTTTCACCACTGGTAGTGGTACCTAAGAAAAACAGTAAGTGGCTTATCTGCGTGGACTACTGAGAGTTAAATAAGGCAACACAGAAGGATCATTTCCCTTTGCCATTTATTGATCAAGTCTTAGACACATTGGCTGGTAAGAAATTTTTCTCATTTCTGGATGGGTTTAGTGGATACAACCAAATCCAAATTGCTCTTGAGGATCAGGACAAGACCACTTTCACATGTCCTTGGGGAACATTTGCATACCGGGTCCTTCCTTTTGGCCTATGTAATGCCCCTGCAACATTTCAGAGGGCAATCTTGGGAATCTTCTCTGATTTAATAGATGATGGTGTTGAAATTTATATGGATTATTTCACTCCATATGGGGACTCACTCCTGGAGGGGCTGAAAAATTTAGAAAAAGTTCTTGAAAGGTGCATACAAGCGCGTGTTTCCCTGAGTACAGTAAAGTGTCATATGATGATGGAATAAGGAATTGTTCTGGGACATTTGCTTTCAGCTGAAGGAATCAAGATGGACCCAGCAAAGGTAAAGGTAATTCTGAACTTTCCAACACCTAAAACGCCCACAAAGGTACGTAGTTTTATTGGGTATGCTGGTTATTATAGGCGCTTTATGGAAAATTTTGCAAAATTAGCCCACCCATTATTTCAATTATTGACAAAAGATTCAGAATTTGTGTGGACAGAGTACTGTGAGGTAGCCTTCACAAAGATTAAGGAATTAGTCTGTAGTGCTCTGGTTCTTAGAGGACCAGACTGGGCGTTACCTTTCCATATTCACACAGATGCTTCTCAAACAGTAATTGGTGCGGTATTAGGACAGCAAGAAGATAAAGTCCCTTATGCAGTCTACTATGTTAGTAAAAATCTGGCTCTGGCTGAATTAAATTACACGGTGACTGAGAAAGAGTTCCTTGTTGTTGTCTACACCATCAATGAGTTCTGGCATTATATTACCAGGTATTCTACCTTTGTGCACACTGATCATGCTTCAATCAGGTATTTAATGAACAAACCTATTACCCCTGGTCGTGTTACACAATGGTTGTTGCTACTACAGGAATTTGATATTACTATAGTAGATAAACCAGGGAAGGACAATGTGGTTGCAGATTTCTTATCTAGGTTAGAACATGATGGTAAGAATACACCAGTTGATGATAATTTTCCAGATGAGCATCTTTTTGCAGTATCTACTAATACTCCGTGGTATGCAGATATTGCTAATTATCTCGCTACAGGTGAAGTGCCCCGTCACTTATCTTATAAGGAGCAGAGGAAGATTATTCATAAGAGTGCCCGCTATTCATGGATGGCAGGATATCTTTTCCATACAGGGATTGATCAGTAGATTCGGCATTGTGTGGCAAGAGATGATATCTATGAGATCCTAAAGGCTGCACATGATGGACCCTGTGGAGGACATTTTGCAGACAAATGGACAGGCCATAAAGTTTTGCAAATGGGATACTATTGGCCCTCCATTTTTCGTGATGCTCGAGATTATATCTGAAGGTGTGATAGTTGTCAAAGGATGGGACAACTTGGAAAAGCAGATGAAATGCCTCTTCAACCCCAGATAGTCCTTGAACTATTTGAGATATGGGTCATTGATTTTGTTGGCCCCTTTAACCCACCTTCTCATCAAAAAGCTTACATCCTAGTTTGTACTGATTATGTAACCAAATGGGTGGAATCTAGAGCAGTCACGAGGGCAACAGAGCAAGTAGTGTCAGACTTTCTTTTTGAAGAGATCTTTGCTAGGTATGGGACTCCGAGAGAAATTGTATCAAATGGAGGATCACAGTTCACATCTCATATGATAGAGAAATTGATGCACAAGTATGGGGTCAAACACAGAATAACAACCCCCTATCATCCATAGGCGAATGGGCAAGTAGAGAGTACAAACAAGGTATTGGAAAATATCTTGACAAATACAGTAGCAAGTCATCGCCGGGATTGGGCACAGAAACTTCCAGAAGCTTTATGGGCCTATAGGACAACATGGCAGAATACAACAGGATTTTCCCCATTTGAACTGGTCTATGGGAAATATCCTCTGTTTCCAGTGGAATTTGAAATTAGCACACTCAGAATAGCCCTGGAAGTGGGCTTGGATTTATCAGAAGCAGAAAAGCACCGAATGGAATAGCTGAACGAGTTAGAGGAGATCCGATCAGCAGCTGTCCAAAGAACTACTGCTGTTCAACAAAAGAGGATGAAATGGCATGAAAAATTTATTAAAACTAAGGTGTTTCATGAAGGGGATTGGGCGTTACTGTATGACTCCAGATTTAAGGACTTCAAGGGAAAACTTTGTACTCGCTGGATGGGACCATATCAAGTGGATGTGGTGTTTCATAATGGAACAGTTAGATTAATTACAATTGATGAGAATAAGACTTCATTTGTAGTAAAAGGACATCATCTAAAATTATATCATCATCCAGCCTCTAAAGATGCCTTTGTTAGAATCCTTTCACATTCAGCTGATTTAATGATTATTGTAATAGAAGACACTCTCACCCCCCATTAAAAAAAATAAAAAATAAAAATAAAAAAAATTGAAAAAAAAAATAATAATAATAATTGAAAAAAAAAGAAAAAAAAATTAAAAAGAGAAAAAAGAAAAAAAGAGTGGTTACTTCTCACTTGTTTGTGTTTTGGAGGAATAATAAAATATTTATGGCCAGGAGGAAAGCTATATTGTTGTTGTTGTTACTTCGGAGTTGCTGCTACACTACTATTGTTGTTACTCCGAGTTGCTGCTACACTGTTGTTGCTGTTACTCTGAAGTTACTACGAAGTTGCTGCTACACTACTATTTCTGTTACTCCAAGTTGCTGCTACACTGCTGTTACTGTTACTCTGAAGTTACTCCAAAGTTGCTGCTACACTACTGTTTCTGTTACTTCGAAGTTACTCTGAAGTTGCTGTTACACCGTCGATGTTGTTACTCCGTAGCTGCTCTGATTCCATAGCTATTGTTACTCCGTAACTGCTGTTACTCCGTCACTACCGTTACTCCATCACTGCCGTCACTCACTCTTTCTTTTACTCCACCTTAAGGTAAGTTCGCAGGTACATCTCCGCCGATTTTTACAGATATAATTAAATATTCCGAAAGGACAGTCAGAGCGTGCTGAGGACGGCCGTCACTTTAAGTTGGGGGGAGGTCACTATCATAATAACTGACGGTGTACTTAATAAAGGTACTTATGACACATGACTACTACTAAATAAAATTTAATGACCTTAAGTACCTTGTAATTATACCGTTGAGTTGGGATGCGTACTTGCACGCATAAGAGTCACATCAGTCACCTTGTAAACATTCCGTATTAAAACCAAGCATATCTAACAGTACCACTGCAATCTGTCAATTAATTTCAAACGTACCAGTACTATTTTATCCATTATATTTGGAAATGACCATGACTTCATTATAGTTACTAACAGTTCGGAGCCTGTCACTCTTCCTCCGCTAACCGACTGTAGCCATCGTGTCGTTTCCGCCTTCGTAGCAATGGGTGGTCGATCTATGCGCCATGAGCCTGATGATTCAACAAGGATCCGATGCAATCGGGAAGTATGGCAGATATTTGTAAATGCAGGTTGGGACGTCTACTTGGATAGAATGAATGGCTGGGATGAGGAAATTACACTGGAATTTGCATTGAACCTGGAGGAAGGAGTTTCTCGGGTTCACGGATTTGAAATTCCAGTTACTGAGGAAATGATTGCAGACGTTAGCGGACTACCACAGGGAGGTGAACGATGGTTTTCCAGAAGAACCAATCTTCCGGAATTCCCCGAAGCTTTTCCCAAGCCGGGGAGAGCATCACACAGAAGGGCCGGGGGTACGATAGAATGTCATTGCCGCGGCCATGGAGTGAAGTTGCAGAAGCCGTGATCAAATATATAACCTGCGAAGGGAGATATTCCACTATCTTTAAATACCATCTGCGTATACTGGCACACCTACGGTTTCCCCAAGTGGAAGCCTTTTTAATGAATGTACCTTATTTTCTTTTAAGAATCTTGAATCTGATGGCGAACTCGGCTCAAGGGGCGCGACAGGTGTTAGCGGTCCTTTCCCACCATGGATTGGTGTGTTTATTAGTGTTGAACGCCATTGATAGGATTATGATTCCGTGGGAGTGGTTCCGAAACTCCACTGAAGAAGAAATTGAAGCTGCCATAGCTGTTAGGGCAGAGGAACCAGAAATTATGCAAGAGGACGAGGCCGTGTAGGGAGATGAGGAGGATGATTATATTGATCAGGAAGAGCCTGAGGAAATGGAGATGGAGATCGAGGGATGTGAAGAGGAGTCAACTTTACAAATGCAAGCCGAACTAATTGAAGTTGCATAAATTATTACTGGCACTTCGGCTGAGGCTGCTCCACAAGAACCAACCCAGTCCATGGAGCCAGTTTAGTAGACAGATAGAGCAATTGGCACAGAGGCCACTCCACAGGGATCCCCTATTAATATGGAACCTATGGAGGAAACAGTCGTGACTACTCCGACTACAGAAGCTACAAGGGAAATTGTGGGAGAAGCAAGGAGTGAGACCGATGCTGCTCCACAAGAACCAGTGTCGACCTCAGAATTGGATGGAGAAAATTTGTTCCAGTTTCCTATATTTTTGCCTAACGGGGCACGAGTAACCCATTCTCCACAGCAAAGAGAAGAATAAAATTTTTCCATTCCAATGGCTTCAAATTTGAAACGGAGGCTGCAGCTGGAAGAAACCCCAGCACGCACATCAGCAGAAGGGGATCCTACTGGGCCACCGTTGTTTGAGGAAAATGTACTTGATGAAGGAATGACCATTGGTGGAGAGGAGGGACCAAGCAAAGTGGTCCCGACGAATCCACCAGTGGCACATGAAGGTATCAAAAGGGTAAAGCAAGAAAGAATAGAGGAAGAGCAGGCAGCGGGAATTGGACCGTCTGTCAACCCGACAGAGGCAATTCCGAGGAACTCACCTCCAAAATTCGGAGCCGAGGAAGTGCAGGTGAAGCAAGAGGAAGTAGAGTTGGGTAGGTCGCGAAGACAACCTATCAAGTAAAGATATCAGTATTAGTTCAGGGAAACAATGCGGTTGAAAATGGAAGTGAGGAGTTTGAGAAGAAAAGTGTATAAGATGCAAAAGCAGATAAATAGGTATAGACGGCGAGCCAAGAGACCCAGGGTTGATAGGGTCGAAGCAGAAACTGAGGCAGAACCAATTGAACAGCTCTTTCAAGCCCGAGAGTATGCCCTAACAGCCGAGCTACAGACATGGAAATCCACTGCGGCCCAGTACAAAAATGAAATCAAAAGAACCAAAGAGAAAGCCTCCGCAACCATCTTCGGATATGTGAAGTGTATGGATATTATGAAGTTAAGGCATGCCAAGCAGCAGCTCAAGATGGAGCAGCTAGAAAAGTAGGTGGCCGAGCTAAAAAATGATAAGGAACAAATGTTCAGTCAGGTGCAAGAGGTGATGGCATGTCGCCCCCCTGCTTCTTGCTATTCTTTATTTTTGCATGAACATTTTCTTTTATTTTGCATGGAAAGCATTAAGAATGAGGTCAGTTATGAGATTGAGGATGGTGTACAGTTCCTCTAGATCATGAGAAATCATGATGTGCCAACTCAACACTTGATGTGTGAGTTTTATTTGCATGGGTATTTGCTACGGTTGGATAGAAACTTTAATCCAATCCCATATGTGGGGGACATTCATCTGAGGGCCCTCACCTCTTATACTCTCAATCAAATTCATTGGAGGAAGGCTTGTGACACTTTTGAATCTAACCAAGTCACTAAGCCATTTATAATAAGGGCAGAGCATGAGAGGTCAGACACTGTGTTTAATAGGCACTATGCCTTTTTGAAGTTTGAGGAAAACAAAGCCAGAATGTTGAGGACACAAAGGTGGTGTCTTGATCTTTGTGTCAATCAAATAAATATTTTTCAAAAGGAAGCTCTGGATGCTTGTTAGAGGAGATGGATGATGTCATCAATAGCTGTCAGAAGCAGGGAGCCTTTTGGGGCACCTAATTTTGCACGAGTACTCACTTGAGTACCAAGATACATGGCATGTGTCCAAACGTGTGACACCCAGTGGATGGGGATTCGATTTCAATATCCTATTCTTTGGCTACTGTCAGTAGTCTATACTCCAACTTATAACTTTCTGGCAGACTAGTGGAAGGAGGTCCTCCTTTCAGATGGGTTTAAAGTTCCAGGGACATAAATGACTCTGGAGTACGATCTTGTCGGGCTTCATGAAGCTCACAGGTTACAGAACCCATATTTGCGGGGTCGGTGGGCTGCATGAGGGCATGCAGAAGGCTAGCTGCGAGGAGATGTTGGGCACTGAATTCGGCTATTTCTTTGCCCACTTTTGGTATCCTTTTTTACCCTTTTTGTTTAATTTACCCACATTTTCCATGATAAACTCCTGAGGTAAATACTCTGACTTGTCCGATTGGGATATTTTTATTAATGAAGTAAATTCACGGGGTTTTACCTAATTGTGGCACTAAGGTTTGTGTTTGGCTGCAGATTGAAGATAGGAACCCTTGCTCCAGTAGATCGCAAAAAGAATCGGTAATGGTAAGCCAAAGGGAGAATGTGCAGCTAGACCACGACTCCTTGGGCCTATTCTCGGCCCTTTGCTCCATTCAGAATATCTATTGTTCGTGCCGTTTCAACTAGAGTCCATTTTTGAACACACGATTGTCATGTTTCAGGGAAATCTGTTATTCCCTTGTACTGTGTATAAAATGGACATTGTTCCTGTAATTCGGGGTTCTGAAGAGAAGACTGTAATCACAATTCATATATCAATAAAATTCATCTGGTTTTACTGTTCCAAAGAATTTCGTAATTAACGTAGCCCTGATCAGAGAGTTGGGCCCGCTCTTCTGATCAGGTGCTGTGTCTTTGTATATGTGTGGATTAATTTCTTTTGTGCTATGATTTTTATTTTTATCTCTTGCTGATTAAGATTGTTGAATGTTCTGTATTAACTTTACTTCATGGCAATGTTTTGAGTTTTGACTGTAAACCCTCGGTTGAACGATTTGAGTGTTTGTTCTTGCATATACCTTGTGCATAGCCTTGAAAGGATACACTCCCGGATTGATAAGATTAATGTCGGATCATGGTGGATAAATCATCCCTACCTAAACACCAACAGTTAGCACAAGATCATGTGTTGGGTAGTTTTTCTCATGTTCATTTAGCTTCCATGACTCATAGCATACCACCTGTCCATCCTGCATAAGGACCCCACCAAGTCCTCTTTTGTAAGCATCTATACACACTACAAAATCCTTGTCCGAATCTGCAATCTTTAGAACTGGAGCATGTGTCAACAACTGCTTAAGTTTCTCAAAACTAGCCTCACACTCCTTTCTCCAATCAAACTTCTTACCTTTATTTTGCAATTATGCAATAGGATAAGAAATTTGTGAGAAGTTCCTGATGAACCGCTTGTAATAACTTGCTAATCCCATGAATGATATAACCTCATCTACACTCTTAAGAGCTACCCACTCCATGATGGCCCTTATTTTTTTTGGATCTACTGCAATGCCTTCCTTGGAGACAACATGTCCCAAGTATTTTACCTCTGTCTGGAAGAAGCTGCATCTTCTGAGCTTAGCATACAATTGATGCTCTCTCAACAACCTCAACATTGCTGCCAAATTCTTGGTATGCTCTTCCTCATTTTTAGAATACATCAATATTTCACCAACAAACATAATAAAAAACTTGTCAAAATAAGTATGCAACACATTTTTAATCACATAAATTTAGCTGGGGCATTTGTCAAATTGAATGGAACTACAACAAACTCATAATTCCCGTACCGGGTCCTGAATGCGGTCTTGTAGATGTCCTGCTCTTTGATGTGTATCTGATGATAGCCTGATCTCAAGTCGATCTTAGAGAACATTGTTGCTCCCTTCAACTGATCAAACAAATCATCGAACCTTAGTAATGGGTACCTGTTCTTGATAGTCACTTTGTTCAGCTATATGTATTCAATGCATAGTCTAAGAGTGTCATTTTTCTTCTTTACGAACAATACTAGTGCACCCCATGGCGATACACTTGGCCTAATATACCCTTTTTCCAACATTTACTTCAACTGCAATTTTAACTCTACCAACTCAGGTGTGCTCATCTTGTAAGGTGCTTTTGATGCTATAGATGCCCCTAACACCAACTCAAAAGAAAAGTCTACCTCCCTGTGAGGTGGAAACTCTGGAATATCTACTAGAAACACATCCTAAAACTATTGCAAAACTAGATACCTGCTCAAAACATCTACTTCTTGAACCTCCTCACCTTTGTCACTAGAGATATGAACTACAAATATCACACAACATTTCTTGTGACTGCGCTTGGCCTGCATAGCTATCACCATCCTAACCGATGTGGATTTCTTAATTCCTTGTAAAACTCTTGGTTCCCCATTGTCATACAAGCATTCAATAGCTTTGCCATAGAAGTCTACCTTGGTCCTATGGAGATATAACCAATCCATACCCAATAGAATACTTTAGGAACCCAAAGGAAATATGTTCAAGTGCACTATTGTAGGCATACCATTTAACTCAAATGCACAAGCTCTTACCCAATGGTGAATGCTTTTCTTTGTACATATGGCCATCTACACTAACCAAGATTTCGCATGCATTTCCTTATTCAAAACACACTTATCCACCAAGTCAAGACTAACATAGCTATAACTAGATCGAGATTCATTCAAAATAGAAATAACTTGATCACAAAGTTCATGATCCATCTCAATTATAGAAGCATGGTGATCTTCCTGCTTGTTGTCCACTACTACATAAATGTGAGGAATGCTCTACACAATGTCCCTAATAGTATCTGCCTCTTGTGCATTGTATATCTTAGGCCTTGTTAGCATCCTATAATAATAGGATTCATAATTTTGAATTGACTATGATTAGTCTTGTAATATGTACATACTTTGCTTTCTGCGAATTTTTTTCCCATATTAAAAAGTGTAAAGAGGGTAATTCCTAAAAGAAAAATCAAAGGACTGAAAGAAAAAGATCAAAAAAGAATATAAAAAATGAACCCCACCAAAAAAGAGATAAATAGATCCTGAAAGTGATGCAAATTCAAATGCCACTACTTTTTACTTTACTTTGCAAAATAATATTGTGTGCAGCTTGTCAAAAATGCCACAATCCATGATAGTCAAACAACTTAATCTTGATTATTCTTGCTGATAGATAGAGAATAAAGATCTAGCCAAATTGTTTAATCTTGGCAGATCATTAGTTATGTAGAGAATAATAAATGAGCTCAACAGTTTAATCTGAGCCATTGGAAGTAATAAGGTTAGAATTAGATAGTTTGTTTTTAAAAGAAAAATAAAAAGGGTCTACAAGCTCAAATGCACCCAAACAAGTGAAGAAAAAATATTAGGATAGATGAGGGTAGGTAGAAGCAGTTTTCACAAGGCATGGATAGCAGAAATTGGTCATTTCATATTACTAATTTCCTTCCAAATTCATTTCCCTTGTAAAAATACCCCTTCCCCTTCATATTTACCTTTTCCCCTTACTACATTCATTTTTCCTTACAAAAACCCCTTTTCCTAGCTAAAAAAGTATATTATCTTTGGAAAAGTAAAATCCCTTTATTAACATCCCTTTTCATTCAAAATACCCCAAAAATCCCTTTTATCCTAAGTATTTGTTTAAAATTATGTATCGGGTCCCACTATGAAAAATCCTTCCCGATATCAGTTTTACATTAAAAACTTAGTGTATTTTACATTCCCGCACATATTAACATTCCACTGTATATTATTAACCCCGATATATATATATATATAGTTAATCTTGTATTACATTAATTCCCCTTTATATGTATTTCCCAACCCTTTATGATTAATTTAATATATAGTTTTATCATCCCGCCTATATATATTTCTGGGCCCACTTATTATAACCCCGCCTATTATAAAGTCCCAACCCCGTGTAATATTATCCATTACATATAAATCCCGCATTGACTTAAAATCTGCTCCCCGCTCCTATCAAATGCCCGACAAATTCCTGCTATTCGCCCAACTGTTAGATCAACATTGATCGGATCCAATGGCCAATAATCTCTATCGCATTCCTGATCGAGCAATCATTAACAACTCTGAGACCTTGTGAAATAATTGGTTTTTGCATCCCTTTTCCTTGCTACGTGGAAAATTTTCATTCCATCACATCCCTCCAAAGAATACCATTTACCAGTGTTAGACCATGCGAAAAATGTCGGGTTGTTTTTCGCCTGTTAGGAAAACCACCGCTCCAATTTGAAATTAACCCCACGCATTAAATTTTAATAAAAGCTGGTTAAAAACACATAAAATCGCCCTTTGCAAGCCTGTTTCACCATTTCTGTTATATTTTGCGCAAAGAGAGCATTACCAACTTGTTTTAAAGCTAAAACAACCCTGCCGACCTTGTTTTAAGCCAAATTTCAACAGAATTCAACCATTTTTCTATTGAAGCCACTGCAGACTCCGAATTGAATCATTATAAAGACTATTGAAGCCTCATAAAGCCTCCGCAACCTCAGAGAACATTTTTTCAAACAGAAAAGCCTTCATTCTCTAGGTATTCCTAAATACCAAGGATTGTACTTAAGCTAAAGAAAGTAATAGATTAATTGAACCAGTTAGGAACTTTGCAGACCACAAAAAAGCTATTATTTCCTCTAAACCCTTTCTGCATACCCAATTCATCTATTCACAAGTACTCCTGAGGTCCTAAGTTTATTTCTTGATCATATAGAGTAATTATTTGATCAATTGAAGTATTGTAGACCAGAGGAAAAGCCACTTTTTCTTCCCAAACCCTTCTGCAGACTGTAATAATATTTCAAAGATGCTCCTAAAGGCCTAAGCCTATTTCTTAAAGCTAAAATAGTAATCAATTGATTAAAATAAATAAAAAAATGGCTTCCCAAGGTATTTCAACAGTCAATCCCCTGCAACCTCTAGTTGTTTATGTGGAACACACTCCCTTAGCAGACAGAGACTTTAAAATTAGTGGCCCTGTCACTGAATTTAACCTCCTTGAGCTCCACTGCTGGAGCCATGATAAGTCAAATGACCAAGATGATGATGTTTTCCTTTGGGATTCCAATTTGCCCAAGTATATTGTCCCACAGACCTTCCAGTGTCTAGAGGTCATCAGACCCTATCAAACCAGTTATTTGCCTGACCAAAGAGCCCTAATAACCCGTGCTAAAGAGATTTTATTCACTATCATAGTTGAATCAATAAACCAAATGCTGCAAATTCAACCTGGGCCTGATGAAACCCCTCTGTATATTGTGACCCTTACTCAGTTGTATCTAAGTATAGACTTCCATGAGAGGTTCCAGATATTCCAAACATTCATTCCCTCATCAGTAGAGACTCCCAAGACCAACCCTCCTTATCCAGCAACTATATCCTCTTAGAGAACCAGGCATATCATCATTATGTTGTCATGTATTCTAGGTTATTTTACTTATGGGCATGTTGATGCTTCAGTTCTAGGTTTCCTTTCTATTTTCTCCCCTAGTCAGCCTCCTGCTTCTATATTCAATTTTGCCCAGTAACTCTCTGATACAATTCATGAACAGCTTGTTAAAATGCCTAAAGAAGGTGTCTTCAAATATTCATCAATATTGTTTCACATGTTTTATACTTCCAATCTAAAATATTTGCTATCAACCTTCAAAAGCTATATGTTGAAGGAAACCCTCAGTCAGTAATCTTTTGGACTCCATTAATCAGGAAAGACTCCACACAGTCCACATACAAAGACTTCATTGACTCATTCATCCATCTAATTGTCAACATGTTGAATAGTAGCAGTCAACCAAGAATCAATGATGATATAAAAAAGGTCCTGCAGTTATCAAAACATAGTAGGACAGGAGATTGGTACCTTTATCAGAACCACATAGAGATTAGGGTATATGGATCTAATCTCTTTCCATATAAGCTGCCCAAATACTTCCCAATGAGGTTATTTTCACTTGAATATATCAGGCAGATCCTTAACTTTGACTAAATTTCTTGTCAACCAAAAAGAAGACACAGTTTAAGATAAAAAATCAAATTGGTCCTTTTATTTGCAAAAGTAGAAGTGCAGGTCAGCAAGCAGAAAAATATTTGTAGGAATTTAAGTTCAGTCAAAGTTTCCAATGGTATTATGATCCTTTAAGAGTTATAAGCAAGTTAAGAGTCAAATTTAAATTAACTCCTTATGTACATGAATCTAAGCCAGACATTGAGAAATACTCCAATCAGTCTGAATGGTTGGAGAACTCTTTAAAAGAGGCAAAGAAGCAAGGTGATATTAGTTCCATCTTGCAGACTCCAGCCCCTCGGGATAAAAACTCTAAAAGTCCAAGAGAAGAAGGATCATACTCAGCTCATACTACCACTAAAACAAAATTCAAACTAATGTACAAGAAGAAGCCCAAATTAAATCTTGTAAATGAACAAGTTGAAACTATTGAGATGATAGATATAGATACAGTGGTAAAAAACAATGCATCCCCAGTAGTTTCAGAGGAAACTCACCAGCCTTCAACATCTAACACTCAGATTATTCAAAAGCAACATAGTGTTCAAGTGTCTTCATCATGTAAGCCAGAAAATAAAGAGCAAGATATTATGCAGAAGTATAAAGAAATCAAGCTCAAAAATGAGGCATTAAAAGTAGATACTTATGCCCAATACTGGAAACAAACATAAAGTGACCAAAGCAGGGTACTTTCAGCATTTGACTACTAGACCAGGAAGATGCAGATGACTTTCTTACAGCCAACAGTGAAGCATCCTAATTCATCAGAAGATTATAAAAAGACGTCATATGAAGTTCAAGCCAAAGATCTTCATCCTATAGACCATATAGAATTTCACAAGCAAGCTAGTGAAATGTTGTATTCTACTATGAAAAAAAAAGCCATGAGTGTACAGAAGCTGCAAAATACTCTTGAGAACATCAAATGTCAGCTAAAGTTAGAAAAATCATCCTCACAAGCTAAAGATAACAGAATTAAATCTCTGGAAGATTTGTTTATTGAAGTAGGATATGATCCAAAAAATGTCAAAGTTGTAGAAGAACTCATAAAGAAAAAGAATGCAGACATTGTTGCATTAAAGAAACAACTCAAATTACCTCCTACTGAACATCCACAAGCCAAATAAGTATTATAGGATGCAAGCCAAAAAGATGAGATGATGAACCTCATTCTTTAGTTAACTGCCCAATTGAAAGAAATGGAAAATGAGATGGATAAGTTAGTGCAAGACAAAAAGGCCAACTAGGAAGTAGTACATGTCACTGTTATTCCTACAGTCACTACGGCAGTTACTTATACTCTAGCAGATTCATTGGCCCCATCAGTTCCGTTAGCTACATCACTTCCTATTTCATCAACAACTACATCAACTACAGATTCATCTATAGCAACAACACAACCTAGTGATGAAGCTGGAAAACTAGTTAAAGCAATGCAAGAAATGTCCATCAAGACTAATGAAATAAATAGACTTAAAGAACAGCTAAAAAGTCTAGAAAATGAGAAGAAACTAGTACAAATCATGCACAAGAATGAAATACATAAGACAAATAGATTGAATGAGAAATTGCAGAATTTAGAGAAAGAGTTAACATTGAAAGAACCACTTGCTCAAGCCAAGCAGTAGCTATGGGCCAAAATCATTGAATCTATCAATGATATTTGGCCATTCATTCAGGTTATTTATGAGCAAAAAGATCTAATCAAAGCAGCAAGTGAAGCCATTCAGAAATTCAAGGAAGAACTTGGTAAGAAGCCAGAAGAGGCCAATGAAATTGTTAAGTTTCTTAATTCCAAGAATAAGCAAGAATTAGAGGAAATTGGAATTAGTGACAGGACAGAAACAATCCTAAAAGTTAGGAAGGTAATTTCTAAAAGGAACTTAATGGTTCAACTTGAAGAAACGTGTTAGAACATGGAGCTTGCCATAGCTAGATTCATGATGAAGTTTTATATTCTGAGGCAGAAAGGCCTACCAAATCCATTGGTTATCAATGGCAGGTTGATGAAACAAGAAGATTATGATAAGAAAATCAGAGAAGTGGCAATGGAACAAGCTAACAATTTAGCCATGCAAGGAATTCCAACAGGAAAAGTACTCTATAATAATTTTGAGAACCTATTTTACCTACAACATGAGGTAAAAAATTTATTCATTAACAAACCTACTTTTGCAAAGTATATAGAGGCTGATGAGATATTCAAAAGAATGGTAAAAATAAAGTTACCAGATGCAGAATATTGGGAAAAGTTGACTGATTTACTTTGAAAGTGAAAGGTAAAACAGTAAAAGAGTAGTCAAAGGTAAAACAGATCAGCCAGATTAATGTAAAACACAGCAGATAAAGAGTATCAGTTAAATTCAAAGTGTATCAGATGAAATTCAGATGGTTAAAGTCAAAAGAGAGATGACAAAGAAGAGTGAAATAAAGCTAATGTAAAGGACACTGAATTGCCTAAAATACAGCCTTCATTGAGCAACATTCAGAGACAAATCAACAAAAAATATCAAACAGCAAACAACAAAATCAATAAAAGTAGGGACAACTTGCATTAGTTGGATAGTTGTCTCTATCTTCTTGCATGAAGATATTTATTTTTCCTTTAATAATTCCTAAGTCAATTTAGGATATTTTGTATTAGTTTTTTGTATAAATGCTTCACAATTCGAAGTATTGTGTGTGGATTGTGGATTTCTAAACATTTCTATAGAAGTGTTGATCTGAGCCAGAATTCATACCATTTTCAAGTCAGCAGACTGGATTGAGAAATAAAAGGCATTATATTACAGGATTCATGTGTTGGGCCACTTTAATGAACTACTCTCAATTTTTCTTTGTTATTATCTGAAGTTTTTACATACTTGCATGTTTTCTAAATATAAATGTATAACAGGAATATTATTTCAGAACTTGTTTGAAAACACTTTGTCTTGAACTGTTATTTCATTTTCATGTTTTCTACTAATATCCAGATTAGGGAATTCTTAATGGATGTCCAATTTTAATTGACCTCTGTCATTTCCCTCATTATATGGATCTGAGAATTCTTAATTACTCTCTCATCCCGATTGAAACCATTTCATCATCCAGTCTAAAGATCCGAAATAGCTCAGCTATCTTTCCCTTTAGAAATAGCTCATATTAGATATCATATCAAATTTGGCTCTAAAAGCAGGCCTTTTAGATTTGAGAATTTTCTAGCTTAAGGATCCATCCTTCCTTTAGAAGGAAAAGGTGTGGCGAGAAGATATATTTCCAAGTTTCAACAAAAGCTCAAGATTATTAACACAAAAATAAACAAATGGAACAAAGACGATTTTAGAAATATTTTTCAAGAAAAACAAGAGATGGAGGTACGAAATTAAGAGGTTAAAAAAAAACATCTTGAGGGAATAATTAAGGATCTAACTACAAAAGAAGGAGAACTAGTCACAAAAATAGAGGGCAAAAGGAAACATGAGTAAATATTGTGGAGGTAAAAATCAAGAACCCACTAGCTTTGTGAAGGGGAGAAGAACACATAGTTTTTCCATAAATTGATGATTACACACCTACACCTGATCAAGGCGGATATTGGTGGCCACCCGCCTATTCCACCTAGACCCCCAGTCGGTTTCATTAGTTTCCTTGTTTATAGCAACATTTACTATTTTTAGCAGTTTTTCAGGTCGTGAACTTCCAGAGCAGTTTTGACCCCCTAAATAGCGTATCTTTTAGGTCAATATCAAACCCATGGCCATAGGCTAGGTCTACATAAAATCTTGTAGTACCTAGAGAGATATTTCTGACAAGGTATCATATGTGCCAAACGAAGATAATATGACCAAGTTACGACCCTGGGAAGTTGGCTTCCCAACTAAACCCAACGGGGCCCACAAACTCTTGGGGTTAGGGTTTCAGTTGTTTAGGATTTTCCCTTGTTATTCAATAATACAAAGACCCTTGAGCCTCATTGTAACATATTTCAGAGGCATGTAGCAGCCACATCTCTTCTCAGAGATAAGCTACCATCATCGGAGTTAGTTTATTTCCATTCTGTATGTAAGCATATTTCAGTTCTTTGATATTAATGAAATGAAGTTTTATTTCTACTGCACTTTTGTGTTTATGTTTTTATATGTATTCTATTATGTTCCTGCACAAGTTTAGATTAGTGATATCAGAGCAGTATGCTCTTTCTCGACTTTTCTTTGCATGTCCCCAATGAGGTCAGGGTATAAGGAGCTAGGGCTCGATTTGGTTGAACCTTTTCAAGATCAACCTTGCAAAACCCTGACAGCCTCCCATGGTAGTAGAAAATAAAGAAGCAGGAGATCCTTTCAAAATGTTGCTCGAGGAGGCCCTCGAGAAATATAGGAAGGCGATGATGGATAACTTTTCTCAGATCCTTCAACGGCTACCCACAGGTGACACATATTCATTTGGAAGCCACTCTAGAGGCGCCACACCTTTTAAGGTACAAGTTAACTTTTAAATTCCCATATTTGAAGGCAAGTTAGATTTGTATGTTGTCGATAAATTGTTAAATATGATGGAAAGATATTTTTCAATTCATGACATTTCCAACAAGGAAAAGATTACTTTTGCACTCTTGAAAGTTGCCCCCCATGTCAAGGCCTGGTGGGAAACCTACTGTGATAAAAAGGACGAGGGGGAACCCTCACTATTCTCAGTTTCACCCACTTGGAATTATTTTTGAGACGCCATCAATGAATAGAATTACCCTGTCAATAGCTATGAATATAAATACATAAAGTGGACCACACTGTAGTAGGGAAGGGACCAAGATGTGTCGGATTTTGCAAATCGTTTTCATGCCCTTCAAACGAAGTTGGGAACCAAGGATTGTGAGCGGAATTTGGTACTCAAGGACTGAGATTTTCTAAATAAGTACATCCAGGACAAAATGGAGTTCCTATACATCTCCTTGCCCGGTGCCGCCCATCGATATGTTTTCAAGAAGCGGGACTTGGGATATGTGAATTTGAAGCAAGGGAAAGGCGCCCCCAAATAGTAGAACAAAGGACAAATCCAATGCAGGGCAACCCAGGATAACTCATCAAAGCTATAAGAAAATAATAACACCACGAAGACAAAGAAGGACATGGGAAAGTGGGGTGAGTTCCATAAGAGATCCACTCACAACATGAGTGAGTGCTGAGCCAAGGAGTCACTAGTGGCTGAGTTAAAGGCTTTTGAATCATATGCATGCTTCAAATCAAAGTTAGAACCTGATAAGGGGAATGGAAAGGGGAAGAAAATTATTGATGCGGAGCCTAGTGGCACCATTTCCACCACAAATATCTAGAAGGATGAGCCCAAAGATCTAGAGGAGGGGGAGCGCCTCTTCCACTCACAAATGTGGGTGAAGGGTTCTTCGATGCAGTTCATTGTCAATAACAAGAGCCAAAAGAAACTCATTTCAGTAGAGGTTGTGAAGCGGCTAGGCCTACCGACTGCAACACACTTGCAATCGTACACCATCAGGTGCACCAAGGATGAGATCTCCCCGTCAGCCAACAATGTTGCCTCCCCTACAACATCATAGCATCAAGCCCTTCACGGATGAGGTACTGTGTGATGTTGCTCCTCTCGAAGTTTTTGATGTATTATTAGGCTAACAATACTTTTGGAAGCAACATGTTGTGTATGAATCTAGGCCTCACATTGTTATTATTACTTTGGGAAATAAGTTGTACATGATATCGGAGGTAGCACCACCTACCCCCATCTCTTTGATCACTATGAAGCAATGTAGTAAGATCATCTCCTAGACCGGGAAATTTGTTTTGCTGATGATTTTTCCTCAGGGACAGAAGAATATTGTGGCCACTACCTCCAGACAGGGCTCCTCCGCATTACAACAAAAAATGGAAAAGTTCATGAAGGAGTACATGCACATATTCACCTCTGCCACAGGGGTACCTCTACACTCTCAAGTCAAACACTCCATCGATCTGACCCTGGGTGTGCCGCTACCCAATGGACCAATCTATCAACATTTTGTTCTGGAGAACGATGAAATTAAGAGGAAGATTCATGAGTTGCTTCAAAAATGGCACATTAGTCCAGGTTCATTGCCCTGAGGGAGCCCGATCATGTTGGTATAGACGAATGACGGGACCTAGAGACTCTATATTGACTACTTAGTGCTAAACAAGATCACTCTCTAAAATAGGTATCTGATTCCACATATTGATGACCTGTTGGACCAGCTTAAGGAGGCCAAATATTTTAGAAATATTGACTTGAAGTCTGGGTATCACCAGGTACCAATCAAACCCTCTGATGTGTGGAAGACTACCTTCAAATCCAAGGAGGGCCTTTTTGAATGGTTTTTCATGCCCTTCAGGTTAATGAATACCCCTACAATATTCATGAGGTTTATGGACGACATATTGTGACCTTTAACTGACTCATTCCTGGTGGTGTATTTTGATGACATCCTCATCTTCAACCGAAGTTGGGAAGAGCACCTCCACCACATTCGACAGGTCCTCCAAACACTGTGGCAACACAAATTGTGTGCCAATTTGGAGAAATGAACTTTTTACATGACCCAAGTTCAATATCTGGGGTACATCATCGATGAGGAGGGTGTGCATGTGGACCCAACCAAGATATAGATCATTCGAGATTGGTCAGCCCCAACCACTCTAACAAAGATCCGCATATTTTTAGGTCTTGCCAACTTCTACCGCAGGTTCATGCTGGGCTTCTCTCATATCACTTGGCCTTTGAGTCAAGTCACCAAGGGAGAGGTGAAAGAAAACTTCTTTTGGTATAAATCCCAAAAGAAGGCATTCGCCGAGTTTAAGCATCGACTCTACTTTGCACCGGTGCTCACATTACCAAACCAACAACAACCAATTGAGATCGAGATAGATGCCTCTGACTATGTTATTGGTGCATTTGTTACTCAGCAGGGGCATCTAATGGCATATCACAGTGAGACAAATTTAGACACAGTTCGAAAGTATCCCACATATGAAAAAGAAATGTATTCCATTGTGTAGGTTTGCTGGAAATGGAAGCATTACACTATGGGGAAGGAAACAATCATCTACATAGACCACCGACCCCTGCAGTTCATACAGACATAAGGGAAGTTGCAGAACAATTGCCATTAGAAATGGTCCACATGCCTGCAAAAAATCCACCTGAACATTAAGTACAAGAAGGGAAGAACCAAAAATGTTTCATATTGCCTCAGCCAATCGTCGGTCATGGCGCTGACCACTGTGCTCAACTCTTACGAGCACAAGACTTCGAGGTGGATGAATTTTTACAAGAGTGATCCAGAATTTAGAAACACATACTACACGCTCCTGGAAGGCAATCAAGTTCAAAATTATCACCTCCAGGATGCATTGTTATGTCACCTAGGACACCTATGTTTTCCTTCAAGTTAGCATGCCAATATAATTTGTGAAGCACACTACAACAAGTTCATTGGACATTTCGGGGTAGAGAAAATAGTGGCAATACTGCAGAAGTGTTTTTATTGGCTGAGCCTTCAACAAGATGTTGGGAAGTACATTAGATCCTTCACTACCTACACCATTTCCAAAACAACAATCAAGAAGAAAGGCCTATATACTCCTATGCCTACTCCTAGTCGACCTTGGGAATCCTTCTCCTAAGCATGACAACGACTATGTTTTCGCGGTCATCGACATATTCTCTAAACTGACCATTTTGGCGGCCTGCACTTTGGGATCCCATAGTCCATTATCTCAGATTCAGACAATAGGTTCCTAATTTCATTTTGGTCAAGTATGTGGTTGATGTTGGATACAATCTCACTAATTCCACAACTTTCCACCCACAAACTCATGGCCAAACAAAGGTCGTCAACAGGATGATCATGCACATCCTACACATGTACAACTCAAAGCATCTTCGCACATGGGATGAAAGCATTCCCTATGTACACCACAGCTACAATTGAGCTCTCCACAGCTCAACTAGCCACAACCCCTTTCAGGTGGGATTGGGATTCCAGTCACTATGCCCCATTGATGTGTTCATACCATTTGTATCTAATCAAGCAGATTCGACTCATGTCCAATCCAAAGCTAACATGGCAAACAACTTCATTGAGAATATTCAACACGTCCGCTAGCAGGTCCATAACATATTGGACAGAGCCAATGCTAAGTACAAGCAATGACATGATCAAAATCAAGTGCCACACAACTTCTAGGTGGGCGACAAATTTTGGATACATTTGCAGAAGGAGCGCCTCGCTAGAAACCACCGCAAGCTTCACCCGCTTCGATATGGGCCATACACCATCACCAAGGATATAGGAGACAATTCTGTTGAGCTCATCATTCCACCATTCCTTAGTCTGCACCCATTGTTCAATGTGGACCACCTCTGGCCATACTTTCCACCATTATTGGACACATCCGACATTGCAGAACAACTCACACCCATGGAGTTAAACTCAGACTACATGGAACATGCCATAACTGATCAAATCATGGACACACAGATCAATTATACCCGCCAACAGAGGATCCTACTATATCAACTTGTCAAAATAGGCCAACACCTTCATCAGGGAAAGTGGTTCACCAGGGACCAAGTTCAACAAAAATTTCCTCAACTCATGGAGGCTCTCCATGCAATGGGAACGATTACTTCCTAAGGGGCGAGGACTGATCTAGGTGGATATTGGTGGCCATCCTCCTATTCCACCTAGACCCCTAGCAATTTCATCAGTTTTCTTGTTTATAGCAGCATTTACTATTTTTAGCATTTTCGGGTCCTGTACTTCCGAAGCAGTTTTGACCCCCTAAATGACATTTTTTTAAGGTCCGCAACAAGCCCATAGTCATAGGTTGGGCCTATGGAAAATCCTGTAATACTCAGAGAGATCTTTCTGAAAAGGTATCGTACGTGCCAAATGAAGATAATATGACCAAGTTATGACCCTGGGAAGTTGGTTGACCAACTAACCCCAACGGGGCCCACAAACTCTTGGCGTTCCATCTCCTGGGGTTAGGGTTTTGGTTTTTTAGGGTTTTTCCATGTTGTTCAATAAATAAAGGCCCTTGAGCCTCATTATAACACATTTGAGAGACATGTAGCCGCCACATCTCTTCTCAGAGATAAGCTACCATTGTCTAAGATAGTTTATTTCCACTTTGTATGTAAGCATACTTCAGTTCTTTGATATTAATGAAATGAAGTTTTATTTCTGTTGCATTTCTTTTTTTATGTTTATATATGTATTCTATTGTGTTCCTGCATAAGTTTATATCAACACCATAACAAGATATTTTCTCTCAAAGATAAAACAGGGTGAAAACTCACATATCACAAAGAGATGGGGTAAGAATTGGTTATATATTATGGATCACTTTTAACTGAACCAAATCAAATTTGATGGAAACCAATTCAAAAGATCATGGGAAACATCCCAATGACGGTTCAACAAGATGATAATGTTTCCTTAACGTGATAAGTATCCTATGCTAAAGTTGAAGAGGTGGTAATATCCATGCTAAAAAACAAAGCATTGGGTCTGGATAGGTTCACCATATATTTTTCCAAGTTTCTTGGCATTTCCTCGGTGAATAAATACATGACTTGGTGGAGGAATCTCACAGCATGTGCTCTTTATTTCTATCCTTGAATTGCATGCTATTAACTCTGGCACCAAAGTATGATAAGGCCTAACATCTTGGTAGCTTCAAATCTATAGCCTTATGCAATGTGATATATAAGGTTATTTCAAAATTCATTGAAAATCATCTAAATATGCTCCTTCCAAATATAATTTCAATGGAGTAGACCAATAACGTGGAGGGAAATTCATTGAAAAAATATAAAAATGTGGGAATGTTAATTAAGCTTGACTTGTCTATTTAGCCTTTGACAAATTTATTTGGGCTTATCTCTTCATGGTTCTTACTAATGAAGGTTACCAAAATGTCTCTCGCAATGATGTAGTTTTACAATGTCTATCCAACTTTATAAGTTCAAATATTTAGATTTCTAAATTTATGTAGGGTTAAGTGCTAAAATTTATTTGATTTTACAAAAATATAATTTTTTTTTTTTTTTAATTATGATAGAATTACAAAAATCATATATATATATATATAGAGAGAGAGAGAGAGAGAGAGAGAGAGAGAGAGATTTACTTCTATTTCAATGTTAAAGGAAATGAGATATTTTGAAGAGTTGCATAGTAAAAAGGGGATTGTATTCCTTGCATTGTGTAGGATGAAGAGAAAGAGAGTTGGTGTCATTAAGGATAGTTGTACCATTCATGGAATATGAATTCTAGGAATTGGACTATGTGAAGAAAGATAAACTCAACCATAGGTAAATTTTCCATTGCAAAGTTATAGCCTAGCTTTAACTTTCCATTACGAAGTTATAGCCTAGCCTTAACTTTGGAGTGACCTTTCTTGGGGAGACATTAAATAAGGTAACCAACCTATGGCTAGAAAGTCAACCGATGAAGTAATACATCAAATAAATTGACAATAAGACTTAATGTAAGGCACTTTTTATATAAAAATTACAAGTTTCAAATCTCAATTTAATTATGATATTAACTTATATTAATAAAATATCATTTCATCATTAATTATATTTATTAAGATATTGACATCATCCTATCATTGATTCTATTTGTTAAAAAAATAATTAAAATAACACTCAAAGAAACAATAAACTCTAACAAAATAATCAATACTTTATAATCCATATCATATAAACACTTAAATTATTTCTAGAACTACAGAAATACTCATATAATCCATATCTATTATTTTTCCAACCACAGGCCGACCATTTTCTTTAATGAAATGCCACTTGCTCCTAGTTGATAAGGACCATGAAAAGCTAACACCTTAAATAAGGAGACCTGGAAAATGATTTTAGAGAGGTTGACAAGAGCTCTTGCTGTCTGATATCTTTAATGATAGTGCCCCATATACTCGTTACAGCCTTATCGTTCCTATCTGCTATCCTAATATCAGTCTAAAGTTCCGATATCTAATCAAAGTATTGAGTTAGTAGATTGTGAAGTTGATGTAAATTAAAGTTTTGTGTAGCCTGTTTATGAATATCATAATGACATATACTTTAGACCTGGGAAATGGATCTGAATATGATTTCCATCCACGAAAAGCAGATAAGCTGAACAATGTCCAGAAATTAAAGGGAAAAAAATCGGCCTTAGAAAAACATAATCCGAAGGAGCCTCTGTCCTCTTACATTTTCTTCATATTGTATGTGGGACGCCTTTTTGTGGATGTGACTTTGTCGATGATTTTTACTCAAAACTAACTGAATTATTCTTATAGCGTTGTTTGCATGTGGTTTTTCTTTTTAATTGATAATAAGTGTTTGAATACCCAACGGCCAGTTATTTCTGGAAATAACTGCAGTTAATTATTTCTGGAAACCAACTGCAGTGATTTCCTTAATTTATGGAAACCAACTGCAGGCATTTCCTTAAATTACGGAAATCAACTAAAGTTAATTAATTTTCTTGTTGGGAGCTTCTGAAGTGGTCCATTACTCCCACTGCAGTTCTCTACCATGATTTGTGGAACACTTGACACATAGCCAAAAAAATCTTGATGGAAGCTTGGCTATAAATACTTTTGTTTGGTCCCCAAGCTCACTAACTCAATCCCCTTCAGTTTTACACCATCAAGTTAGAGTGAGCAGAGCTTGGAAGTCCCTTCATATTTTCTGTAAAAAGCAGCTCATGTTTAGTGAGAGAAGAAGGAGAAGGAACAGTTTCAGTTGTGGCGTGTAAGGCATAAGGCATCTTCCTCCTGCAGATTTTCTATATAGTGTAGTAGCCCGAAAGCTTTGCATACAAAATACATTCTGAGTGTGAGTAGCATC